>JAWZYV010011960.1:0-451941 GCA_038373885.1 Cheiracanthium punctorium
TATGTTGATTTATGTTGCAAACACGCAATAGCAGTCAAAAATATGCAGACCCTGATCAGACATAGAAGGGGCCTCGGGGCAAAAAAAAAAAAAAAAAAAAGGGTTGTTTTGGGCCCCTATACTATTACAGACATTTTAACTTATTTGTGATTGTTTTCTATTTTCCCAGCATAAAAATAAAGTATTTCAAAATAATTCTAAAATTAAATTAAAAATTACCCATGTATTTATACTCATTTAGAACAAGACTATGCATTTAAAATTGATTTTAATATTTTTTTAATCCATTTGTATTATTAGCGTATGTGTGCGCTGAGTTCCACCTGCCAGAAAATTTTTTTTCTTCATCATAATATTTAAAAAAATGCTAACTAATGGATATTTTGTGATAAGTACATATGGCCATAAATTTTCAATAACGCCTTTAATTTCTATTTTATTGATCTAGTCTTAGAAACCATTATCATTGTGTTAGAAAGAAGAACTGAAAATAAGTCTCGAAGCCTTTTTATTGTTACACAATTATGATATAGATAAAGGAAATTTAGCTTAATAAAAATTATTATTGCAGCATATATAAATTTAATATACAATAAATGGAGAGATTTGCGAGGCCTTTATTTTTCAGGGGCTCACGGGCCCACACGCCCGTGTGATAATGAGACTCTCGAGGCCCCATCAAAATAACCTCTGTTCAACTTTGGACCACTCTTTCCTTCCTTTTTTGTCCTCTTTATGGCAGATTGGTGATTCTACAAATAATACTGAGAACGATAAAAAGAAAAAAGATGCACAATGTCAGGCTTCCGCTTCAGGCAAAGCAAACCCCCTCCCCCCCCTCGTGTGCGTGTGTCCCCTGGGAGGGGGGGGGGCGGGGGAGAGATTGGGTGTCTTTTAAGCATCAGTTTCAGTTATGCTTGGAGTCAGAAGAGAGAGAAATTGCACCACGGGATCAATCGCCGGAAATGATGACACGGCAAAAGTAGCTTCCAAAATTCGCTACAAACTACTGTTTTTTTGTAGCGCGCTACACGCTACACTACTTTTTTAAAAAAGTAGCGCGCTACACTACAAACTACAAAAAAAAGTAGCGGCTACTGTAGTTTCGCTACAAGTAGCGCGCTACTCCCCAGCCCTGCAATATATATGTAATTATGCATGGCGTAAAGTTTGCGACATTATTGATAATTATTCGTAAAGTAATTTAAAATAATAATTATATATAATTAATGCATAATGCAATGCAGAAAATTTCTTACATTGAAATTAGTGTTATATCACAACTATATAATATAACAAACACTGATTACAACATTTATATATTGCATAAAAATGGCAAATGTTTCAAAAGTTTTCCAATAAAACTGTTGCATGAATATTAAAAATGAATATCTAAATAACATATTTTTCCAGGGTTAAAAAAATATTTGAAAAATTACTAACAAATACTACAAATTGTAAAATTCCGTATATTTAGATTAGTAAAAAAATTTCTATAAAATATAATCATTTTTTTACTTTTAGTGTTTGTTTTGGAAAACATCTTTCATATATATACGAGTATATACATACACACACCCCAGTGGCGTAGCCAGAAATTTTTCATGGGGAGGGCGGTTACGACTACTTCAACTCATATATACCTATACGCGTGTGTGATAAGGGAGTGAAGAATATACATTTTGTAAGGCAAAAAATTCCTCATAGGGAGGGGGGGGGAGGTTGTGACCCCCTATCCCCCACCCTTTGGCTACGCCACTGACACACATTCATAGTAGAATTGTTTTAATTCTTTTTTTCCTTTAAGTAATTATGCAGAAAAATGAAATCTTACGAAATATTGCAATTGTTATTCAAAACAGTTAAGCAATTATGACTTATGGATACGAAAACATAAAAGAATGTCAAAAATATTTTCTGTTCAAACATAAAACACCTAAAAAACATTGAAAACTTACAACACAGGATATTTTAAGCAGATGTATTAAAGCATACTGAGATTAGGGCTCATAAATGTAAATTACACCTTAATATTATTAAAATATGTTAAACTAAATACATATTTCTAAAAGGAAAGCTTAATAAAGTAACTTTCATATTATGAAAATATATAAATATTAAGCAAATAATTTATACGATTCTAAATACATTAGTTGCCCCCCCCCCCCAATAAAAAAAGCAACTTTGCCATAGAGAAGACCAGAATATCTGAAAAGCAGTTACAATATCTAGAATATTTTTTCAAAGAAAGGTAAAAGTTTTTAAAGGTTCTGTGAGTAATTGCAAAGCTTTTATTTCTTTTTTAAAATTCTAGAATGTTAAGTTTATTTCTTGTTTGCTTTCATAAATATTTTTAAACTAATCAGAGTATTCTTTGTTTCAACTTTTAATTCCTTTGCTTTTTTTTTTCAATCATATCCAAATCTGTACTCGAAGTGAAAAATTTGAAATGATTTTTTTTTTGGGGGGGGGGATAAGGTTAAAAAATTAATTTTTAATTAAAGTAGGTATAAATTTTCACTCTCATGGGATTGTAGGTTAAAAAGAACAATGCTAAAGAAAAAATATTTATTCTGAAGAAGGAATGGAAAAAACTGAAATTAGTCATCAAAAACTTTGACCTCAGATTTTGGTCTACATCAATAATTATTTTTAAAAAATTATTATTTAAAAAAAATCTTCTTTAGTGAAGACCAAATAGTAATTTCTTTACAATTTATTCGTTAAGATTTAGAGTTGCACACTTCTTAAAATTCCATTTACTTTACCAGACCCTAAAATTTGACTTTTAATTTGCAGCATAGCAATTCAAGTGCATGAGAAAATTTAAAAAAAAATCAACTAAGTAATTTTTAAAAGCAATACACTACAAATTATTTCTGAAAATAAGCCAAATAATCAAATAAAAATGTACAGTTTACTAACTTCATTTAATATTTAAGGTATTAGGCACTTAGCTGCATGAACAAAGTAATAAATAAAATGATCAATTATCTACATTATTAAAAAGTTAATATTTTAGTATACATCAATAACATTTAAGAATTCTAAATTTCAAATGAAATATATTCTTTATGTGATTTTGGAACCAAAGGAATTTTTTATAAAGTGAAATAGCCTTCTTATATATAATATATAAGCCAACCATCAGTATCAAAAATAGAATGATTTGCTAATAAAACATAATTTGGCAGCTGAAATTGAGAAATTTTTTAGTATAATGAACAGAGCCTGATTATTACACGGGCATGCGGGACTATAGGCCCTGGGCCCCAGAAAAATAAGGGCTCCCAAATCTCCCGATTTATTGTTATCATGATTTATTACATATTCATAAATACTGCAATAATAAAATTTTTGCAACTAAATTTCCTTTGTAATATCTATAGCATAATTTTTGACAATAAATGGACTTAGGGATTTATTTACTGTTCTTCTAATTCAATGGTCTTTAAGACTCATGGATCCATAAACAAGAAGTTAGGAGTTTTTGGAAACGTATGGTATGGCCATACACACACACACACACACACAAACGGGCTAAAAAAAATATTAAAATCGCTTTTAAATGCAAAATCTTGTTCTAAATAAGTATAAATAAATAGGTAATTTTTAATTCAATTTTAGTATTCTTTAAAAATGTTTTATTTTTATGTCGGGAAAATGCAACAGCAAACAAAAATAAGTTAAAATACTTGTGACAGTATAGGGGCCTAAAATAACCTCTTTCCCCGGGGCCCCGTCCACCTATGATCAGGCTCTGATAATGAAAAACATTCTTATAAAAAGTATTAGTGCAAGATATTTATGTAGCTAAAAAAAGTGTAAAGTTAACTTACTTTGTATGGGTGATTATAGTAGAGCAGAACAGACTATCCTCTCTCCTCCAGACTCTCAGCAGATTGATGCCGCTGCCGCTTTACCGTGGAGGGGATCTTCGAGAACCTGTCCCCTTTTCTTAGAAAACGGGGTCTGGCTGGACACCACATGCTGTGAGATGGCAATACTTCTTTTTAACATTCCCACGAACAGTAGAGGGGCAGTTTCGAAAATCGCTAATTACATTTTGACGAGGCCGGCGCTTTGGGGAACAGGAACACAGTACGTGTTTGGAGAGGCACACAAGATGGAAATTAATACTATAGTCACACGATCTCTTCAACATTAAAAAAATGTGTTGTTAAAACAGTTTTTAAAAAAGATTTAGCTCAAAAAATTTCAGAACTTAACCATTTTCCTATTTGCCCCACCATGTCTCCCTATTTTTACGGTCCTATATATGTTTACAGTTTCTAGTCATTTTACTTTAGTTATAGTTATAAAATTTTAGGCATAGCTTTAGGCATAGTTATAAAATTTTAAATCGTATAAAATATGCTTTCTTTGTTATTTTCTACTTTTAGGAGCAATTTATTTTTTAACACACAATAAGTGTGTTAGTTTTATTGTTGGGTTATTAATTCATTATACTAATATTGTCCATTTTACTTTTGTGTCCTTTCATTCTTCTTTCTTTTCTTTTAATTTTTAAAATTTTTAAAAAGGTAAATATCATACGGAAGAATAAATTACAATAAAGAAAAATAATAATTTGTCATTTATGTGTGGTAATCATAAATGAGATCTTAAGACCACACATAAATTGCTTGACATAGCACGTGCAGCCAGTTTTGAAAAACAAAGGAGGACTAATAAAATTTTAAAAGGATTCAGAAATATTGCTTTCTAATTAAATTAATTTCCTCTCATATTGGTACCCTTTTTCCCTTACATTCAACAAAATTATGTGTATAGTTCCACTTAAAGTTAGTATTATTGTTAGCTTAATGAATGTTTGTTTTTTTTTTTTTTAATATTTCGAGAAATGTGATTTGAACGCCTCCATCTCATACTCTTGCAATGTAAATTTTTTCTAGAATGGGGCTGAAATTTTTGTAGGAAAGGCTTAGTCGCCCCCCCCCTCCCCCAACTCAGCAGAACCCAGTCAGGAAGAATTATTTTTCGCAACCCTTGCTCATATACGTCAATGATGGCCATAAGAATATATGTTCTTTATTTTATTTTCAATATTTCTTGCTTGTTTTCCAGGACAGAGAAAAACACTGAAATGTGTCGTTTGAAGCAACTTGCATTTTCCAATATAATTTACTCGTCAAAATATGAGGGACTTCTGAATATTTGCATCCCTTGGAAACTGCTAGCGACAGTCAAAAAGACTTTCGGAATCACGGATTTAACTTGCACGTACGCCGCATGTGCACGATGGTCTTAAGTGGTGGGTCGAAATCGGTTACTTGTTTGACGTATTATCCACTCACTACCACGTGTGAATATTTGTCGATGGTTTCTTTTATTTTCTGAATATACACTGTAAAAAAATTTTCCGTGAAAATACGGAAAAAGTACTGGCAGCTCAGACGCCAGTACTTTTTCCGTATATTTACGGAATTTTATTTCTGTAAATTCCTGGACAGTTTCCGTTATTTTCAAAATTCCGTTTTAAGGGTTTTCCGTTATTTACTGCATAATTTCCGTGAAATAACAAAATTCTGTATTTTGATTTTTCCGCTTTTTTACAGGATATTCTTCGGTACAATAACATATTTCAGTATTCTAAATCTTCCGTTTTTTACCGGATAAATTATGTGAAATTAATAATTTCCGTATTTTGCTTTTTCCGTTTTTTCACAGATTGAACGGTATTTGAACGGACTTCCGTATTTTATTTTTTCCGTTTTTGAACGGACATTTTTCAGCATTGTAACGTATTTTGGTTATTTACCTTTTCCGTTATTATCAGGGTAATTTCCTAGGTCTATAAAGTTTCCGTATTTCAATTTTTCCGTTATTTAACAGAAAGTTTTGTTGTATTGTACAGTTATATGCAGTACATACAGTGCATCGTTAAGTATCAATATTATTAATACATAACGGAAAAGATAATATTTTTCTTTCTTGTGACTTCATTATAAAACAATCTTAAAATTATCTGTACATAAAATTTTTCTTAATCACTATTTTATAAAATTATATAATGATCAGTAATTAAATATCGTCCAAAATATATTTTTAACTTCGTTGTCCTTTTTCATTGGCACTTTCCTTCTAAATTGTAAAAACTTCGTACGAAACCCACTTTTGTAATAAACCACTATAATTCAAACTATCCCCAATCCACTTCCTCGTTTCCTTCAAGCGGTAATTGTTCCGACGTCTTTAGACCCCCCAGAGCTTTCTCGGAAAACCGGATGGGCTTTCCCGCCAGTAAGGGCCAAATTCTTGATATACGGAAAAAGTCCTGTAATCTGATAATACGGAAAGTTTCCGTAAAATTTCCAGGAAAGTATCCAGTGAATTTACGGTTATTTTTTAGAGTATAGATGAAATCGAAGAGGAAACCTTTTTATTCTACTTAAGGGTGCAGTTCGAAAAAATAAAATCTCCCTCACGGTCTAAGTACACAAAACAGAATAAGCTAATTGCACCAGGGGCTCGAAAAAATTCAGGAGGATTCTTTCTAAGCTGTATTACGCACCGCAATAAAAGAAATAAAGGTGCCTTTTATAAAACTTTCGGAAAACATTCTTCAACATGGAATTCCACGGCAAAAAAAGTTTCGAAAAGTGGCATATCCTGCTAAATTTTCGATTTTTAAGAAATTTTCCTTAAAGTTTCGCTACTGATACAGGTTTATCTTTTATTACAGTGTATAATGCACATTATAAAAAGATATTCTAAAAATTTTGAAGTGCATTACATAATTAGTGTATTTGTATTTATGTACCAAAATCCCATGGTTTTTTCGAACTACACCGTTAACTGTTTGGCGAGAGGCGAACCAGAATCCTGAATCAGGCAGCAGTATGCTCATGGATGTAGCAAACAAAGTTCTTACATTAACATTTCCCATAATTTTATATCTATTATTTTTGTATGTACCGGGAGCGTATAATGTGCATACACATGTTCTTATAAGTTTTATAGAAATAAAGTTTTCTTTAAAAGTACGAGTGTACTGTAATAAAATTTGATTTATTCTTTCTATATCAGAAAGAAAAGAAAATATTTTTAGAAGCAAGATAATATTTTTCTTTCTTGTGACTTCATTATAAAACAATCTTAAAATTATCTGTACATAAAATTTTTCTTAATCACTATTTTATAAAATTATATAATGATCAGTAATTAAATATCGTCCAAAATATATTTTTAACTTCGTTGTCCTTTTTCATTGGCACTTTCCTTCTAAATTGTAAAAACTTCGTACGAAACCCACTTTTGTAATAAACCACTATAATTCAAACTATCCCCAATCCAATTCCTCGTTTCCTTCAAGCGGTAATTGTTCCGACGTCTTTAGACCCCCCAGAGCTTTCTCGGAAAACCGGATGGGCTTTCCCGCCAGTAAGGGCCAAATTCTTGATATACGGAAAAAGTCCTGGAATCTGATAATACGGAAAGTTTCCGTAAAATTTCCAGGAAAGTATCCAGTGAATTTACGGTTATTTTTTAGAGTGTATGGAGAACAGCAAAGGAAATGGAGAAATTCCACCCCGCTTGACCACAAGTCACGTGACTCGTGTGTACGCTTCAGTTTAGGGTTACAATTGCTCCCTCCACCTATATTCCTTCTCTGTGGTCGGATCTGCAATACACACAAACACGTAACATTTAAAATTAGGACAGCTCGAGGGGTATACAAAACACACAAAGGAGAGCATAAAGGTTTTTTTTTTTGTGTGTGTGTGTGTGTGATTATGGCAACGCTACGCTAGGGCGATCTGCCAAGGATGGGGAGGGGTTCCTTGACAGGAGAACTTTCTAAGGGAAGACGCGAAATCGGAACCGTAAAGAAAGAAACGGAAAAAAAGAAAACAGTGAAGAGTAGAATACAGAAAAATAATAAGTAAACAGAGGAAATGCGGTACGGTAGGTCCAAATCCCGACCATCTTTAGATGGGGCCCAGGGGCACTAACTTTGGAGCCCCTTTTACTATCACAAGCATTTTAACCCATTTTTGACCGCTCGCTCTTGAGTTTCACAATGCAAAGCTTTTTTAAGATTACCTAAACTGAATTTTAAAATTACTTACATATATTAGAGCAAGCTACATATAAAAATTATTTTTATTTTAATATTTGTAATCCATTTGTATCATTAACTCATATGGACGCTAAGTCAGGGGTGGCTATTATATGACACAAGTGTCCAGGGATAGCTATTATATGACATTCCTGTTCGTACTTTTGAAATTTCATTTCAAGAAACAATAAAACTATAATAACTTCAATTATCCTTATAAATAAAAATGAAATTCTGTTTGTGGGTTTGTTTGTTTAGACTGCATAGAAATCCACAAAAATGGACCTATCAGCCTGAAATTTTGCACAGATGCGTAAAATAATATAGAATAAACAATAGTCCACTTTAAAACTGAATCCACCCGTTCCCGGAGTTTAAGAGATTTTTTATGTTTTCTACCCAGAAAGCTTTCAGATACCTGAACATTGGTGCGATTTACAAGCGAAATTTAAGTCACTTTGATGTCAAAAAACACGTCACGAACGAAATAAATGTGACTTTTTTATTTTTATTTATTTATTTATTTTATTTTATTTTATTTTATTTTATTTTATTTTATTTTATTTTTATTTTTATTTTATTTTTTGCTATTTCGATTAGTTGAATTACACAGATTGTCTTTTTTTCTAAAATAAAAAATAAACACCTAAGAACATAAGATGTTTTTACGAATTCAAATCCCAAATTTGATCGACGTCATTTTGATGTCACATGTTTGAAATTGCTCCCAAAACTTTTGTTTACTTAAGATATCCATAGAACATATAATGTATAAGAATTTTTGAGTGTCTCTGTAAAAAAAAAACTACTTAGCTATATGCATGAAATGCAGCCTATGAGTTAATCCTGTGGGTATAAATTATCTTCATTCCAAATTTCATCCACAAACATCCATTTTTTCAGATTTATAATATTAGCAGGATAAATATTGTATGTCACTTGAAAATTTAATTTTTTTTTTCTCAGCTCCTGAGATAAAAGACCAGATGATATTTTTTGGAATGTAGTTGGTGCACCATCTTAACAACATAAAAACTTAAAAATATGTGTTTCCGATCAGACATGTCGAAAAAAACTCATGATGTTTCTTAGCAAATGCAATGTTTATGCAAAATCTACAGAAGATACTCAAATTTTGATTACATTTTTAGAATTAGCTTGAAAAGTTTCACCTGTAAACAAATTTTCACTTCACTAAAATTTATATGTAAGGCGTTATTCAAGGAAGTAAGAAAAAAATGGCGAATTTCATGCGCAAGCTTATAAATTATAATAATTATTTTCTCAGTACTTTATTATCATAGAACTTCAAAATTGTGTTTTGCTGTATCTTAGCCTATAAATCATCTGTATAAAATTTGAGGAAAATCTAAATGGTGTGGTGGAGTTTTCCTTTTTTTTTTTTTTTTTTTTTTTAATTTGACGGAGAACTACCTGGTAGAATTTTTTTTCCTTGAATTGTGTGTGTGTGTGTGTGTCTCCTTAAAATTTTATTATTTTTTAGTTTTGCCTCTTTTCTTGCATGCAAGCGATATAGTGAGTCAAATAACTTTTTAAATTGTTTTATAAGTAAAAGTTTGTTGGAAAGCAATGTTATTTTGTTAGATAAATTAATTATTTAAAGTTTCTGGAATAATATAAAACAATGAAATTTCGATTTTTTTCTCTTCGATTTCCTCCCGTACGAAGTCCTCCCGTACGAAGGATGGGTATTTCAGCTAGTCCTTTATAAAAGAAATATTTTCATACTTTTTATCGCTTTTCCTTTTCAGACGTTTTCCGCTTAAAATGTTTGATCAAATCTGTTAAAAGTTTCACTGTATATATATTGTTATATGTCTATCTAGATAGTAATTCTATGGGGGAAAAATCTTCCATGTATAAATTTGTATATAATAATTACAGAATGGTTTTTCTTTTAAAGAAACCATTAATTTATAAATTTGAGCAGAGTAATCGTTTGCTTGTAGATAAAAACCAATGGAATTCAATCATCTTGTTACAGAACCTTTTTCGGGGATTTTTTTCTGCCAACTGATCACTGATGTCAGCATAGATATTCGGTTTCATAGTTCTGATATTGTTTTTTTTTTTTTTTTTTAAATGTTTAGATAACTTAAAAATGGGGTTTGGATTGCAGGAGATTTTTAATGTCTAATTCATATTGACGCATAATCCAGAATTATGAATAAACTTTTCAAGTATGCTATCAGTATTGTTTTATAGAAAAAATTCCAAGCCTATTTAGCATGTCTGGCTGTAATTATTGCATTTTTTAAAATGGTTGATGTAACTCTTCTTACTTTGATATTTTATTCTCTAATTGTGTACTTAATAATTGTGATTTTTTGTTTACTTATAATATTGGCTACATTTCATCAAAATGGATGAATACGTATCGTATGTAATTAAATCTTGTGGATATTTTATATTTTTCTCGCTAATAAATTAATATTTATAAAAAAATGTTTCACCAGCTATTAAAAATGCTTCTTTCACCATAAGCCAAGCTATGCGAAAGTAAATGAATAATCTACTGGAGCGATTTCGCTAATACAACCATGGGCGTCGCAAGCTATGGGGACCAGGGGACACGTCCCTCCAATATTTTAACTACTGGGAGACAGAAGGGACCGAGGAATAATTTTCGTTTGAAATGCTCTAACAGTTTAAAAAAAAAAAAAGATAGCCGATGTTAATCCCAAAGCAGCTTTTTAGCTCACTTCGAGGTGGGTACATTTTTTTTTCTTTAAGACTGCTGGACAATACAGTATCGGAGTCGGATGCTCCCCTAGGAAGAACCTCACACCATGTCTTCTTATCTTGCTGTCTGCTCAAGGCATTAGATTTATTCTTCCTATCTACGTAATCTCTCTTAAAGACTGCGCAAACTGTACAGTCGCTCTTCGGTTTGGTATCGAGAAAAATGGTTAGTTCAAATTTCGGCCTTCTGTAATGTCCGAACACTCGAAGATGCCTTACTAAAGACTTCCGCCCATTTCCTTCAGAGGAATAAAAACACTGACCTGCATATAATAGATTCAGGTATATGAATAGTCAGAGCAAGGCAGAAGGCGGAGGGGGGGGGGGGGAGTAACATTTTCTTGGAAATTAGTTGGCAAAAGTACTTTTTCGTTATTCATCGGTAGAATTTACAGGATGTGATCAGTCGTATACTTTCTGTTATAGAGCCTCACGAGTTTTTTACGAGCCCTCATTTCTGTTAAAAACTATCATGGGTCCTCCGAAAAAACAAGCTAAAATTGCACAATATTTAGAGTTTTTTCATAGCAAAGAAGGAAGACTCTAAAAAAGACGAAACATTGCTGAATCAAACCATTGATGTTGCTTTAGAAACATAAGGTAAGAACTTATTTGGAGATTTTTTTTTTCAGTACGTATCCATACATATTGTTTCGAGGAATGAGAGTGAAACTGAAAAAGCGTCAGGTTTTTTTTTTTTTTTTTTTTTTTTTTTTTTTGATGTTGTAAGAGTAAGTATCAAAAGAAATTAAGTAGTTATAATAAACCCAGTTTTTTTCAGTAGGGGATCCAGGGAAGGGAGCTAGAGCTAGGGGTTACCGCCCCCCCCTCCCCCAAAAAATAAAGAGATTGCTGAAAGGTAATATTCTGCTTTATTATACACTTTCGATAGGCAAAATTATTATTTTTATGAGCTCCTCCCAACCTAAGTTTTATGCTCCAATGTGGTAGTTTTTCAACACACTTCTACAAATAGTAATTTATGTGCCAGAAAGATTCACAGAAGTTGGGGGGATGGACCCCCATACGCTACCCTTGTCTAATGACAGTGGTACACGCTTAAATCTACTGAGTAAAATAATAATCAAACGGAGTATGTTTTTACTCAATTTTTGACTTCAAACAGCCATTCTCCCGATTGAGTAAAATTTGCTCTATTAATCGACAAAAATCTATGGAGCGAAAAATTCTCAATTTTTGAGCATTCTACAACAGCTCCATTTAGGCTAAATAATAATCAAAAAAGAGGAGTGTCTGTCCGTTTTTGATTAATATAACTGTACTCAATTATGATTATTATTTAAGCTATAGAATGAGCATTTTTACAAAATCAGTCCTTTTTTAATTAATATATCTGTACTCAATAAGATTATTATTTTAAGCTATAAAAAGGGTGCTTTATTAAAATTTACTAGTTTTGATTAATATATTGAATTATTCGTTTTCTTCATTTTTTATTACCAGAGCTGTAATCTATGATTGTAAGCCCGAGAAAATAAATTTTAAATCAAGGCAAATACATTACATATATCTTAATACACTATAAAAAGTATTTTTTTAATAACCAGAATATAATTTCACTATAGTCTCTAGATATAAAACGAATTCACAGTACAGTCAGAATATAGAAATGCAATCATGGTTAAACCAGCTGTGAGATTTAATTAAAGCAGCAGCCAAATTTATTTACATGAAAAAGGTAAAATAGTACTTACTCAATTCACTGAAGATATCATAACTTCATTTGTACAACAGCGACGAGATTTTTATAATCCAATCGTAAGAAACTATGTCCATTAAAACAAAATTTTTACCGAAAGCATCCTCTCCACATTTAGGTTGAATTTATTTCACAACTCTGAATATGAAGAAGATGCATTTGGTATTCGGATATAAAATAAAATTATCACCAGCGAATACATAGAGAAGTAAGCACCCACAGCAAAAGGACTTAATAAAGTACAGCCAGTATCCTCTTTAGAAATTCTTTTAATTCATATTTTGATAACGACATGCTTGTCCTTCGATGCCCGCCCCGCTGTGAGCCACGATGCCACGATGCCCGCGTTTGTGACTATGAACCCTTATCCGTTGATTAGGGGTGTTCACGTTGGTCACGTGATAGTAATAGGATATGGGTCGTGGGAGAGAAAAGACAGAATACTCAAATAGACAAGATTTTAGTGAAAAGGGAGTTAAATAGAATCTAGCGAATTGCATGCAAGCGATATTGCATGCATGCAATAGATGCATGCATGCAATATCGCTTGCATGCAATTGCATGCATAGCGAATTGCATGCAAGCGAATTGCATGCATTTAATCAATAGATTTAAGCGTGTAGGGTTTGGCCTGGACTTTAATGAAGGTGTATAGTAAAGATTGTTATTTTATTGTTTGTCCCTCTCCCCGTTGGCGCGGTTGGAAAAGTAACATTGAGGAGAGGAGGCAAAATGTTTCCTATCATGGAAAATTGGTGAAATTCACCATCTGAATTCATTGAATTTGGGAAAGGGCAAGCAATTGGCCCCTTTTGCCCTTAGTAAGTTACGCCTTTGGAAGACACATATCCAGAAAAATATTTTGGAAGGGCCCAAACATTTCGGAGGGGTCCAAACGACAAAAAAGGCAAAAATTTTCGCTAAAAGTCCGCATCATTATCATTTTAGTAACAAAAATCAAAATTTTGGGAGGGTCCGGACCCCCCCCCCCCCTTAAATACATCTTTGGCCATTGGTCACCCCAGTAATTTACAGTTTTTGTAGAGGCGATTTTAATACAGATTTCAATTCCGAAGTGGTGTTTTATAGAACGAGGAAGGATGACGAGGCATACTCATGGATTATGATGCGCATTCTAAACAGTATTTAAAATGGCAGAGGATAGTTGGAATATGCTTGGCAAAGGTTGTAATACAGTGTTAGTAGGCGATTTTAAGATAGATTTCGATTCTAAAGATGTGTTTTATGGAACAAGAAAGAGTTCATTCCTATTTGAATTTCCGAAAAAGGCAATAATTTGTAATCTCCTCCATTCGCCTCAATGCTCCCAATTCGCTAGATTCTATTTAACTTCCTTTTCACTAAAATCTTGTAACCTTGAGCCTGTCTTTTCTCTCCCAGGACCCATATCCTATTACTATCACGCCCCCCACTCTCGCCAACCTAAAAAAATCGCCGCACTTTGGCGAGCTTTGCAGTCAAAGGTCTCTAGGAATTATGCACAAGTTTCAACGCTTCCAAAGGAACTAGGTGAAAACGAAAGTGAACATAGCGATAAACGCACCAACTGAGGAATTTGAAGACTCTTAAAACTACATTAACCGTCATACCAAATACATAAATAAACAAATAAGTAATGCTGTATTTACATGTTGTTCCAAACCGCCATTTTTAAATTGCTGTTGCCACATAAATACAAAAAGTCGTCATAGTAACTGAATATGTATAGTTATCGCCACCTTGGCGAGAGCGGGAGAGTTAAAGTAGGAATCAACAAACTAATGTGAACAAATTAGAGATAAACGCACCAGTTAAGGAATATGAAGACACTTAATTATTAAAACTACATTAATTGGCACCCAAAATAAATAAATAAGTAATGGAATGCTGTACTTACATGTTGTTCCAAATCGCCATTTTAATTCTTAATAACGGTTGCCATTTAAATATTAAAAAATCGTTGTGGCAACTGCATATATTTAATTATTGCCACCTTTGCGAGAGTCGGGGCGTTAAAGTAGAAATCAACCCAAGAAAGACAAACACGGTACACTCATGGATTATGATGCACATTCTAAATAGTATTTAAAACGGCGAAGTATGCTTGGCGGAAATTGTAGAATAGTTTTAGTAAGAGATTTTAAGACAGATTTCTATTCCAGAGATGTGTTTTATGGAGACAAGGGATAAAATATGGCACACTCATGAATAGTGATACACTTTCCAACTTAATGGAATAAGGGAAGAAAATAGGGAAGACGCATGGATTATGATACGCATTTAATATATAGTACTTTAGTGCGCATTTAAAAACTGAAAGTGTTTCAGATTTTCTTACTTTTTTTTTTCACTCTCTTTTCGTTTTAAAGTGTTCTTTCCCTTTAGCTATACAAACTTAAATAGAAGCAAGCTCATGCGAGAGATCTCACGGTTGAACACCCTTCGCATCGTCACAGATCAAGTCGCACATACATATTGAATTTTGCACCGAAATGCTAATTCAAACCTCCAATCTCGAAATCGCCTTAAAGTATGGTTCACGGTAACTAATCAAGGTCAAAAATATAACAACTACCCCATTCCTGATGTTAAATCCAAAACTGCTAGAGGCTTAGTCATCTAACCCACATCTGCACTAAGGGCGTAGAGTGGCCAGAAACGTTCTGGCCGAGTAAAACAAACTAAACGGACAATAGGAATTTTTAAAAAAGTTAAGATGTCCACACATGCATCACTTAATGCCTTATTTTTGGATCGATAATCCGTCCGTCCGCTAATTAGGCGAGATTAAAAGAATGCAACGGGCCAATTCTGAGACAAGTGTCTGGAACGATGACTGGCCAGGAAAGATGGCCGTATTTATAGAAACTTCTATGTCAAACATAAAATAATTATTCTGCTTTGCCCAGCTCTTCTTCGATTTACTGTAACTGCTGTTTTACTGCAATGTCCGACCAAATGAGGCTCGCCTTTCCTGGATGAGGCAGTAGGTGGTCACAAGATATATCCTAAAAAAAAATTTTAATGTTGTCTTTTGGAGATCCCCCTAAAAGTTGCCAATTGACTAGAAAATAAGATTGGTAAAGTTTTAGCTCATTTGCATAATATTAATCCGTGCCGCATCACGGTTGAATTCTTGAGAAATTACGATTTTTGCCGAAAATATCTCATTTTTCCTTCGTTTAGTAAAAACCATTTGTCCTGCAAACCTGGTTCTTGTTTTATTTCATAGAAAACTTTGTTGCTTTGAACTTTTATTCTTAAAATAACCAATATCTAATGACATTTAGTGTTTTTTAGGTCAGTTTGTGAATCGCACCGCCAAAATCTGCATTTGTGAAAAATTAGTTTAAAAAGACAAACTAAGAATTTTAAATAATTTTGGCCATTTTTTGTATTATTTGCATTAAAAAACAAAAAATAAATTAAGAATTTTCATAAATTTAACTACAATTCGTGAAATATTTTTATTTGGTATGTATTTCTGTGCTTCAGAAGAAAGTTCTTGATTTGTATTTCAGTTGAAGCAAGCACATCTAAGACAAACCTCACAAATTTTTTTTTATTACAAGGGTATTTTTGCTATGCGTTATCTTTATTTACTTTTAGAATGAACCTGGGCGCCCATATGCAAGGGATGGAGGGGCCACGGCCGCCCCTAGCTCCCAAATTCTCGTTATGATTTATATACTAGTACAACGTAGAGGTGGTTCAGTACTAACATGTTATATCTTTCTGATGCAGGACCCTTGACGTGCAATAAGACTCCGAAGGCAAGAGAGAATTTCTAAAACAAAGAACTGAGCTCATCAAAAGCAGATTTAAAATTCTGATTTAGCGGTACTATTTTTCACTGGGATGGAAAAATACTACCTCATATTTTGAATATGAGGTAGTCATTTCCTTTATAATGTGTTTCCTTTTTGAAACATAACTTTCATAATCAAATTGTGTCAGAACATTAATCGTTCTCCATTTTATGTCCTCTTTGGCCTTATTTTCTGTTAATTCTTTTAGTTATATTTCATTTTTTTTATTTACTTCAGAATTTTTTTAAATTAAAACCTTCATTTTGTACACAAAAAAGGAGGAAAAACGATATAAAATTTTTTGAATTTTCAAGAAAATGTAGAGAGAATAGCGATTTTAATTAGCTGTGGCGATGAAGAATAGTTAATAGAATTTCCTCAGCTTGAAAATAGTATGAGAACAACTCGAGCAAAAGCTGTATTTTCAGCAGTTAAAGAATGGAAGGTAGTTGATAAAATCCAGGCAATGTGTTTTGATACCACTGCAGTAAACACTGGTCACCTTAGAGGAACGTGCATTTTGCTGCAGCAATTACTGAATCGAATTTTCAAATTTACCTCGTCGCCACCATATTTTAGAAATAATCCTAAAATCTGATTTTGATTGCAAAGTGAGCAAAACGACTGCCCCTCATGCAGATATTTAAAAAAAAAATTCAGACTGGGTGGTATAAGTTGGACAACACAATGTAAAAAACTGCTATTGAAGATGAAACTATTACATATTGAATACATAATTTGGAAGAAATTTCAAGTTTCCTTACAGAACATTTAAGAAATCAACAGCTCAGGAATAACTATAAAGAATTAATCCAACATTGTTTAATTTTTATAGAAGTCTCCCCAAAAAACATTTCTTTCAGAATACCTGATGCTGTTCATCTTTCCAAGTGGATGTCTAAGGCAATTTATTGTCTCAAAATACTTCTTTTCAGATCAGGTGTCATTAACAGATATATAAAAAGGAGGTATTACAGACATTTGTTTATTTATAATGAATATTTATGTAAAGGCATGGTTCAACGCTCCCACTCCCACTTTAGTCCCCAATCAAGACTTACAGTTATTAAAATCACTTGTTCAATACAGAAAAACTGATAAAAACTTTGCAAACAAAGTACTCTATAAAATTATAAACCATATTTGGTATCTTAATTCATTTCCTTTATAATGTGCTTCCTTTTTGAAACATAACTTTCATAATCAAATTGTGTCAGAACATTAATCGTTCTCCCTTTTATGTCCTCTTTGGCCTTATTTTCTGTTAATTCTTTTAGTTATATTTCATTTTTTTTAATTTACTTCAGAATTTTTTAAAATTAAAACCTTCATTTTGTACACAAAAAAAAGGAAAAACGATATAGAATTTTTTGAATTTTCATAAAACGCCAATTTTAAGGATTCAAATTATATCTAATCCTGTAAGCATATATGATCAAATCTGTAAGATTTTACGAAAAAGTGATGTGTGGTTCATCAAGGCAAGAGATTATTTTTATCAAACGTGACCAACATTATGTTTCTTTGCTTAATTTCATCCATTTTATGATGGGAAAACTGCTTTTTTTCGAAAAATCCCGTTTTTCCTAACTTTAACCTCAATGCGGTACGGGTTAATATTATGCAAATGAGCTGAAACTTCACCAATCTCATTTTCTACCCTATTGGTAACTTTCTGGGGTGTGCCCTCCAAAAAATTCGAAAATTGATTTCTTGTGACCACTCTAATGAGGCAGTCATGGAAGTTCGTTACCAGTAGGCATGACCGTTTTAGTCTGTATAATACTCTAAAACACACTAGCCAGAGATTATCCCGTATTAAGACAAAATACGGGACAAAGCGCTAGGCCCCTTCAAAGCCTCGTTAAAGTCGGGATTAGGTTTAACTTGTCATTCATTCCCTTTGCATGCAAAAGGGGGAACTTTCGTCTCGGTGCAAAGCGCTGCTGCCCTATGCTATGTTTGCAGTGCAGTGGATGTAGACTGCAGACCCTATAGCATGTGAACCTCTGTACCTACGTGAAACCGGCACACAGTATGCCTTGTTTCTTTTTTCTTTTTTTTCTGTAGGGGAGGGGGATTAAAAAATGCATGGTTATGGCTGAGTTATCAACCGGACAGAGGAGTTACATTGGCGTCGGCACTCCCGAAGGGTATGTTCCCATCTCCCCCCGTCTCCTTGTCCAAAATTTTTACGTAAAGACTATGTCAGTGTCTGATTACCGAAAAGTCTCATGAAGCTTGAGCTTCACTTTAGAATTTTAATGATATTTAACCCTTTCAGGCCCTCTGTCTACAACTGAGGGCACAAAAATTACCTATGCTATCGTACAAGATGGATATCCTAATTTACATACAACCTTACACGCTTAAAGTAAACCCAATTTTCATCGAAAATTGCAATAATCAGGGTTTTTTATTTTATTTTTTTAATTACAAATTTAATCTATTATCAAAAGAAAAATTATTTAATTCAAAGAGAAATTATTTAAACAGGTCTAATAGGGTTAAGAGGGACCCAATGTCATTGAAAAACTGTTGATTACAAGAGAAGCAGATATGGATGAAGGCATATTAATGACGATGATAAAGATGATGCTTTAGAGAACCTTGAGCCAAGAAACAAGTTCAGAATCAAAACATTTATACATGTAATGTATGCATTAGAGTCAAGTCTGGCACAGAGGCTCTCATTATATAATGGTGCTGCAAAAAAGTTTTCATTCTTAACAACATTAGAAGCTAACAGAAGAAAAAATTCATGAAGGCGTTGGTGCTTTATGCCAAAGATATCCTGAAAATATGGACATGAATCTTGTAGAAGTCAAGCATTCATCAAAATGTTAGACATAGCCAAGCCTATGGTTCAGCGGAACGTGATAATATGAACCATCAGCATCTGTATAGGGTAATACTTAATGATCATGTCCAGTTAGCAACTATCATGGTTGCAAATTACTCTGAAGAAGAAAGTCTTTGTTGAAGAGGATAAAAAGTGGATTTAGAACAGCTTGCTGGAGACTCAAAGATAAATTATGTTCCCTCAGTCCAGTGGCGTAGCCAGAAATTTTCATGTGGTGGTGGTGGTGGTGGTGGTGTGTGTGTGTGTGGGGGGGGGGTTGACTACGGCAACACACGTGTGTCAAGCTGTCCGGACCACATTCTTCCGTAAAATGAAAAATAGCAGGATAAAAAATTAGTGCTATATTCGTGCTAATTAGCGCTCGAACCTCAAAATTAGTGCTGCTTATTTAAGCGAGTAATTCACAGTTTAATGCGGTCCGGCTATCTTGACGTCAAGCTGGCCGGCCACATAAAGAAAAAATTATTTTTTCGGGAATTTTATTACATACAAAATTAGTGCTAGATGAATACTAAATTACAGAATTTTTGATCCATATTTTAAAAAGTTATTAAATAAATAATGTAGTCCGGCTATCTTTACATCAAGCTGGCCGGCCACATAAAGATAAAATTATTTTTTCCCAAATTTTGACACATACAGAATTAGTGCTATATTAGCGCTGGCTGAATACCAAATTACAGAATTTGTGCTCCGTATTTAAGAAAGTTATTAAGTAAATCAATGTGGTCCGGCTATCTCGACGTCAAGCTGGCCGGCCACATAAGGAAAAAATAATTTTTCGGGAATTTTAATACGTACAAAATTAGTGCTATATTAGTGCTGGCTGAATTCCAAATTCCAAAATTATCAATCCATATTTTAAAAAGTTGTTAAATAAATAATGTGGTCCGGCTATCTTGACGTCAAGCTGGCCGGCCACATAAAGAAAAAATTATTTTTTCTCGAATTTTGATACATACAGAATTAGTGCTATATTAGTGCTGATTGTATTAGTGTAATTAGGCTGAATACCAAATTACAGAATTTGTGCTCCGTATTTAAAAAAGTTATTAAATAATGAATGTGGTCCGGATATCTTGACGTCAAGCTGGCCGGACTTATGGGACACCCGGTCTATGTATATAAAACAGAATTTAATGCGACCTGGCTATTTGACGTTAAACTGGCTGACCACATATTAAAAAAAAAAAACCTTTTTTAAATTTTTTTTTCTATGAAATTGGAATTGGTACTATATTAGTGCCAGTGGCGTAACAAGAAAATTGTAATGGGGGGCGTGGGTGGGTTATGACTACTGCAATTCACACGTGGGTGTGATAAGGGAGTGAAGAATATACATTTTGTATGGCAAAAAATTCCTCATGGGCGGGGGGGGGGGGTGTTATATATGACCCCATATCTCCCTTTGGCTTGAATGCAGGGGCATAGCCAGAAATTTTTCATGGGGGGGATGGGTTACGACTACTACAACTCATATATATGCATACGCGTGTGCAGTGGCGTACCCAGGATTTTAGTTTAGGGGGGGGGGGTGCAAAAAAATTCTGCTGAACTCGGTTATAGTGACTTCGATTATAGTTATAACTCTCTTATAACGTCAAAATATTCTGTGCCACTTGACTTCCCCAAAGAACAACATGCACACGAACAATGTGACTTATTATAGTCAAATAATTATCTGATCTTTACAGTATCGTTGAAACTGAGTTTAACTGTGTTTCGTATAGAGATGAGACGGGCTCAGCTCGAGCCCGAAAGCCCGAGCCCGAACCGGGATCGGGCTCTGTAATTCACAATTGCGTTCGGGCTCGGGCTCGTGAAAAATTTCTATTTTATTGAACATACTCCTTGAAACAGATTTTTAAAAAGTGATTCATATGGAAAATAAAAGTACTTATAAAAAAATAGCGGCACGGGTGCCTATAGAAGGCGCGTTAAGCTCTTTGGGTATTTCAGAACGGCGGCTTAAATTGCTTAGTTAGTCATGAGATGGGACAATATTTCATAAACATACATATAAAGAATTAGAAAGTGCATTAAAAATTTGCATCTATATTTGTCTTTAATTTGCACAAACGGCAAAATTTATTGTATTCTATCAAAGAATTACTTCTTTGAATTTTATTGAATTTTATTTATCTTTAGCTGAAATATCGGGCTCGGGCGGGCTTGGGCTCCAACTTAAATAATACTGCTCGGGCTCGGATTAAAAGTCTTCGGGCTCGGGCTTGAAAAAATGAGCCCGAATTCATCTCTAGTTTCGTACACTATCTGTAGGTATTTATTTAAAAAACTTTTTTTTTTCAAAAAGTACTTTAGAAATAATTTAAAAACAATTTAAAAACAATTTTTAAAAAGAAAATAATTTATTAAGGACAATTTTCAATGCTTTTCATGTCTAACTTTCCACCTTTAGTGGGGGCTTGGGCTTGAGCCCCCTCCGTGGGTGTACCTATGCGCGTGTGTGATAATGTAGTGAAGAATATACATTTTGTATGGCAAAAATTTTCTCATGGGGGGGGTATAACCCCCTAAACCCCCCTTGGCTACGCCCCTGCTGGAATGCATTAAAATTCCAGAAAAAATAATTTTTCTGTATGTCGCGGACTATCCTGACGAAAAGATAGCCGAACCATATAAATTGTTATTACCCTTTTTTAATAAGCAACACGAATTCTGTAATTTGGTATTCAGCCAGCACTAATATAACACTAATTTTGTATGCATTAAAATTCAGGAAGAAACAAATTTCCTTTATGCGGGCGGCCAGCTTGATGTCAAGATATCCGGACCACATTGATTATTTAATAAATTTCTTAAATACGGAGCACAAATTCTGTAATTTGGTACTCAGCCAACACACTAATTTAACACTAATTTTGTATGTATCAAACTTCGGGCGGAAAAATAATTTTTTCTTTATGTGGCCGGCCAGCTTGACGTCAAGGTAGCCGGAGCACATTATTTATTTAATAACTTTTTTAAATATGTATCAAAAATTCTGTAATTTGGTACCCAGCCAGCACTAATATAGCACTAATTCTGTATGTATCAAAATTCGGGAAAAATTACTTTTTCTTTATGTGGGCGCCAGCTTGACGTCAAGGTAGCCGAACCACCTTATTTATTTAATAACTTTTTTAAATATGTATGAAAATTTCTGTAGTTTGGCATTCAGCCAGCACTAATAGAGCACTAATTTTGTATTTATCAAAATTTGGGGAAAAATATTTTTTTCTTTATGTGGCCGGCCAGCTTGACGTCAAAATTGCCGGACCACATCATTCATTTAATAACTTTTTGAAATATGGATAAAAAATTCTGTAATTTGGTATTCATCCAGCACTAATATAACACTAATTTTGCATGTAATAAAATTCCGGAAAAAATAATTTTTTCTTTATGTGGCCGGCCAGCTTGACGTCAAGATAGCCGGACCGCATTAAACTGTGAATTACTCGCTTAAATAAGCAGCACTAATTTTGAGGTTCGAGCACTAATTAGCAATAATATTGCACTAATTTTTTACCCTGCTATTTTTCACTTTGCGGAATGTGGTCCCGTCCGGACAGCTTGACACACGTCGGCAACTCACATATATGCATACGTGTGTGTGATAAGGTAGTGAAAAATATACATTTTGTACGGCAAAAAATTGCTCATGGGGGGGTTGTGACCCCCTATCCCCCCCAAGATTACGCCACTGCTTTAGTCTCAAGTGCATAGAAAGAGACAAACTACATAGTTTATCATTTTATGATGTTATCAATGGCTTTGCTCTTTCAAAGGCAAGAAAGAAAATATTTTAGTTTTAATATAATTCCTTAATCCTTATAGCATGTTTCAAGAGATTAGATAATACGAATTTGTATATTGTGCCTTTTAGAAATAACTTTTGTTTCTTTATACCAGAATTTGCATTTTTTAGTTTGTTATGAATAAAAATGATTTAAAGTTAAATAATTATTATTCCACTATATATCTTAATTATATTTCAGTTTAACCCTCTAGATATCCGAAAAACATATTTGGCACTGACTGACATATAATATCTGGACTTATGAAGGGCGCTAAATCTCAAATAGCTTAGGGCTTTATCGAGTCTAAATCCGGCACTGAATTAGATAAAGGTGAAAGGAATTTTTTACGTGCTCGGTCGGACATGCAGTGCAAAAGATACACGAACGATTGCAATTTTTCCATGCTTCGGACATGTCCGGCAATAAATTTTTCCAACCCTGGTGCTAACTCTTATATTCCTAAAATTGTCCACATAGTATTGATGGGTTTTTTTTTCAAGCACCACCTTATTGCTAGAAACGGCCAATCACTCGCAGCCATGGGCGGAGCCGCTGCAGCTGTTTGTGTTCCGCCTCTATCGATGATCAACGGAGGAAAAAGCCTATTTTTTCCCCCCTTCCTCTTCTCTTTCCTTCCATCATCCCGAAAACTCTGCGTTTTCCAACACCTGATGTACTCCAGTCACGAACGCGATCTTTCCGCGCCCTTTAACACTCTACCTTATTATTCTGCTACAGCATGATTTACGTTCACCTGATTTTTTTTTTTCGTCTTCTCCTGGATGCTTTAACGAAATTTACGTAGTTTCGTAGTGTACAGTTACGCACGCGCGAAAATAAAACTGAAGAGAAACCTGTGTTTTGAGCAGCGGGGAGTGCACTTATTTACTGTTCTGAATGAAGCATTTAGTAACTCCTGTTTGGTTTAATTCCATGCAATACTGTGTACAGCCGTGTAATGGAATTCTGGCTTGCATGGAAGTCTTCAATTTCTGTATGGCCAGAGTAAACAATAAATCCAATAAAATAAATTCATATAAATAAAAATAATTTCAAATACGCATAAACAGTTTTGTTTGAATAATAATAATAATAATAATAATAATAATAATAATTTGACTACGAAGTATTTTTGTCCCTAAGAAAGTTAAACTTTTATGCGATATTAAAATTAATTTTTTTTTTCATTTGAAATGAGCTACGTGGAGAACTTAAATTAACAATATTGCGTAAAGGATTGTGGATTATCTAAAACTGAAATCGAAAATAGTTGGAAATAAGCTATTTGTTTTTCACAGCGGTACGCGCAATATTTTAATGTATTTGTTTTGTCATGACTATAGCATTAATTGTACAATAAACTTAAAATCTCAATCCAAGAGGTTGGATGAAATTATAAGCATAACAGAAGATGGTCAGAGATGAAGCCATGGGCAGCATAGTGCAAGGCGGGGGGGCAATTCCCCCCCCTGTATTTTTGTATGCAGTGTTTTTTCTGCTTGCTTTTTTGCTCTTTCCAACATGGTAACCATACGTTGAAGTAGTCTTTGCCCCCTCTTGAGTAGTCTTTGCCCCCCCCCTGGAAAATATTCTGTCGGCGCCCATGGATGAAGCTAGCACTAGAGGCGGAGCAAAAGCTATACTTAATTTTTTTAAGCTTTCATTTTACTCATTTAAACTATTTATTTTTCTTTACCACAATATAAATTCCCACTTTTGTATTTTTTTGCCTAATTAATAAAAACTAAGGCGGAGAGGTGCAATATTTTCTAAAACTAATGCTTAATAATTCATTTTAAAAGACTAATGACTAAAACATGAAATCTTAAATAAAAAGAAGTCATGAATGCATGACGCTGTATTTAACGCGATTTTTAAACAGTGTACTTAACAACATTGGCTATTTTTTTTTAAACCTATTTGACCAAAGCAAATGTACGATAAAGCAAGATGCTACCCAAAAGCAATATAATATTTTAGGAGGAGCTAATTTATATAAAAAAAAGAGCTCATTCGACCCAAGCAAAGTGTACATTGAAGAAAATTTTATCCTTATATAATGTCTTTTGGGGGCCTCAGCCCCTGCATCCACCATTGACGAACAGAAAGTACGCTCAAATAATCCTAATTTGTGTAAGAATATGCAAAAAAGGTAAATTTTCACTTTTTTGTAATTCGGTTTGCATATTAAAATTATGCTACGTACCATGCGGCTAATTCCTACCTGAGGAATTAATTTGTATTTACAAGTGCAGAACACACACTAAGGGGACGTGGGGGGATTAGAAATGCTGAAAAACTTTTAAGCTAGTGGACCAGAGAGGATACAGGAATTTCTCTTGGAAGGGATCCTGTCCATATAAGCTGGGACACCAAGACACCAACCATGTGGGAAAATGCCCTCTGGTATAAACTCCTTTAATAATAAAAACTTTTTTTAAAGTTTAAATAGTCTTAAATAGTCATATTCACATAGAACAAAAGACTAGTTTAATAAGAAATTTACAAGATAATATGTTTATTGAATCCAGTTTATTAAAAATACTTTATAAGAATAAGAATTTCATTAAATTTTAAAATCTATTAAAATCCATCTAATTTTGCAAAAATTACAGGGTCATGTGAAATAACTCTTTTGGGAGAGGTCCAGACTCTCTGGACTCCTCCCTTGAGTGCGCCACTACCGTTACATTACTGTTCCGAAAATCTGGCCTACAGTGATTAATAGATAACACAGCGTGGGTGTTACGCAATAATAGCATTTAAATATTCAGGGCCGTAGCCAATGGGGGGGGGGGAGGATATCGGAATGTCATTCGTATTGTCCTTATGCCGTGGAGAAATATTTCGTTTATTTACTTATGACTTATTCCACCCCCGAAAAAAATAATTTCCTGGCTACGTCCTCGTAAATGTTAATTATCGACTTTCATGAGAGTCTTTGAAAACTGTAAAGAAAGTTATAGCAGCACTTTAGCTTCATGCGAATAGACTGGAGTGGGTGCTGTCCATTAGTTGGATAACTCTGGAGATGAACAAGTGAAGCTCTATATACCTCCAGTGGCCATTTAAACTGACCACGTTCGAAATTGTGATACGCCGCCATGTGATGTAACGCGGAGCTTCAAAATGTGAGAAAACCGATCTGCGCGTCTCTCCCTCAACATCCAGTGACGTCACGTGGGGGAGCCCCCGCCGCTCCAAGAGTGGCTGGAGTTGAGAAGGCAGATTTCGGAACAGACTCAGACGGCCTCCGGTCGCCGCTGAAGAAAGGAAAAACCGCTATCCGCGCCGCCCAAAGCGCTGCAACTGAAGAGTTTACATAATCTACCTCATTGAATTTTATCTAGGCTTAGCAATTGGAAATATAAACTTCTCATCTTGTGTTCCGTAGATATCTTTGTTCTCAAATGTGTCACTGCGGTTCGCGAGGGAAGAAATTAAACAGGTGCGGTCCGTCTTAATTAGTTTTCGGGCATGCCGTAGCGGCGGCCATGTTTGTTGCTCTTTGTTGTGCGCGGATTTTGTTTTGATCAGCTCAAAGCCCCCCCCTACAGCCACCACCACCCCCCATGAAAAAAGTCACATGAAAGATAAGAAGAGCCATCAGAAATAATCGGTGAGATGTCACGCAGGAAACAAGAGAAACCGCAACCCAGGAAAAACATCATTAAAGGTAAGCTTGTTCCTGAAAAAAATTTCTTTTCTCAGAAGGGGGCGCCAAAATATCCCGTATCTAACTTTAGAACAGTCCTGTTTTCTCTCCCCCTCCCTCTCCGTCTCAGTCATCTCTGACTATCCAGTGGTCAACTTTTTCTCCCGACAGGTGACTGCGCATTTTATTTAGAAACGAATTGTTCCTGAAAAAATGTTTCATCATTTAACCAAAAATTTACTTTTCATCTTAACATTATTTTTTTCCCGTTTCAAAATGGCACGATAATAATAATAAATGCTAGTTCTAGCACTTATTATTCTGGTGCTGAAATAAACTAAATTATGTTTTCGATCTCATTTTTATGTGCGATCTGGTAAACACGTGCTTTGGTTCGTTAGTTATATTTTAAATTAACTTTATCTCCACAATGCAATCAATTATTTCACCCAAGAACAACAGTTCTAGAAACACGATCAATATAAACATGTATGTTTTGATGCTCTCATATTCCAAACGCAAGCATGTTTTAAAAGCGAGCTAATTAGCGTCACACTATTTAAAATTGTTTCCCTGTATAACTGTAGTATAGAATTTTTTAGCAACTTAAACTTTTCGTTGGAAAAATAAGAAATTATCTCAGTTGCCTGTAAATGTTAACTTTCTTCCACAATTCGGGCAAATGGGGAAAAAAAATATGTAAATATATTTTTCGTTTAAACATCAATATTACCATAAAATCGTCGGTAGAAGAATACAAAGAATTTGTGAAAGTGCATCTTTTGTTCTTGTTCTTGCTATAAAATGTCGATGTTTTTAGAAGGGCTGAGTTATTTTGCATGGAAGCTTAACTCCTACCTAATTATGCCAACTCAAAAACATGCGTTCGCTTATTAGAATTGATGCTATTTTGTATTCCAGTGACTGCAATATAGATTGTATGTATAATCAGTAAAATGAATAGTCCAAAATGCACATTGCATTACAAAGTATATTTGTTAAAAGAAATCCTTGATCATAAGACTCGGAGTGATTTGAAGTATTTGGTATTTGAAAATGTTCTCTAATTTTATAAATAACTGTTCTTGTATGTAAAAAAAAAAAATAAATAAAAAATAAATAAACAAACTATATGATGAAAATAAATATTGTTTAATCCTTTTTATCTCCCTCGAATATTTTATTGATTACTGGTATTTTTTTAATTAAGCAATGTTATTTTTTCAAAAGAGTATTAAGGGTATTTAAGGTATTTTTCTATCATGAAACCAAGTCCATAATTCCCCCCTTTTCTTTTTTTCCCCTTTTTTTTGAGAAGGGGGGGGGGATTAGTGGGAAATCATCACGGGGAAGGGAGAAATTGGTCAGATATTTCAACTTTGTTTACAGGACTTAAACTTGGTGTTTAAACTTTGTTTACAGGAACACAAATTTCGGGTAGACAGAAAGGGACCCACACTTGTCTCCTTTCCCACCTCCTAAGCAATGTTCTTAATAGAAGGCAATTTGGTTTGATAGTGTTTATATTTAATAACTATAGTTCTAAGTACTGTATGCCTTATTTGAAATCTGTGTATAATTATGAAAATTATATATTGACAAATGTAACATTTATTTTAGCCTGTAAATTCATTTCATCCCAGATCAATCCTGTTACGAGCAAAGCTTGTAACAAGTATGTATACCAAGCATGCTTGTTTGTTTATTGAAAGAGGTATTTTTCTTTTGTTGATGCAACAATTCTTGTGCCCTGTTGAATTTTATAAGACTTTAGCTAGTACTGCATTTCTTCTGCAACTGCTCCCACACATTATATATACTTATTACTGTTGTGGGCAGACATTGAGCATATACATATCTATATTCTATATATACGACACCCACGGGGGTGTACCCTCCGTGGGTGTCTTTCTAAGGGGTCCTAACCTGTATTTACTCTTAAGTTTCGGAGAAAACCACGGAAAACTCCGAACAGTTAGATCGACGGCCGCGCGATGGGACCTGAACCCGAGACCTCACACTTCGCCCGTCTATCATTTCCAGTGACATGACCACTGTGCCATGATGAGGCCTCTGAGGTTTATATTTAATTTAAAATGTAGTGTAAACCTTAATAATTATCAACAGCAGTTCAAAGTAACACCTGTACCTACAATTTTAAAATCTAGAAAAAAAGGAAATATTAGTATTCTTCCAAAATATTCTTTAAAATATATAAATTATGGATATTACAATATTCAAATTTTGTGTCATAAAAGAGTCCATTACAAACTGATATTAATTATTTCATTGAGATCGGTTATTTAAATATAAAACAGCCTGAAAATTGCGTGAAGAAATTCTAAAAATGTTTCTGATTCCATATTTCGAGATCCATAGGCTCAGTGGAACATTTGATTTTTTTTTCTTTTTTTTGTATGCATGTATATGAATAAAAATGTATCTCTCAACATATAATTAATTTATTACCAGCAGCACAAAAACATATAATTTACAGGGAAACCTCTAGAAATATGGACACTAGTGGTTTTCTCAAAAAATTTTCAAATTTCAGAGTTCTCAGAAGTATATTTCAATATATGGTCACGTTCCGTTCCTCATATAAAAGTGCCTGCTTACATTGGTAGGCAGGGGCGTAGCCAGAAATTTTTCATTGGGGGGGGGGGTGGTTACGACTACTACAACTCATATATATGTATACGTGTATGAGATCATGTAGTGAAGAGTATACATTTTGTATGGCAAAAATTTCTCATGGGGGGAGGGTTATGACCCCCATAATCCCCCCCCCTTGGCTACGCCCCTGTTGGTAGGTTTCATCACTAAAATAACTTTTAGTACAAGAATCAATATTAAAATTATATTTGAAAGTTTATTAAAAGAAAATCCGTACAAGCAGTCGTAGCTGGGATCATGAGCGCCCCTGGCAATATTTGAATTGTGCGCTTCTGAGGCTTCTTACTTTACTATTATGTAGGAAAAGTCGGCAAAATGCGCCCTTTTGAGATTTGCGCCCCTGGCAGCTGCCCACCTTTCCAGCCCCTAGCTACGGCACTGCGTGCAACACATTGACGTCATTCATGTGAGCCAAGTAGAAAGTAAACACGTTGTGTCTCAAGATGTGCATAGACTGGAATAGTAAATCAGTTCACCATGAAAAGGCAAAAAAACAAGGGTGTTTGTATTGATAATAATACTCTGCCCTGTAAGTAAGCAAATATCAGTTAGTCGTCATGTATTTATATATCTATGTATAAGATCGTGTCGATACCTTAGTCAGGATAAACAGGGCACACTTTTAGGCTGCACTTCCATTTTTAGATTTTTTTCCAAGTATAAATGTGAGAGCATGAATGCATTAAATGTTGTATTATATGTATTTATAAATGAAAGGTTAAAATTAGTTATGAATGTTAAAGAAAAACTGAAAGATTAATTTTATTTGTTTTATTTTAATTTGACTATTTTTTGGCGAATTCTTTCGCTTTCTCGTTTTATTTATTTATTTGTTAGGATAATTTTTAAATTTTGACTGAAGTGATTAATTATTGCTATTTATAATTGCGAATAAGGGTCTTGCAAAAAAAAAAAAAAAAAAAAAAAAAAAAACCTTGCACGTATACGTTTTAAGGGGCAAAATCATGCCCGCAATTGAAAGCAGAGGGCTCCAAAATTAAGGTTTGCCCCTAGTGATGTAATCTCATGTTGCGGCACGGTCTGGAGTTTTGGTAGGTTTCCTCCAGATGTAACGTGAATACGCGTTAGAACCCCTTAGAAAGTCCTCCTGCCAAGGCACCCCACCCTTGGCAGATCGCCCTCGTGCAGCGTTGCCACAACCACACACACTCATGTTGCGACATGGACACAATGGTTTTCTCATCTTCAGGAGCAATTTGCAGGCATATTCACCAGCACGATACAGCCATGGTAATAATAATTATAAGAAAAAATAAAGAGTAACAGAATTGTACCATTGCAGGAAAAAGGACAGTGCAAGAAACTGTAGGGTGAAATAATAACGAAAGCACGAAAGTTTAAAAAAAAGTTTTTTACTTTTACTTTATTATTTAAATTAACGGTTTTTTTCTTCTTTCCAATTTCACTATCATTCCTCATACTTTTTCCTCTCTCCTTTTCTGTACACCTTGTTATTTTCCCTTGAATCTTTTTTCTAGTATTAATTATAAATAATTTCAGTGGTGCTTGTGGAAAAATAAAGTATAGCAATAGGAAAAATCCTTCTAGCAGCGAGATTTCATCATTCCTAGAATCAGTAGATTTACTTCGGCGTTGCTTCTTTCAGAGGCTCACCTATAATATCAATGAAAAATCCCCCCTCCCCCCCCCCCTCTGAATGGATGACAAGTTTCATTAAAGCCATGACTGCCATGAGAAGCCGCCAGTCGTAGAGTTTGGAGAGCAAGAGAGAGGGTTCTATGGTCTACACTGCCCCGCCATTTTATTCATTAAGTCCTTTCGAGATTTTCGGCTTCAGAATTAGATTGCCTAACTGCAAGCGCCTATTAATAAATTTCGCTGAAGGTGCGTATGTGTGTGCAGAGTTTCAGCCAAGCTGACAGTGTTGTTGAGGGGAGGGAGAATTGCATGTGTGTGTGTGTGTGTGTGTGTCGGAGGGGAAGGGGGGGGGGGTGTCGAACGGTTTTCGGTATCGTGCGGAAATATTCAAAACAGGTAGGATTAAGCAGGCAATGTGGAGAAATTTACATGAAAATGCTTTTCTGCGCCAACCCTCCCGGGACTTCTCTCCTCATCAGTTGAGCCATGTTGCTGCTGTTTGTGGGATTGTTTCTGTATTTCTCGACTGCTTCGTTGTTGATGCCTCCGAAATATCTTTCATCCTGTGAATTCCAGTAGGCGCCCAAGCCGCGTGACCTCTGAAAGCGCCCTCCTCACCTGCACCTGCGTGTGTTTGCGTTTGCTTACTTTTGGACGCATAAAACATGTTTCTGTTCATTTGAAAAAAGAAAGTAATGTTAATATTGGTAGTTAAAGAAAAAAAAAAGGAAAGAGGAAGCTGAGCCAATTTCAGTGCAAAATAATTGAAAGAGTTTGCGAGAAGAGAAAGGTACCATTTATTATTGCCTGTTATTGGTTTCTTTAATCAGGTCAAGACACAGTAATATTATCAAACAAAAGAAATGAAATATTAATCACAATTATTAATTTATATCTTTCAAAAACTAATAAAAACAAAGACAGCTATCACTTCATCAGTGTAATATATAGTTCGCCAAAATAACAATAGTAATAATAATAATAATACTAAATTGATTTATTATTCATTAATTGTTTGTATTGTTTATCTAAGCTCCGTTAATTAAACATCCGTTCATGCGTTTTAGCTTTCTCTGATTCATAACTATCTTATACGAATCGACTTCAAAACAGGTGACTGTATTATTTGTTACTCAGGGAAGAAAAAGTAAAGTAAGCAAAACTTAAGAGTCCATTTTTAAAATTTTCCATCGGAAATGTTGAAAAGTGTTAATGATATCGTTTTCTCTGTCTCACCGTCTGCTCTGATTGCTAAACTTGGGCCTGGATTGTCACGAAATTTACGATTGTTATTGAAAAGCACTCCACTGTGGACTCTGTTAAAATGATTTTATAGCACGAATAATTTTTTTAAAAATACTCCAATTTTTTAAATTAATTAAAATTCCAATACTTTACGGTCTATAGCAGTGGTGCCCAACCTTTAACTTGGCTTGAGCCAATTAAGTATTTAAAATTATTTGGGGAGGCACATAATATAAATAATATTATATTTTAACAGTGGTTTTGTATCTTAGGAGAAAATATTTTTTCAGACTTTTTTTCATTCCCGAGTTCATTGCTGGCGAGTTACATGTGGCTCGCGAGCTACCGGTTGGGGTATCCCTGGTCATTGGTTAGCTTGCATTTTAGGGACGTTCATCTACTTCGGGCACTTAAAAAATTGACGGTAAATCCTCTGAAAAATAGTCCAGTTTCGTTTCCCAGTAGAGCTCATTCTGACAAGGACCGACAGCCAAGAAAACTGTTGGAATATAAACCTAGAGGATACCGAAACTACGGATGACCTATATTCCGATATTGTCCGATATGGATTGACCAATGGATCCCGGCCGAGCAGGCTAATACTGTAAACTCTGATGTTTTTGATGATGATCAGTACTGCAGAATGTGAGCCTCGAAAAATGTGGATGTGCTATGATTAATCGATGTGCAGCTGTAAATGCTCAATAAAGGGAATTAATGTGTTCGAAAGCGTTGTATTATCAATGCTTTTGCAGTGGTTTATCTTTCTAGTTCATTTTTACTGCGTTTAGGTTTTTAAGCAAAGGCACAATTATGTTGTTTTCTAAATAAATAGCTTTTAATAATAAACATTACAGGATAATAGGCATGCCCTATATATTTTTCGATTCATCCCCCCCTCAGTTGTTATTTGTTTTGGCACGCCGCTTTATTTGGGTTTTATGAATCGTAAAAACGGTTGTATTTTCTTCTCTCCTCGCGAGAGTTCCGGTGTTGCTAATTGTGAATGAGAGTCAGGATTTCGTAACTAATGACGTCATGCTCCGCCGACTCTCGCTTTCGATATTCCTTTATGTCGAGGCACACACACGATCATGAATTGATACACTATTCTGCCAAAGGGAGTGTGTGTTAGAACAGTTTTAGATAACAGTTGGTGATGATGATGCTCTGAGATCGTCATCTTCTCTGTGTGTTGTATTTTCCATAATTTCGCAGCCTCCTGAAGTAATTGAGGATCGTTTGAACTTCAGTGGTTGACAGATTTTGTGATAACCTAACCAAAAGCGACCCTAGATCGGTGGATCGTTCACTTTGCAAATTAAATTTGGCAGCCCGTTTCTTACAAATTTATGCCAAAAAAAAAAAAAATCACCTTCCTTAAATTTCGTCGCCCGCGTGCTGTGCGCCATCTTGCATCCCACTAGGATCGGCCCTGATCCTAAGATGTCGTTACCAGTTGCTGAATGTTGGGAGATAGTTAACCGTTCTGTCTCGTCTTCGAAAAGTTATGAGATTCCTTCTTTTTTGTGTGTCCATTGTTGCTTCCTGTCATGGCTTTTTGAATGCTTCCACTGTGGTCCAGCATTGCGTTTGTGTAATCGAAGACCAAATAGTAAAAGACAACGATGAGCACAGAAAGGTAATATCTGATGTCGTGTCTTTCCAAGGATGATTTGCAAATAATCTTTCTTTAACCCTTTAACGCGCAGTGTGTCCGCTCCGGGAACGCCAAACTCTGACGTTTTGACTGTTGCCAGTCACGAAGAATAGATTTGATTTCTATAAAAATAGTTGCGGGTGACATAGCTCCACGAGAATCTTTACTTTTTAGTACGTCATTTCCCGCAAAAAAATTGTCACGATTATTTTTAACAGCACTGACATCTGCCGAAAAATGGAAGAACGCGAGAACAGCTGGATAGATTGCCCAATGCTGAAAAAAGGGCAGCCGTTGCCATCGCTCGACTTAACTACCAGCAAGATGGCGGACGATCGAAACGTTCATCGTGTGCCACAGATCTACAGACCCCTTTTTCGACGCAGCTGGCTGTGCCGCACAGCCAGCTGCGTCAAAAAAGGGGTCTGTAGATCTGTGGCACACGATGAACGTTTCGATCGTCCGCCATCTGAGTGTTTCATAGTAGTTGCTTTAGGTATGATTTTTTTTTTTAATTGAGTCCCCCGAATCTGTCTTCAAAGTAATCGTTACATTAAAAAAAAAAAAAAAAAAAAAAAAAAACCTTTACACCTGCCACTGTACGAAACATCACTTTCGGCACACATGGATTCGTTTCCAGGTTTCAGGAAGAAGGAGCGAAGGTGGGGTGTTGTTGTGGACGTGTGAAAGTCCGCAGCCCATTCTACGTTTTGCGTTATTTTTTTTTTTAAATATGCCACGATAAGAATGAGAGCCGATAAGCGCCCGCCGCCGCCGTGTTTCAAAGGTTAGTGGCTATCCGGACGAAAAGCAAACAGAATAGAGCATGGTAAAAATAAAAATGGGAAAAAAAATTATAAAAATAAAACGCCCGCCAGGAGAGCGATAAAGGTGAAGTTGAAGTAGCCTCCTCCTACTCTCTTTCGCTTTCCCAAGTCCTTGCCAAAAACAATAAACTGCAGTTCTTTTTAAAAAGGACGTGATAAAAAAGAAGAAACATTCTACGGGTTGCGACGCCTTTTTTTTGTTTCCGTCTGATCAGAAGTCCAAAGTCATATGTCCCTTTCGGCCGTTTTCTCCATTGCGTTTTCGTAAAATCATTAAAAAAGTAATCAGATAGCTTTTTTAAATGACTTGTGTAGTGATGCAACGGATATCCATTTGGCCAGATACCGAATATCCGGTCAAACTTTTAGCCGGATGTCCGGTTATCCGGCAGCAGTATGTTTTCTTCTTTATTTGTTTTATTTTCACTAGTTTTCTTAGACCATAGAGCATTAAGCTCTTACTTTTTTCTTTAAATTTTGGTAATGAATAATTAGTTTAAAATCATTTAATTCAAATATCAGAAATCCCTTTCGGATTGTTTCCATTAATTTCGTACTGGTTTTACTGCAATTAAAGTCATGCAAATAACAATGTGATGGATGTTCTCCCTCAAGAGTTAAATATCTTAAAAGATCGGGTCTCGATTCAACTGTTGGAAAATCAGTGTAACAAATTTCCTTACTTTATCAAAATTGGGGGACCAGGGGAATTCTCTGTATATAATTTTAGGTAGGGTGTACTGACGAAAATTTGTAATATTCGGCTTTATTGGCCGGATAGGCCGGATGTTTGCCGGATATCCGTTGCATCCCTAGCCCATGTACGGCTTTATTCAGAAATACCCCTTCACAGTAAAATATTCTACAAATAAGAAAGAAGGTATAGAGTTCGATCACAGAGAGTTCATGGCTTTCTAATAGTTTGTCAATCTCTCCACGTTTGAGATTCCTGGTATTGACCTGGGCAAACCAGATGCCATGCCACCCATAAGGTGGAGGGGGCAGTCAAGTGTAGTGTAGATAATTGACCATAATCCCTACGTGTAGATAATTGGCCATAATCCCACAACAGCAACTCATCGTTATTTCCTGAAATAAGTCTAAATGCACTGCTGTGGCCTAGCGTTTGCCCATGAATGTAAGTGCGAGTTGCCTATCTCATTTCTAACCTGCGCTGGTTGAATAATTTTTTGAGAAGCAGAGCTTGAAAATTTCGAATTAGTTATAGAATTAGCTTCATATCGTTCAGAAATTCCATTTATTATTCAATATTTTCTTCATATCCTCCTCCTTCGAAATGTTTTACTGGCTACTCTCCTGGGTTTCAATGTTCTTCATAATTTTAACTCTTTTTTGAAGGAATTTCAAGTGTTCATCTTATAAAGGTAATTTTAAATGCTATTGCCACATTCCGCTCCTCAGAAAATTGTCCTACATATCTTTCTTTTTTTTTTACTAGTTGAACTTGTTAAAAACTTTAAACACTTTTTATTTTTTTTTTCCCTAGATCCTGTTTTTTCCTTCACCGTCAATGTGGTTTACGTAATAGATCAACACCGAACCGCTGTTCACTTGTATCTGCTTGAGTTCTGAAATAGTGCTATACTCGGCTTGATGCCAACAGGATATGACTTACCTTGCCTGTGATCTCATTGCGACACAAGCAATGCGAGTCTTGGGTGTTGTGAACTGTATTGTTACAAGAAATAATCAATTCTGAAATTAAAAGATGTAAAACCACTATTCCCATTACGTAACTGTTCTCTTTTGTGTAAATATGCTTGATTGCGCATTTCGAAATGTCGTGTTTTAAATTATTCGTTGTTTTAAATTATTTGTTGTTTAAAATCATAATGAAATGCAACTGCAATTTAAAATGCATTTAAGATTAAAAATAACTTTATTTAAATTTAAAATATTTGTACTGCAGACATTCAGATCTGAATGAAGACGCGAGACAAGTGTCGTATCCCAAGAGCGCGAGACGAGACGAGATTTCACGCGGTCTCTTATCCATTTCCAGTGACTTTAAAATAGCTTTCTATGAAAAAATGTTTATGGGTTTAACCCTGGTAAGAAATAAAAAAAATCATAAACTTAAATTTCAAATACTGGATTTTATTTTTTATTGATTTTTTTTATTATTATTCTGATAGCAACAACATCAAAATTTCATATAGCGAATGAGAAAATAAGAGACACTGTTGCTTTTGCTCTTGTCCATTATTAAAATGATACAGGCATAAAGGAGCGGATGCTAACGTGTATTACTTTATAAGGGGTTCTGTCGAGTACAAATTTATAAAATGATTTTATTTCTATTATTTAGTTTTATTTACCTATTTGGTTAATTGATTCTGTGATGGAGTTGCTTGAGAATGATGCTATGACCTGTCGTTGGAGAACGTCTTTGTGTTCATCTATAAACAACCATGATGAAACCTGCCATGTTGGACACTTTCTGGGGAATAGAAATATGCAATTTTCTGGGGAATAGTGGTATAATATTGAAATATGCCTCTATAAGTTAAGACACCTCTAAAAGTTGGACACTTTTCGAGGGTACCACAAGTGTCCAAGTTTCGGAGGTTTCGTTGTATGAAAATGATTACATATAGAAGATTCGATGAATGAGCAAAGTGGAAAATCCGTAGTTTGAGAGTACAGAGAAAAATTAATAACATTTTAGTGGGTTTTTTTTCCCTTTTCTATTCTGAATTTTAGTTATTCCTTAGTTGCGCTTGCACACACACACACAAAGGGAAAGAATAAAAAATATGCTGTATACATCAGCGAATTACATATTTTTAATTTTCAAGTCATTATTGGTATTAATTATGTTTGTTTTGATGCACGTGAATCTTGGACAGTTCTACCAGACTGTATTCTTTAGCACGTAAAGGTCACTATCCACTTTGAAAGTATGGTGCATCCGTTAGGTCTGCAAGATCTCCCGATCCCCGTCTGGTGGTGACCTCGATTTCTAAATAATGGCCAAACTTGAGGATGGAACACACAGAGTTTATCTTACGCTCTCCGTGGTATGAGTGTGATCCTCTCGGAGTGAGTAAATACATTTTTTTTTCTTTTGCCTCGGAAGCTGTGAATCATGGAGCACGCATCTCCTCGGGTCGTCTTTGTTGTGCATGTGTCCCGTTCCCTCAAATAGACCGTCGGCTGCTGGTTGGGCAACAGACCACAAGGGAGCAAGCAGAGAGAGCCGGGCATCTGGCCAACATTGCGCACCGACCGAACTCCCCTCGCTATTCTTAGATCCGACCGTCTTCGACTTTCAGGCCAAAGTGTCCGAGTCTTCCAGCCTTGTATGGCTCGTTCAGTCTCTCGTGTCCGTTTTCTCTTTCGCCCTTCGCGAGGGGATCTTGGATTATTTTCTCCTCTCGCTAAACTCCCCCTCATTTCGTACTAATTTCTGATTGTCGGATTTATATCCATCCGACTTCACTGTATGAGGGATAAAAATGTGCATCTTCCAGGATGTTTAACTGCATACATATCCCTCTCCAACTGGGAGTACATGGTACCGTAGCATCCATCGATGATGTGATGATGTTACGGGGTGTATGAAAGGCTATTTGAGTAATAAATTATGTGTGTACTGGATAAACAGTTCATCAAAAGTATTAATAATACCACTGCAATATATTCATCAGAACAGCCTTTTGCGATGAAGCTGTTTTGTAAAAACAAAAATTTAGGACGGAAAATTTGAGACCTTCGACTTGTTCAAGATTTTGGCTAAATGAGCCCTCTCCCTAAGGTACACAGTATTCATAGAACTAGGGATGAATACGAGACGGAAACGAGATTGAGATTTGCAGTTATTATGCCAGACAACACAGGCTTATTTCTTATTACTACTGCATAAGGATAGACGGGACAGTCCTTTTTCTCGTCTCGCGACTATCCCTAGGCACACCAAGAGCTCCCTGCCACTTCAACAGCTATGTTCTTCCTGCCACGTTCCTAATACAAGTTGTATTTTTTCTGGATTATACCTGAGATAGGACTGTATAGAACTAAAACGGCATAGAAAAGCCATCAGTAATGAAACGACTTTCTGAGATTACGCTAAGAGAACTAGAAGAGGAATCTGCGCATGCTTCGAGAAATCTGAAACACTCATCAACTAGGCAGTGGACATGTGGCCATGCGATAAATCCTCGACCTCGAAATGCAAAATGAAATAAAATAACTCTTCTCAGTTGCCAGTTCTTCTCCGTAACAAGATTTCAGACAGGCATTGTGTTTCTGTACTTCAGTTCTATGCCGTAGTTGATTAATCACCAAGCAAAACTTCCCCTTCACCTGAAAATAACTTAAACGAGGAGTGCAAATAGTATCCAAATATGTATGTAGTGGCACCGACTAAAGGTTGGTAGCACCAAATTTTTTTTTATCTTTCAAAATCGCGGAAACAAATGAAATTTTTAGTCGCACGCACCGATTTTTTTATCGTACCGTGTGACTCTGCAACCTCTTATTTGCATACATCACTTAAATAATTCACGTAAAAATGAGTTTAAAATCCCATTTTAAAACCTAATCCAAAATTGGTAGAAGCAGGAGTACAGAAAATGTTTAGGGACCACAGTATTTCCCCAGAACACAATTTGTTTTCTTGGCAATTTCCCGCAAACCGAAGCACATTTCCATTCTAATTTAAGCGACGATCTATCGCTAGCTTCTTTTGATAACAACTGCATCTCTGCAGTTTTTTTTTTTTCACTTTTATTTAAATACACTCTGGACAAAAAACTTTCCAAGCGCTTCAAGAATCTCCCCCAACCTCGTTCTTGCGTTTGAACAATATTGTTAACTCCTTGGTAAAAGTACCGTAAAAATACAATTGTTTTAAAAAAATAATTTGATATGCACTAGTTACCCTCTTTTCTTCCAGAATCATCGCCAAATAATTGTTCAATTTAATTATGCATCCGTATATTATGACATAATATATTTCTATACTTCTTTCCAAAAACTTTGCCTGCAGCCCAACATTTCCCCCCCTCTGAAAAGATCAATATTTTCAAGATTTAAGAGTAACGAATTCCTTAATTTCTATTGATTCCTTTTCTGAAAAGTTCATTTCACACCTCTTCCACGTAAATTAATCGCCGCATTCGCGCTTGAAAATTTCCAAGAAACTTTAACAATTAAACTTAAAAGTGAAAGTGTGTGTGGCAGAATTCGAAGTTCTCCTAATCACTTTTGTTCCAATAAAAGTGAATGAATTTTGTGGGGAGTACGCGGCATTCTTGCTGTCTGATTAGATTCTTGATGCTCTGTTAATCGTTTTTGACTTACTGATTCGGTTGCAGTTAGTCCAGCGAGTCAGCCCCTCATTACGATAGCACCTCTCAGGATCCGTGACCTGAAATCATGCTGTAGGCTCTCTCCTTGGTTCTAAAATTGCAAACCTTCATCACCTCTGTTACTGGCGCGGTTACAGAGTCGTACTAACTTTTCTGTTGAATCTCATTTTTGAGAGACGCTGAGGCCCGACGCCATCTTGTTTCCAGATTCGTGGTACATTGTACTGCGAATTCTGTTTTTTTTTTTTTTTTTTTTTTTTTTTTTTTTTTTTTTTTTAGAGAACCATAATAATTTCTGAATATACTAGAAGTAGAGGGGGGGGTAGTAATATATTTGCTTCAGAGGCGTAGCCAAGGGGGGGAGGGTTAGGGGGGTCATAACCCCCTCCCCATAAGAAATTTTTTGCCATACAAAATGTATATACTTCACTACATTATCACACATATGTATACATATATATGAGTTGCAGTAGTCGTAACCCCCCCCCCCCATGAAAAATTTCTGTCTACGCCCCTGATTTGCTTGATACAAAAGTTGGTGACTTCTTTTCTACAAGTAGTAATCAACTTTCATTAAATCTTACTTTTCTTCACCATATAAAGATTCTAAATATATTTATTTCTCCGTTTGACTGGGAAAAAGAAGATTCATACTTCTTGCAGATAAATGGTTTACTACTGTCGACACGCGCGTGATAAGTTAGAAAGTCAGTTGCGAAAATGCGACTTATTACAAGACAAAATGCAGTTGTATCTTTGAAGACACCCCCGTATGGACTGTTAGCTGTTAAATCAGCTTGCGCTCGGCTGGAGACGACCAATTAAGTGAAGAAATGCTCCTTTCCCTCCTTCCTTATCCTATAAAAAATGGATGATCATCTTTAACATCGAATAAAGAGAAACGAGTGAAATTCTTCTGGTAGTCAGTCGTAGTCTAAAATATGTCTTTCATGTTATTAAATCGATCCAACTAGCAGAGTTGAAATTCACGTTTTTTTTTTTTTTTTTTTTAAAACGCTCTGCTGATCGAGGACTGATATTTGAAGAAACAAAACCTTTTACATGTGGGCATTAGGGATGGATGCGAGACGTGACAAGGCAGATTGATATAGCTTTATGCGAGACGAGACAGGTATGGGGTGATAGGTGACTAGAGACTTATTATTGTGTTCTTATTATTACTAGTGTTACTAGTGTTCTTATTATTACTATTTAGGGATTTTGCGAGATGAGACAGGGCTTTACGGCTATTTTGCGGCTAAGCTTTGCAGCTGTTTTGCGGGACAAGGCAGGCCATTTTTTTGTCTCGCGTCCATAGTTTAAACTGAATAATTTATAGGGAAGATGTTTTTCCACTAGCTGTGCCACACACTGCGACAAGCAATAAGCCTGGGCTAGGGATGTTTATGAGACAAGACGAGCCAGAGATTTGCAGTTGCTCGAGACGATACTGGCCTATTCCCTGTTAACCGGGATTTTACGAGACGAAACAAAGCTTTGCAGTTATGCGAGACGAGATAGCCTTTTCCCTTTCCAACAGTACTAGTTGAGGGGCGCTGAAACACGAAACTCCCACACCACATTTAGTTCTATACTTTGTGCCGTAAATTTTACTACGTTCTTAATTTTAGGATTGCTTCTATTTCCCTTTGCTCTAGCTACTTGAATTGCTCTCACCTTTCTCAGTGTAGAGGTTAATACCTTTCACAGTATTTTACGTTCAAATATTTTTAAACTATCCTACGTGAAGGTCCAGTCTCAAAACCATGCATCACCAGAAGCCGAATAATTGTTTTGTATAACAGCGTGTCAAAGCAAAGAAATATAATGGAAACCTGAATTCAATTTACATAAAATGACTGGAGGCCAGAAAATGTTTTCTTTGCAGCACGCCATTAGCAACAACATGGCTTCTCCTCTCACCATCCTCCGAGTCTGAGAGCCTTTGTCTCTCGGCACGCACTGGAAAACTTTCTTGCGAAGAAAATTGAAATGGAGGGCAGCAGGCGAAGAAAACGAGAAAGAATTAATCAGCCACTCCGCCCCCGCGCGCGCGCTCTGCTGCTGCCTCCACCTTCCGCGCGACGCACGCTAACGCATGTTTTCGAGGGGAGTTAATTTCCTGAAAATCTTCCGCAGAACTCTCTCTTGATGAGTTTTCTTGACGATATTGAGTTGTTAGGAAGTTACCGGAGAGAGAATGTCTGGGTTATTATCATCGCGATGGGGGTTAATGAGCGGGATTTTTGTGTTCTTTTGCTTTGTGGCATTTTTGGTGGCCCGCCACTTCACGAGCGGTGGCATGATACTGGTTCATTAAAATGCCTGGTTGAGGTGATGGTTGTTAAGGTGTAGAAATCTGATGAGACTCAGCATTGATTTACGGGCAAGCGCGCAGTTTTTGGGTGCTTTCATTTTTGCCTGTGATCAGATTTTAGTGTAGACTTCCGCGTAGTCAAATGTAGACTTACTTATAAGCAGAGTATCTCTTTCAGTGAGTGCAATCCTACGAGATTCTTGCGCAATCGACCAAAAATTATGCTGCCGGGAATTTTTCTTCCTCCAGTTCCTGCCTGAAGTTATTTTTTCCTTCCAATTGTACATTGCAAAGTTGATACCAACAAGTTATTACATTTGATTCTTCTATTTAGCCTTTTGTAAAGCATCTTACAACTCAGATTTACCTATTTATGTGTGACTCTTTTATGAATAAAAAAAATTCCAACTTCTGAAACTATGAATTAATGCTTTCTTTTTTATCACTTTTTAAATTCGTGGTTAAAAAAAAAAATTTCACCCATACGATCGAAATTTCCTTCACTTTGTCTGGTACGAGGCAATTTTTTTTTTCTTAATCTAATGGAAACGCTGCTCAAAAGTGTTATCTACTAGCAGCACTCACCACCTGTTTGTAGAAAGTCAGACTTAAAATTTTGATGTCATCACACATAAGCAAGTAGGATCCAAATAGGTGCACAAGCAAATAGATCCAAATAGGATCCAAATATTTAGTGGCACAGAAAAAAAGTTGGTGCCATCAAATTTTTCTTATCTTTCAAAATTTCGTGAATAAATGTACTATTTTTCGTCACCTATTTTTTGGTTGCACTGTGCGACTTCTTATTTGCATACCTGATGTAACGTATTATAATTAAAATTAACTAGCCGCCCCATATCTTACTGTTCTATATACTCAGTGCATTGTTGGCCAAATTATTGGACTCATTTCAAGGAAAATCATGTTTCTTTGTTTTAACAGTATTTGCCATTCAATTTATTTAGGTTAGGGTTGCTACAAATTTGGGTGTCATGATAAAAGCTGATGGTTTTCATGGGGGCTAAGCCAAGTACTAACATTGCAAGATGTATGAAAAGATATAATTGGTTTCATTTCCATTCATAAAATGATTGTAAAAATACTGTATTGGGTGATAACATGTTGTACAAATTCCTATAGAAATACTTCTTCATTGCATCAGCTGCGGGGTTAATGTGCCAAAGTTAGCAACCTGGTGCTTTATAGTACGCTTGCATTATTTAATACGCATTCTTGGCTACAAAAATATAAAACAAAACAGGAAATGGCTAAAATATGCTTCAGCCCGCTGCAAGGCTTTTTTTTTAAATGTGCGATAAACGCGCTTTGAACAGATCCGAAAGTAGAGAATGCAATCCCGCACTGTTTTTCGTTTTGCGGAATTGAGGTTTGTTGATCTTGCGGGATTGATATTTCCTTCAACTAAAAATTGATTTCGATAGAGAAAAGTAGGAAAAGATAAGATTGTAAGCACTATCGAGTTTAACTATAATAATAATTGCTTTATCTTATTTCATAATTAATACAATACCTTACATAAATATGAAAATTCTAGTCATGATATTCATAATAATATACTGTTACTTCTTAGTTGCTAAAAAAGAAGAATGTAAAAAAGCCAACTTAAAGAGGCACTCAACTTCCTAGTCTTCATCCAATTTTGATAGAGAATACAAAAGCGCTTAGCAAAAGATGTTTTTTGCTTGTATGAAACCCTGAAGAATCCATACATTTTTTAGTGATTAGCTGAAGTTCACCTTTAAAGATATCACTAGCATGGGCGTCCATATGGTTGTGTATGGGGGGAGGGAGAATACGCAATATTTAGTGTTGAAGCATTTCTGTATTATACCAATACTTAAATCATAACAATATGGGAGGTATGAGCGCCCATGATCACTTGTTCTTATTGTTCATCCTATGCAAAACATTTTGGCCAGTTGATGATTGGGAAAGTGGCGTGAAATTGCAATAAAAATAATTTATTTTTCAGTTTCAATCCCGCGGGATTACGGACTTAATCCCGCAAGATCCCATTCCAGCGGAATCGGGATTGCATTGCCTATCCGACATATTTCGCTTTTTTGCGTATGCATTGTTATTTTGTAATCTAGCTACTGTGTGACATACGTAACCAGTAACGAATATATTTGCTCTATCTGACGTCATTGAACTGTTAATTTGGATTTTTGCTTGTGTGTTATTGTTATTACGCTAATGTTTACATCTAGTTGTTGCCGTTCCCAGCATAGAAACATCGTCGATTTTGGTGGCCGCATCGGTTAGCGTATATATTTATATTAAATTTTTTTTTCACAGTTTAGCTAAAACTCTGTTAATGTTAGAGCAGCCATTCAGACGTTATAATATTCATTACATTGACGGATTAAAGGAGTGGGGAGCGAGTGCCCCCCCCCCCCGAGAAGGAAGAAATAACTTGAAAAGTGTAAGAGATCCTATCACTTCAAAAAATGGACATAAATTTCAAGTAGTCGCCGCCACCCCACCCACAAAATTGCATTAATCTGCCTCTTGATTCATTTTAGGTTTGACTGTCTCTTCTAAGTGTTGTGGCTCTAGGTGCCAGCTGAACCTGCCTGATTTCTCGCTTAGCTTTCCATATTCTAGGAGATGTTGCTGGTGGCGGCCGATGTATAGCACTTTTATCAAGCTGTGCGAGAGGTTTTCTTTCTGGGAAATGAGTGAGAGTCATCAGATACGACGTGGCCACATGTTCCAGCGGTCCACATTTCGATTTCCACATGTTTTTTTCTCTGGAAGAGACCTTACGGTTTCGCTGGTAACTTAATCGGAATTCAGTGTCACGTCGTTACATTAATAGCGTCAGTTTCCTGCGGACCTTTCAGAAAGGTCTGTGCGACTCTCCAAAGAGAAAAAAAATGAAAATAAATAAGCTAAGAAATAAAATGAGGGGGGGTCCGATGCTTCGAGAGGAAACTGGAACCTGGCTGTAATGTCAATGCCTGCGCTCTTTTCTCCCATGACCTTACCATCCCCTTTAACATCTCGAGGGGGGAGACAGAGGTGGGGGGGGAAGAAAAGCACTTTTTTATCCGTTGCTGCTTATAATCCAGGCGCGCCGTGTGTACTGGTATGGGGTGTTTTTTGAGATTTTTTTCAACGATGCTGCTCGTGAGGGAAGCAGCAAGGGACCTGGAGTTTGGTAGTGGCTCTTGGCCATCTGGTTGGGGCACCGATTTGGGGGTGCCGGACGCAGGGTTGCTCTGGGATGGTTTGCAGAAGAGACTTCCACAATGGGCGGGTTTTTTTTTAGGATGTGGTGATGTAATGGCAGCACCCCAGCTTGGTCTCATCTTTTGCTGTTGTTGGGCGTCTGGGTTTTTTGAAGGGTTGTGTGTGTATGTGTTTTACTTGCCTTGTTCGGTCAGAAATTAGAAAACCACAATTCATGACGTCTGGAATTCAGAAGCAACTGTTCTGTAAACTGGCTGTTATCTAATTCGCCTTAACTGAAAAATGCAAAATTCACTTTTTTAAACGAATGAATTGAATTGTGTTTCTATTTTTTTCCTTTTGTTGCAAGTTGCCAATTCGTTTGATATTGAATTTGTCGACTCGACTGTACTTTCAATTGCAACAGTTGTGTTGTTATTCTAGTTCAAGGAAGAAAAAGTCGCGTCGACTTTTCGACGACACTTTTCGTCGAGTCTCCTCGAAAAGTCGCTCGAATGTTGAGCGAGTTCAAAGCTTTTTATCACCCCCATCCCACCCCCAAGTAAATAAATGAAAGGTCACATCTCTTTTCAGTAAGGTGATGGAAATTGACTTATGAATTTGATAGATTGTATTGAAATATGTTTTTGGATTACTTTTCATCTGTAGATTTCAACTCAAAGTAACTTTTGTACGTTTGTAACAGCTTATACCATCTGTAACTCTTTAGTCTATAGCTCATAATATTCAGTGTTACGGCAACTCTAAAATCAGGGCCCTTGGTATGTAACTCTAAGTGGAGCTCCAGGGTATTTCTGTGGGGACTAAGAACGTCCTAGCTTTTTACATGTTACACCAGGATTGGAGAATTACAGACTCTTGTTATCGTCTGACGGACTTAAGTCTTTGGTGATTTCCCCCACCCCTCTCCAAGAACCTGAAGACCTATCGTCGTCACGGGATTTCTGAACAGTTTTAAAAATAAACCAGTGACGTTAAACACGCGAAAAAATTAATAATGCATCTTCACCCTATGCACTATATGCACAGACACTAACATTAACCCTTTAACGCGCAGTGTTCCTGCACCAAACTTTAAGGTTTTGACTGTTGCCAGTCACGAAGAATAGATTTGATTTCTATAAAAATAGTTGCGGGTGACAGAGCTCCACGAGAATGCTTTACTTTTTAGCACGTCATTTCCCGTAAAAAATGGTCACGATTATTTTTAACAGCACTGACATCTGCTGAAAAATGGAAGAATGCGAGAACAGCTGGATAGATTGCCGAATGCTGAAAAAAGGGTCTCTAGATCTGTGGCACGCGATGAACGTTTCGATCGTCCGCCATCTTGCTATTAGTTAAGTCGAGCGATGGCAACGGCTGCCCTTTTTTCAGCATTGGGAAAGGGTTGCGCCTCAAAGGGTTAAAGCTGTATGTCTCGTTGAACTTTCAGAAAATATTCATAAGCACAAAAATTTCCTTAAAAAACGGGCAGAGGATTTACACGTTTTTGGAAATATCGCAAAATTCCCTATGTTTAGCTTTTTTTTTTTTTGGCAATTTCATAAATGTATAGGTTCATTCTCAATGTCAGTTCACACTACAACTTGTAAAGAGACATTCTAAAATCTTCCGAGTCTCTAGCTCAATTCAATTGTAAAAAGCTGTTCAAAAGTTGCATTTATTTTCAAGTGAAACAACCTTAACGATGAGATATTCGACACTAATTCAGTCCGAAGTAGTAGCTTTCTTTTCTTTTTTTTTTTTCCTTCTTTTACGAGGAGAGTCAGTGGTCAGCAGTGTTATCCCCTACCTATAATGGGGCGGGGTGTCGGCACTCAAATCGATACCTGGAATCGAATCTGGACCCAAGGTGTAATGATAACATGGTTCTTTAGTCACTACAACACCTGGTCGGCGTTGGTGACGTTTAGTGCATCGAAAACGTAAATTGAACATTTTGTTTGATGAATACCAGTACCTGTAAGCGTTTTGACGAACTTTATTTTGAGAGTAAAACAGAACAGCATATATGTTATCTTATTAACGAAATTCTGGTAACATTAAGATTAGGAGAAAATAAACTTTTTATTTTGAATATAATACTAATTCATTGCATTAATAGAAACGTCATCAGCTTGATTTGATGTGTATAACTGTATCCGAATGTGAGCACTTCTATGGTTTTAATATAAATGTAATCGTCATGTTAGATGACGTTAATTACTCTTCATCCTATAGCTTTGTTTCCAGTGTTTAGGTTTAACTTTGAGGGAAGTTAATAATGTTGATTTCGTGGTTGTTTATCAAACTCTGTTATCTGCACGGTAAAAAATACCACCTTAAAATTTACGGCGAGTCAACTTATTTATCACCTTATTTCTGACGCCATTTCGCCGTAAATTTTACAGCAAGTCAATTTTTAATGCCGTATTTAGCATTAAAAATTCATCATACCGCCGTAATATTTACTGCAACGCGATTATATCACCGTATTTTCTTGCGTTATAGCTGTGACGTCACGAGCGGAGGTGTTTTCCTCCTGATTTTTGTGAAAGGTTACGAGGATATTTTAGTTAATTATTAATGTACTGCCACCTGTTAATTTTAGAATTAAATAATTTTTTTCTGACTTACCGTCAGCGGGATTCGAACTCGGAATTTCGGGGTCAGGAGTTCGGCACGCTGACCAGTATACAGCTCTGGGTTCTAAAGAATGAAGCTAAAGGTTGAAGTCTACTTCAGTTGCGGTATGAGGACTTAGAAATTTTCTCTTGAAATTTTCCTGGAGTTGTAATTTTTGGATGTTTTGGGACAGCTTTTAATGAGTTGTAGTTAATTTTATTTAATTATTTGTAATCAGCGATTAACTTAATTTAGGGAAATGAGAGAATATTCTGTGTTCTTTTTTTATTTTATTTATTTATTTAATAATATTTTCACTTTTTTCCTTAAATAATTTTTTTCCTTTATCATTTGCAGTGATTTTTAATTATCATTTAACAAGTGAGATGTTATTTTTCTAATTTTTAAGATGATTTTTTTCTGATTATACGTAATCATACCTGTATTTAAATGAATATGCACAAATCACATGCATGCCAATTTTATGAACCAATACAGACGTAAAAACCCAGGCATACAAATAATAGTAAAGTAAATAGGGGTTCACTTTGCACAGATACAGATATTGTTTAGAAGCCAGCAGACATGGACCACATAGACACTACCCCCTCTCTACCATCTTTGTAAAACGAGAAGTCTGTCTTGTCAACTGACTGGAAGAAACAGCTGACTATGGGGCCTCGACTCGCCATGGGCCAATCGTTTTTTAAGGCCCTTTCGCCAGATTTCCTGCGGTTACGGGAAGTTTTTTCCCCCTCAGCTCTTCTCCTGAATAGATGATGATGGTTTCTCTTCCCCCCCGAGATGGGGGGGGGATTTATTTTTAAAAACGGCTCTTCCGCCCGCCTTTTGTGCCGCCTCGCGCGAAGTTTCTCACCAGGTATCCTACTGTATACATGCAGATTTTTTTTATTATTAATTTCTCTCTCAAATATATTAATGCTCTACTGGATCAGCGTTATGCCCAGTCGACCATGTATTTGCACGATTTTAGATTCAGTGTTGAGCGAGGTTTTCGTATCTCATTCTTACGGCATTTGGAGCACGTGCCCAGGTCGCCTTCATCCATGGGGATACCCTTTAAGCATGAAAAAATTTTGAAAATGGTGTTGTTTGCTTAAAAACTAAAGCATTTTTTTAAATTGAAATTTTATCACTTATACTAAAAAGTATAAAGCAAGCAATAGATTACTTGTGTTCTAGATTTACAGGGTCTTCTCCGATCAGAGTTTAATCTAGCTTTTCGTATTAAGCATGAGAATAACCTAGAACTGAGTTATGCCATTTCATCTACATGCTTCCCTTTCTCTATTTTAGAGAGTAGGATCTCTAGACTTGTGGAAACTGCAGCACGCACATACCACATTCGTTGAGAGTTTTATCTCATATATATCTTTCTTCACTTATTACTTCCACTTCCCCTTTCTTTTGTCCTTGAAGGGTCGCTTCGCGCTTCGCTGACCAATCGAAAATCAAGATAACTCTTCACGTTAAATAAATAGGTTCCCATTTAAAACTGTTAACTGTGCGACAGTGATTACTTGGACGTTGTGGTGCATGAACTTCTAGTTTGCAGCTAAGGTTATAGTATGCGTTGATGAATGGGGATTTAGGAACATTACTGCGTTTTAATATTTCCTATCTTGTGTAATTCATGAGAAAGCAGTTGTATAAAATGTATGGAAAGTTCCACTGTGTGTGTGATAACTCCGTGGTCCTCATGAGCAGCCGTATCATTAGTTTTAAAGGGACGGGGGGGGGGGAGTCACCCATTTGTTACTGAAATGGATGCGGTACGAGAGATCTCGCTTGCAAAAGCGCGTGACGAGACAGCGAGAAATCTCGTCTCGTCTCGCGTCCATCCTTAACTGAAACCGTACGTAAATAAATGTACACAATAAAAAAAAACTTATTTAAATAGTCCATTTTTAAAAATTTGCAAAAATTATTTATATAAAATCAACCAGGCTAACCATCGTTATTTACCGTGTTTACTTCTAACGTAATATAAGTCGCACTTTTTATGCGAATTTTTCAGGGTGAAAGTCTAGGTGCGACATTATGCGAGGAAAATTTACTATATAATATTGTATCGCTAAAGCTATTATTTCTGTTTCAAAACGGGGGTGTAACTATTATGCGAGGGTGACTATTACGCGAGTAAACACGGTATTTTAAATATTTTTCAGGGCTGAAGTATAAATTATTTGGCGTTTAAACAACATCTCCTATGCCCACAACCCCTCCGTGCGCTTGTAAAATACAAAATTGTTCAATATGCTGTAAAAATGTTTACAAACACAAATTAATGTATCAATGAAATGTTTAAATTTGCTACTCCGGTTCGTGTTTTTAAAAAAACATATATCTTTTTAAAAAATCGTATTCCTTTCAAAAAAGGCCTTTCATTCCCTTAAAAAAGTATAACAATAAATCTTTGAGAGGTTTACACAATAAATCAATCAATCAAAATCCTCTTTTTAGTTCAAATTAAACTGTTTAACTTACTATTCATGAATACGTCTGAAAAAAGAAAGTAATAAGTATGATTGATTTATTACTTTTAAGCAAATAATCATTATCATACATTTAAATGAACTCTTTGGTTCAGGAATTGGTTTTATCGCTATACAAGACAATTTCTTTCGCTCTATTTTTTGTTTAAACTGTTATTGCTTTTAACTTTTACGGTACAGATTTTTTAAAAGCAATTTTTCTTAATTGGACGAAGTGCACCGGTTTTTCCGAATGTTACCTGTACTACAAAAACACAATTTTGAACAGTAATATACTGGTTTTACACAATTAAAGGAAAAATTATTTAATACAAAATCAGGAATCTATGAATCAGATTCAGTGACCTCCTCCAGATTTACATGCAAGTCTTTTCGATACCAAAAAAAAAAAAAAAAACTGAATATGGGTTGTTTATTTTAAAGCTGTTTTAAACAGTCCCCCCCCTCCCTCTGACCTCGTCGTTATAATATCCGAATAATCCTGCCCTCTACTGATTCGACATTTCGCGATTATAGATCGTATTTTTTTCCTTCTTTAAATGCATTCATGGGTCTTTTCATGGTGATCTCCCATTTTGTAATAAATATGTCATCGTATAACGGCCACTCACAATGCCCCCTGTCCTTGAAATCATCAATAAAACTCCAGATCTCTCTCTCTCTCTCTCATTTTTTCTGCTGGCATCCGCTTGTAGGTCAGTCAGAAAAATACTTAATGCGTAACCCTCTTCTCCCCTTTAATCAAAATCCGGCCCGAGTGCCCCCTTTCGTCCGCAATATATGTATATAAAGAACCTCCCCCCCCCTTTCTCCCCCCCCCTTGTCTCTTCTTCAGAACGGCTGCAGCCGGGGCGAGTTCTTTGAAACCACAGTGACGTCAGTCTCTTAATTCTGGGTACATATATATTTTTTCTTCCTCTCTCCCTCCCATCGTCGTCATCATCATCATAGCCACCATTATGATATTAACCTCGCAGAGCAGAAGAGAGGAGGCCCTTTGTGATCAGCCTTGAACCCGCGCGCACGAGAGCGGTGGTCCACTGGCTGGACTGACAGTGACCCATTGGCTGGCTCGTTGAGTGCCGTGCGAGCGAGGAAGTCGAGCCTCGTCAGCTGAGAAAGGGACGCCGTGCCATCTGCGGCAGAATTTTTTTTTTTCTTAATACGGCTGTTATTGAAACCAAAAAGCTGTTTTTTTTTGTTTTGTTCCTTGGGATTACTTCTGGCGATCTAGAATAACTCGAGTTATTAGAACTTTCTTTCAGGGCCGTCCTTTTTCGAGGGCCAAATAGCACGGGGCCTGAAGCTTTGGAGGGTGCATAAAGCCGCAAAAGAATTCCAAAAATTTTATTTTAATGTACTTAATCCCTAAAAATTTATACCATCCCTCAATGGGTGTATAAAACCTTTTATAAGCGATAAGCCCACTTTCCCGTGAGTGAAATATTGAAAAGTCACAAACTTGCAACTCCCTCAAAAAAGTGTTCAAATTGCGGAGGTAAATAACGTGAGGCAAATGCAAATTTTATGCGGCCGACCAATAACCGTTATTTTTATTTTTTTTTTATTTTTTTTTTGGGGGGGGGGGCTGAAAAAAACTTCAAACGCTGCAGCAATCGGGAAACAAGAAAAGATTGTTGCATACTACCCAGGAATGGTTCTAGATGTTCGGCCACCTGTGTGCATCTGTTTTTCCTGCATTTCCAGTAAATTAAAAAAAAAAAAAACTGTAGTCATATAGAAGATAGACTTTTTTTATGGAACAAGGGAAAAATATCATTTTATTTTGCATTATCTCATTTTTTATGACATCTTAATTATTGAAGTTGTAATGAATCGGCCTTACAAAGATATAACGGAAAATAAATAAATAAAAACATTTACACTTCTTTTCAAATGGTAACACGCTTGAATCCTAAACTTAGTTTTATACTTACGTTAACGGTGTTATTCGAAAAAATCATGCGATTTTGGTACAGAATTACAAATAAACTAATTATGCCAGGCACTTCAAAATTTTGAAACTGTCTCTTTACAAGCTGTATTACATACTGCGATGACAGGCCAATCTGTATCAGTTTCAAAACTTTTAGGAAAAATTCTTTAAAATCTTAAATTTTCGCAAAGCGTGTCACTCTTCGAAAAATCTTGCAGCTCAGATCTATGTTTAAGAATTTTTTCTGAAAATTTCACAAAAGCCACGGCGTTTTCGCTTATCGCAGTGTGTAAAACAGCTTATGAAGAACCATCTGGAGTTTTTTGGAGAACATGGTGCTATTAGTTTATTTCAATTTGTGTACCAAGACTAAAAACAGAGTTCTTTTTTTTTCGAAGAACAGCCTTAAGTTTCTCGTAACAGAAGAACAATATAAAAGTATGCACATACCCAAAATGCATGGTTGAATGACTGTTTCACTAGACTGATACTGTTTTGAATTAGAAAAACTACTGGCAATATTTATTACTTTATATTTTCTAATAAAATATAACCAAAAATATAAAATTTTATTTGTAAAACCTCAATTCCCCCCCCCCCCAAAAAAAAACCCCTAGAAAAACTGTTTCTTTTTTTTTTTTTTTCCCACCAAAATTTCCGAAAATTTTACATCTCTAATTCGACCATTAGTCGGCAGCATAAAGTTCGAATTTACCTTCTTAATTTGAACACGGATTGCAATTTTGTTGAATTGCAATTTTGTTTTGGGGGAGTTGCAAGTGTGTAACTTCACAAGATTTCACTCTATTACTCATATTTTCAATGAAAAAAATATGTAAATAAATACACGGTATCCGAAATTATGGGAATTTCTTTGAGCGAATAATTAAAAAAAAAAGAAGTTCAAATGTCCGTCACCAGGTGACGTTTGTTTGATGAATTACACATCTAGCATTCATTTATGTTAGTTTACTATAATATTATTACAACAAAACATGTTCATCTTGACCATGGCGGCTATCATTGTCATTTATACCATCTGGAATCATATAAGCGAGCATGTTTCACAGCTGACCGCACTGTGTTCGAGGAAATGTTACGAACACGTTGTGAAATGATGTCTTTAGATCAAGCAAATTTTAACGAGTGTGAGCTAATGTGTTAGAGTGACCCATTGATAAAAAGGTGGTGAAATATAAATAAAGTACCAGTAGTAGTAGTAGATTCATTAAAAAACTCCCCTCGTGGCGAATATTTGAAAAAAATTTTATTCGTTGAAATTCCCACACCTTTGTTATGTCCTGCAGAAAATTTCATAACTTTCTCAGTATAGTTTCGTCTTTAGACAACTTTAGAATAGGGTCGCTTAATTTCGGACGCTGTGCATTATCAGGGGAAAAAAAAAATATTTTCAAAAGTTTTTGGAACACAGCAGTATTTCTATATGAGAAACGATTATATATCTCAAATATATGTATGTTATTTATTTAACTACATAACGTACTAATAATTTAGTTTGAAATTTTAACTACGTACATAATAGCCGTATATGAATTGATCGATGGGAATTTGCTAGGGTGTACGAGAGCAACGCGCAGCTTTATCTCAATATCTACCTGGTCCCTCCGAAGTTTTATTTTTTTCATAAAGTGGCCTCCGATACGAAGCTCTTTGTCCGAGTATCTCCAGGTTTCTCTCTCCACCCCCACCCCCCCCTCAGTGCACGTTAACAAACAGCATTATCAACGGACCTCGCGCTTGCGTCACCGCGGCTCACACAAAAAACAAACTTTTACGTATTAAAAAAAAAAAAGTCGTCCAGAATAGAACCATTCGCGTTGCCAACCTTCTTTGTCATAATTCTTTTTTATCAATTTTCTGCTATCAGCCATTGTGTCGGGGATGGTCAGAGTCCATCATGGAAAAAAAAAAGGGAAAGGGGGGGGGGTTAGGATGCGAGAGAAGTCTGTCCCGGATGGCGACCGGGGTGCGCCCCCTGATGCAGGGCCCCAAGTTGAGGGGGGGAAATTGACCTTGTGTGGGATGCATGGGAGTTGTTATGTAAGCCAAGGATCCAGGGCCATGAAAAAAGTCTTCTTTTGGCGTTGTTTCTTGCTTGTCTGGTTGACAATTTTTTATTTGTTATATTTTATTTCACTTCTCCCCTGTCAATTACTGTCGTTGTTTGTTTCATTTGATTTATGCAAATAGCAAGAAGTTATGCCACGTCATCCATAGCTCCTAACACTATTTTTTTTATGAGAGAAATGAAATGAAAAAATGATCCTTTGAATGGGTCGTTTCCAAACGTAAGGATGGCATTGACGTAACTGTTTGGGTATTTTAGGTATTTCTAGGGGAGAAAGGAGGTAGCCTTTGCAGGCCTCCATTTCCGATTCTTGCAATAAAACAATACTTTTTCTTGAGCGGGCTAAAGTTTTTGTAGGGTTAGTTTAGCCCCCTTGCACCATCCTTCACTCAGTTACGCCAATGAATGCTGGGGTTCGCGAAGCATTCAAAGACTATAAGCTAGGAAGCAACACTGAGGTGGGTCTGCCCATAAATTTTCCTGGGTTATTAATAAATTTTCATTCAAGAGGTATCTGGGCAGGTCTAGTCGTGTTCAAAACCAGCAATTAATAGCGGGTTGCCAAAATGGAGAATTCAAAAAATGCACGTTAGTTCTTTTCTTTGAACAGCAAAAGGATTGATGAGAGAGATTTGTTTTTCATATTCCTCGGTGTTTTCGACCCTCGTGTGTCATCTTAACCCTTTGAGGCGCAACCCTTTCCCAGCTGTCTGTGCCGGGCTCAGACAGCTGTCGTCAAAAAAGGGTCTCTAGATCTGTGGCACGCGATGAACGTTTCGATCGTCCGCCATCTTGCGGGTAGTTAAGTCGAGCGATGGCAACGGCTGCCCTTTTTTCAGCATTGGGCAATCTATCCAGCTATTCTCGCATTCTTCCATTTTTCAGCAGATGTCAGTGCTGTTAAAAATAATCGTGACAATTTTTTTGACGGGAAATGACGTGCTAAAAAGTAAAGGATTCTCGTGGAGCTCTGTCACCCGCAATTATTTTTATAGAAATCAAATCCATTCTTCGAGACTGGCAACAGTCAAAACGTCAGAGTTTGGTGTTCCTAGAGCGGGAACACTGCGCGTTAAAGGGTTAAACCAAACCAACGTCGTCTACCACGTTCTGTCTCTCTGCAGGTATCAACGCTCATTAGCGCTGTCCATTACAAGAACAACGCTTCACGGAGATCTGAGCATCATCAATGTGTGCGCGCACATATACACACACATAGTTTAAGCACTTCACACCCCGTCAGTTCTGTTTGTGTGTCACTCCACGATGAGAAAGATCCCTAGTTTTTTTTTTTTTTTTTTTTTTTTTCCTTTTTTTACTATGCTCTTGCAAACTTAGGAGTTACGCAGCCGTGCGTCCAATTTAAGGTCGTCGATCAGGCCTTGACTCACTTTTTGTCTCGAGATCGCCGACACCTCATAAGCTCCAGTGTTAATAAGCTCTTGTTTTAATGGACCTCATCGGCTCGGGATCGTTCCGAAAATGCACGTGACCTAAACTTGCTGCATCCGTCAACAGTCACCATCTGAGGGAAAAAAAAAAAAAAAAACTCACTTTCGTCTGTTCCCTGACGTGTTAGTTTCTGCTGGTATTCTTTCCTTTCCATTTTGAACGGTGTTGGTTAGCATTCCAACGCGTGAGTTTTTCACTTCTTAACCGGAAGTCTCATTTAAATATTCAGTACAGCAAGGGCGTAGCCGCGGGGGGGGGGGTTAGGGGGTCATAACCCCCCATGAGGAATTTTTTGCCATACAAATGTACAATATTCTTCACTCCCTTGTATGCATATATGTGAGTTGCAGTAGTCTTAACCCCCCCCCCCCTCAAAACAAAAAAAATTTCTGGCTACGCCCCTGATTACAAGTTATTGTAAATATCTGCTGCCCGACATTTATTAAGCGAAGTTAACAGCTTGTAAACCATTTACTGCAATTTGCAATAATAATGTTCATAAATATTCTTTCCCTGCTGGATAGATTCATGACCTCTTTCTCATAATCTACACTCTAGAGCATTACCGGTAAGGGGTTCCTTGCCGTCTTCAAGGAACCTATTTACTCAGCCTGCGTAAGCCTATTTTGTAAAATATTTATTTAGTGAATGGATATTAATTAACAAATGACATCTTCATTAACACATATTGTACACTTACAGACGTTAATGTTTTGTAGAAATATAATTAGAAAGCATTAAAAAAAAAATCTTTGTTGAAATAGCTTATCGAAGTTCGAATGATAAATGATATTGCAAAAACATATCAGATGGCTGCTGAAAATTCCCCATCATATTTTGAAAAAGCAGTTAAATTTACAGTAAGTATTCAGTCTTCAGCGGTTTTAGGGAGCTCTAAATCTGGCTGGCTTGGTATGGTTTGGGGTATACGATTTGTGGTAAATCAGTCCATGCCGGATCCGCTGTTTAACTCCGTTAACTGTCGTATTATTTTCAAGGAAACAGTAATAAAAGCATTTATTTATTTATTTATTTATTTTTTCATTCAAAGACTCTTGTATAAAAATTAGAGTTTTTTTGCATTCATTTTAAGATTTTGAACATTTTGATATAATTAAAAAAAAAAAAAAATCCGCGCTTAAGAATTGAATGGGGTATCTTTCTTACGAATAACTATTGAACTCTCCAGCCCGAAAATATTACGGGAGCGAGATTTAAGGGGTTAATATTGTTGTGTCCAAGATATTATGACGAAGGGTTCAAAATTAACCTAGTGTTGAAAAATTTCATTAGTTTTTAAAAAGTTGATGGGAAAATATAAAGCCATTTCTTCCATTCCCTTTTCTGGAGGAGCATCTGGCCCCTATAAACCCAGTCTATAAAAACCTCAGTCGAGCTATCCACTTATCGTGTCTCCTCTATCGACTTACAAAACAGCAACTCTGCTTGTGACTATGGACTTGGCTGACAGGTGAACACACATAATTACGTGGTCCCATTTCTTTTTTTTTTTTTTTTTCCTCCTCCCCTGCCCAGCATGATAGAGGCACAAGCATTCTAATGACCTTCCCTATAAAACAAGGCATGATGGTAGTCGTTGGACAGTGTTCAGCTGCTCCCTGTCCAATCACATTAGCCATGAGGCTGCTGCGCCCAGCGGTCTTCTGTATCAACAAGGATATGCATGTGGGCTTTCGTGAGCTAAAACTCAACTGCAAGTGATTTGACAATACCTGAGCATCCAGTATTTTTCCCTCTCCCTTCCCAGTGCTTGAATAAGAGTTAAATTACCCTCCTCTCTTAAACCTGGAAAGTAAAGGATTTTTAGAAGAGAATTTGCATAAAGCCCTTGTCGGTTTTACTTTGCGATATAAAATTTTAGTAATAGTAGTGGATTAATTAATTTTTAACAGTTGTATTTTATCGTAAAAATTTTAAAGTGAACGAACTTTTTAATAGATTTTTTTAGAGATTATTTAAATTTTTTTAATTCTGATTATATCCCCCCCCAAAAAAAATAAATAAATAAACATATATATATATCCGCAGATAACGCTATTTCAATCAAATTTGTACTCTTAATTTTTAATGTTAAGTGGAGAACACAATTTTTTAAATAGAATAAATTACGTTTAAAATAAGTAACGATTTTTTTTTTAAGAGAAAACCGACTTGAAATTACTTCACCATGCAAAAAATTTTGCTTACGTATTATCCCGGTGGTCCCCACGTCGAGCGATTTTTCGCCAAGATAAATGCCGGACACATGAAATTATTGATGGTTCGGAATATGATAGGCAACAGATTGCGAGCACATTTGACGAAAAAAAGGTTTGCGGGAATGACCGTCGGGATGATACGTAAGTACCCCCAAAACTATTCCTTTACAGCTTGGATAAGCGCAACCAGTGGCGATTTTTAATTCTTTGTTGATACACGTAATCGATAATCATTTTCCATTAAGGTTGCCATTAAAACTATATAAATTGCCCTTTGTGACATACAGGGGCAATTTACTGTCTAGTTGCGGCTCTGTTAGATCATGCATATCAATATACAGGGAATATAATTATGCATAAATATAAAAAATAACTGAAAGTAATATTCCGGTAATGCAGTACAACTATATTAGATAGTCGTGGAATAAAAACAGCGAGTAGATTTTGGACGCGTGTTTGCGGCGCACATTTTGCACACATAGTAAAACTGTATATGAGACCGTTATGGATGAGCGTAATCCAACGTTAAAAACGATCCAGTCGCTCGAAAATGAAAAGCTGTGTGTTTTTTACCTCACCTTTTAGAAGTATTAAAGAAACAGATAGAAACAGACAGCTGGAAATTTTAGTATGTGGTAACTGCGGATTAAATTTATTAAGTTAATATTACTTAAACTGCTGATTAGTGATAAACTATTAGCTATGGCGCTGTTTTCAGGTAGTGTTTTAAAGTAAATGTTTAAAGATTAAAATTTTAGTATTGTACAGGTAAATGTTAATTTTGGAGAGTTTCGTATGTGCCAACTTTTTGCGATTTACAAATTTTTGGAAAATTTGTAAAGTGGGACTTTACTTTAATTTTGATATGGTTAGTAATAAAACACCGTATACTCAATTGATTCTTTTGCTTTGTAATACATAACGTCGCATAAAATTCCTAGATTGATCAAGGGGGTGACAAGGCAAGTACTACTGCTTCCAAAAAATGTAAGAAATTATACAAATTATATATATATATGAAGGAAGTGAAAGAAAGTACAATTTTCTAAGGCGAAAATTGTGTCTTCAGTAATTAATTTTCTTATAAAATTATGGGTTGATTCCTACTTTAGGACCCCCACTCTCGCCAACGTAAAAAATCGCCGCGTTTTGGCGAACCTTCCTGTAAATAGTCCGTGATCGCGCATGCGCACGAGTTTTAACGCTTCACAGAGAAACTGGATGAAATGAATGTGAACAATTCAGCATTAAACGCACCAAATACGGAATTTGACGACAATTATTAAAAATTCATTAGTTGGCAAGTAAAATAAATGTAATGATGTACTTGACAAGAATTTATGAGCAGATTCTTTAAATTTAATGTATTTCCTTTATTAACAGCGGATTCGTGAAATTTTACTTTATTTTAACCAATGAAGTATGTTCAATCACAACAATTTTAGGAAATGGAATCAGAAAAATTAATGCATAAATAAAAATACCTATGTATACTTTAATATTTAAAGTTACCCTAGCAACCAAATTTCCCGTATCAGATTTATTTGTGCTTGACAATGCTAATATAAATGAGTTGAAATCGTCTGCTCCTATTAATACGGCTCGAAAATGCGCAAAAGGATACTAAACCTTATTGTTGCCTACGTAATACTACATATTATGAGTATTTCGTAGGCAACGGCCTTATCCTTAAGATCAAAACTCATGACTGATCATGTGCAAAATCAACTGGAATACCGGTTGATTACTGAGAGAAATTTACGAATAAACCCTTTGCCGTATGGCTGCAATATAAATACATAAAATCGTAATGGCAACTGTATATCAATATTTATCGTCGCGTTGGCGAGAGTGGGGGTCCTAAAGTAGGAATCAACCAAATTATGAGATGTTTTTTCACCAAAAATACTTTTTAAGAATTTCAAGATATAGTTTTCACTTAAATCTGGATAATATTCCGTGATGCCCTGCGACTAAAATTGCTTTCAGTATAGAAAGATATTCCACAGCTTGGATATTTGCCTCCATGGCAAGATGAAGTATATATATATATTGCGGGAGCTAAGTACGCCAATCTACCAAGGATTATGTATAAGAATATATGGAGAACTGTTTAATGGCAACCATAATAGGAAATAATTATTTATCATGCTCATGTGCAAATCGCCAGGGAGAGTCTCCAAAGAATGAAAAGTCGCGGTACTTACGTATTATCCTAGCGGTCATTCCCGCCAAACTATTTTTTCGTCAAATGAGTTGTCAAACTGTTGTCAATCGTATTCAAAACCATTATTAATTTCATGTGCCCGGCATTTTATCTTGGCAAAAAATCGCTCGTCTTGGCTGACCGCCGGGATAATACGTAAGTACCAAAGTCGCCATTATTTGCCAAATATCCGAACTGTGCCAAAAATGTGATTCCTAAAAATCTGTGTAACATTTAGATTTCGAATAAAGCTTTCTCAGCTTGAAAACATTTTTAGCTATTTCTGGCTGCTTTAAACTTTGATTTCAGCTACTTTTTCTCCGGCCGAGTTGGCAACACTGATAAGGGTCAGAAACTACACTGTTCAAAATATATCTGTAAATTAACGGGAAAAGGACTGGCAGCAAAGTTGCCAGAAAATGTCCGTTCTGTTTATTATTTTTCCGTTTTCTGGAGTTGTAACTTTCCGTTTTACCAAAACTGCGAAATAAAATAGATCGGCCATCGCCAGGATCGAACCCCGAGCCTGCGGGCCGGGAAACGGTTGCTTTAACCACTAGACAGTACACGACTTGTTGAGGTTTGGATAAAGGGTGAACTGAAGGTTATTTTAGTTTCCTTGCGGGAGAGGAATTCGTGCGTTTCGTGATTTAATATTTAAAATTCGAGATAAAGTGTTGTCCAGTAATTATTAACAAAGTCAAATTATTGGATTAACAAAAAATTAATTTCGATTTTCACAAACGTATGTAATTAGTAAGAACATTTACTCTTTAGCTATATGTCATATCGGTTTAAATTTCCATACTGATTGCTGCACACACTGAAAATCGGAAAAGAAATACATTGGCTGCTAAAAATAAAAAAATACACCTTGATTTTTCGTTCTCAGTTTGAAAGAATAATCATTGAAATTATTTTTTAGCCAGTCCTATACATTTATGAATGTGATTTGAAATATTCTTTCTTATGAAAGGGAATTCTTCTTTAAAAAAGTAATTAATTATAGTTTAAATTTTAATTACTCATGAGAATGCGTTTGGTGTCTATATTTTTTCCATCAAAAATTTCCAACGAAAATCCATTTCTCAAAACTACTTGCAAAACTGACAAACCAAACCAAAAACGGAAATTTACCGTTTTCACAAGAAATTTCCGAAAGTTGCAATCCTTTTTCTTCGTTTAACGGGAAATTACCAATTCTTGGGGAAAGCGGTCGTTTTCCTGGAAATTAAGGCTGGAATTATCCTCAATTTTCAGATTATTTTTAACAGTGTAGCGGCGAAGGGGCGAAACTTTGCTCGTATACAAAAACAGAGCTTATGGGGCAGACGTATTTGAAGAGATGGAATCGGAGTCAGCCATGCTCTGCCGTAATATTTAGCTAACGCCAACAATTGTGTATCATTTTATAAATTCATTTTGACTTTAAGCTCTTCGTGCATGCTTGTTTATATTCAGTTAATTTCAAATAAGTATACCTAATTGAAGCGGTTTCAGTATGAAATTAGAATTATTACTATGAATGAAGTAAATTTGTTCCAGTATTTTTTAAATTACGAGTAATTAAAATTATTAAAAATTAATTTTGTTGTATAGTCTTTCAGTGAGAAGTATGGTCTAATCTTATTCCTTGCACGATGTTTGCTATACCTAGGGTTGGCAACACTTTCTGTATCGAAGTTCCTCTTTTGAGACCACCAGAAACTTTCATTGCTTTCTCTACCGAACTCATCACGGAATCTGGAGTTTTGTATATATAACGGTGCCGAGCGGAAGTGACATCACCATCTTCTGTTCTCACTTTGCATGGAACATCCTTTCGTTCGGAGGAGAGGGAGCAGAGGAGGCGGAGGGGATTCAATGTGGGCAAGTTTCCAAAACGGAGGCACAGCACGCGTTTCACCTGCCTCCTGACTCAAACTACTTATACTGTCTGTTTGTATGTATCTCCATCTTCTGTTTCTACGCCGGTCTGATCGGTGCTGTACCTTTTTTTTGAACTAAAATGCACACGAATTTCTCACAATTCAAGAACTAAAGAGAGCATTATGTTTTCCCGTTTCTTGACTGAAGTAGTGTAGGAAATTAAGTCTGTTTATGGTTCATGTTTTGTATCCTTAAACTTAATTTCTCCAAATATGTTTTCGTAACTTAACTTTTTCTATCGATTTCGTGTTGAATTCGAATCAGTTAGTCGGGTTAGCCTTATAGAGCTTCGGTGTCCTCCTCGAGAGTGTAAGTGTGAAAAGAGGCTACCTAGTTTTTAGAAGAGGCCTCTTGTGTATTGTGTATACAGCCTCCCTGCTGCAGTCTATTCGCAGATCCAGAAGGGACATAGGCTAGGCATTTTACACAAACATTCATTATAACTCATAAAGTAAAGGGTAATCCAATTATCATAAATCACAATTCGTGTAAATATCACACAGTGCAGACGTACCAACTAATATAATTGTGCGCCATTTTCTTGCAAATTTGGGTAAATTTATCTTAATGTTTTCTTGTCTATATGGGTCCTTGGTCTATATTTTTTATGCCATCCCATCCCTAGTCATTTCACGCCATTCTTCAAATTTAATTTCTGACTCAATAATCTCTGAAAAACAGTGTTGTAATAAAAATTGATAAAAGTGTTAAGGGCACAGTGTTGCCACCCAGTCAGTGGAAATATAAAAACATGGAAAAGAGTCAACTTAAAAAAAAAAAAAAATAATGTAAATATTAAACAGTTAAACAAGCTAATAAAAAATTATAAATACAGACACAGTATATAAGAATTACAAAGCATAATAATAGAGTAATGTTTCATTTACTGCGTAAGAAAATTTGTTTTGCGTTTCTGAGTCAATAATCTCTGAAAAACAGTGTTGTAATAAAAATTGATAAAAGTGTTAAGGACACAGTGTTGCCACCCAGTCAGTGGAAATATAAAAACATACAAAAGAGTCTACTTAAAAAGAAATTAATAATGTAAATATGAAACAATTAAACAAAATAATAAAAAAATTATAAATACAGACACGGTATATAAGAATTACAAAGCATAATAATACCGTAATGTTTCATTTACTGCGTAAGAAAATTTGCTTAGCGTTTCTTGGCTTTTTATTGACTTCTTGAATTAGTTGTAAACCGTTTCGTAGACTCACGGTTACGAGGACCCCTAGTGATCTGAGGATTACAGTTTGAGAACCTGTGGTTTAACAGAATACAAATATTACCATCCTTTTAAATTTTCAATATATGAATAAGGCGGTAGAATCATTTAAAATAATTTAAATGTACTTACTTCTGAAACATGAGAGAAAGTTTTCTTTATTTGCAAAAAATAAAATAATTATTCCTGTTAGAATTTTCACACATACCCCCCCCCCCCCACCTCCCCTCCCCTTGGATGAAAAAAAGTATTGTTTCCTTCCCTTATTACTTTCCGAACATGTACCATATAAGGAAAGTATTGTAATCATGAAAAAATTCGACTTCGAGATTTTGGTGTTTTTACACGTTTTGAGGGCTTCTGAATCCATTTATGCTATTTTTACGAGATGTATGTATGTATGTGTGTGTGTGTGTGTGTGTGTGTGTGTGTGTGTGTGTGTGTGTGTGTGTGTGTGTGTGTGTGTGTGTGTGTGTGTGTGTGTGTGTGTGTGTGAGTGAAGACGATAGCTCCTGAACGGAGCATTCGATTGAGCTCAAATTGGGTATACATGTTTTAAACCACCGTTGCAAGACCGGTATTGATTTTGGTGTGTATAGGACTTATAGTTTTTCTACAGGGCTACGACAAAGATTTCTTTTACATTATGGCCTATGGGGGGAATTTCTTGAAAGTGTGCTAGCGTTTAAACGATACATTCGATTGAGCTCAAATTCGGTATACATGTTATAAACCACCATCATAAGACCGGTATTGATTTTGGTGTGTATAGGACTTATAGTTCTCCTAAAGTTCTACGACAAAACTTTCTTTTATGTTATGGCATAATGGCATATGGGGAGAAATTCTTAAAAGTGCGCAAGCGTTTAAACGGTGCATTCGATTGAGTTTCAATTTGGTATATATGTTTGAATTATTCATCGATTAAAATTTATTTAAGTGCTTGGTAATGATCTTAATCGTAAGTGTTCGGAAAGTCGAGTGGAGTCACTCCAGATTTTTTTCTCTTGTATTTGAGTAAATATTCAAGTTTGTTAGGGAAAAAATAATTAAACATAACTTTCAATTCAGGCTTTCTGAAAAAAGAAAAGAATAAAAAATGCTGTGGCTGCTTCGCTAAATACAGCACAAGTACTTACCAAAGTGTAAACAAAACGGGAAAATGCCATTACAACTTTTTTTTTTTTTTTTTTTTTAAATCTGGTTTTATTTGATTAAAGAAATTCTAATTTTTTTTATCAAATAAAACCATTTTAAAAAAAGCGTGTAATGACATTTTCTATTTAATATCAAGACTTTTGAATACAAATTTTGTTAATTTTTAAAACATGAAAATCCTTCAAAGGTGACTTTACAAATAAGAAAATCATTATTGGTAGGAAAATTTTCCTGAAAAACTAATTGCATAAGTGCTTATTATTATTATTATTATTATTATTGCTTTGTAATTAAATAAATCATATATGTATATAAGATACTACCTGAAGTACCGGTCGTTGGCGGGTTAGTACATAATGCAAATATTCAAAAAGCTTGAATCTTCTTCAGCATTGTAGGTGTATAAAGAATAGAAATATATTAGCAATGGTATAGAAATAAAAATTATGTCTTACTCCCCTGTGTATTGTTAAAATTACACAGGGGAGTAAGACATTATAGGTTTGGAAGGAACAAAGCGATCAGTAAATTTGACTATTATAGAGAACTTCTTTCTATTTTAAAAAAATTAAATTTTATTCTGGTTGAATGAGTTTTTCAAGTCTAGAGGCCATTCCTAACCTGTAATTAATTTTTCTCTCATTCACTGTAGATATTTTAATATCATTCCTCGAAAACATTTTGTGCAATTTTCACAAAATCTAAATAAGCAAATAAACATTTTAAAAATTTATTTAAATTTTGCAAAAAATTCCGATTTTTGTTGCTTTAGCCGTTGCTGATCATGTTACTAAATTTCATTGTATTCTCTTAATCCATTTTTAAGGAATGCGTGAACAAATATTTATACGATTTTCGCAAAATCTATGAAATATTTAAAACTGTTTTGGCATCAGGAGTTCAAATTAGCTTGCATCTAACATAATTCCAAATTTTATTGTATCCCATTCCTATTTTTTCAGGAATAGCGCAAATATGACTGAATTTTCACAAAATCTCAAAATCTTAAAAAAAAAATTAAATTAAAATACTTTGACGCAAAGAGTTCAACTCGCCAACCAGTGACCATACTAAATTTTATTCCACTCGCTTCAGTGGTTCATACGTAATCGATAAATATTTTCATATTTTGAACAATTTTTGCAAAATCTCAAAACCTAATAAAATTTTTTAAACAATGCGACATCTATAGTTTTAGTTGAGTGACCACCTGTCATGTCTTTCATTCGCTGCAGTAATTTTTACGTGATGCGCAAACATACATTTAAGCAAGATTTTTTTAAAATTTCATGCCTATATTTTAAGTTGAATGGCCACATATTATGTCACCAAATTTCATTTCATTCGCTTTAGTCGTTATTACGTGATGCGCGAACAAAAATTTACGCAGTTTAAAACGATTTTTCCCAAAATCTTAGAATCTAATCAAGATTTTTTAAACATTCGACGCCTATATTTTAAGTGAACACCTATCATGCAACCAAATTTCATTTCATTCGCTTCAGTCGTTTTCACACCATGCGCGAACAAAAATCGTCACGGAGAGAATGACAGATAGACAACTCTTTTTTTTTTTTTTTTTTGAGGGTCGTATTGGATTCCCAGGTGTTTGAAACATATAGAAATCGCAAAACTTTGAATTCCAAGTAATGCACAGACATAAGTCTAATTTTATTTGTATAGATAGAAAACTCAATTTCCGTTGTATAGAACCAGAATGTTGCGTTGCGTGCATCACCGCAAAGTGTGGTCAATCCAGAAGCACACTGATATCGAATGCGTCTTACCACAGATATATTATATGAGGCTTTAAACATGGCGTCGTAACTGCACATCTGTTTCACTTCGCGGTGGTCAGACATTCCCGGGAAGTGAAAGATCGCAGCTTACACAGTACACTGTTTTCCTTTTCATTTATCTTTTTTTTTTTTTTTTTTTCTTTTCCTGGTTTTGCATGTGTGTGTGTTTATTCTTATTTACTCCCCCCCCCTCCCCTTTCCCCAACTAATGTGTTGAGACGAGCCACTTTCAAAATTTTGCTTTAGTTCTTTCGAAAAATTAATTACTAAAACTAAAATCTTGGGTTCACCACTGGCTCATGTATTTATTTATTTTTAATTAAACACTCTCTGTGCGTGTTGTGTTCTCAGTTGTGTCAGGCTGTGCCTATGACCCACAGAGGGGAATTCAAAAATAAACTCGTCGTGCGTTTAAACACTATTTAGCCTTTTTTAACTCAATAATACAATTTTTTAATGTGTTTCAAATAAATAAATAAATAATTAAAAAAAGAAGTAGATACTGTTGTTTTTGTAGAACAGAGGGAGCTCTTAGGCAGGATTTCAGGGAGGTTATTTTTTCTGCTTATTAAAGTTACGCTACCCACAACTGCAAATTATTTTGTCATTTATTGCCATATGTCACGTCGTTTACCTCTGTTTTAAATCTCTGCTAAATGCCATTAGAACTCTACTATAATAAAAGAAAAACTCAAAATTTTATAATTGCTTTTCTTCTAATGTCCTGGAAACAAAGTGCTTTCTAATTAGTTCTCGGGCATCTTTTCTGCTTTTATATATGACTCTGCTCTTTAATATATGACACTAGTATTTATGTAATGAACTTGCAGTAATGGACTTAACTGTATTTGCTTATCAATAGGCTCGACCTACCCCGTGACATTAGGCATCAAGTGCTATTGAGAAGGCGTATCGCAGGTCATAGGAGCCCTGGAAGAATAAATACCCCCTCCCAATCGTACGCACGTAATCTCGACCCACGTCTGCTGGACATCCAGACAGAGTGCGAATTTTTTTCTTTCTTTTTAACCTTCGGTACCGGTTCCATTGACACCCCCTCTCGCTGTCCTCTCTTACTTCTATGCTGTCCTTTACGATTTTCGTGCCCCATTCTGCTGCCCTTGCTGCGACACCTGAGCTTGTGGCTCTAGAAAAAACGCATAGAGAAAAAAAAAGTATCAGGGGTTGTTAACAAATCTAGGTAAAGCCGCTAGTGATGACTTTGTATTAAGACCATGTTTTCCCAACGTTAGTGTTTGTCCTTGAAAAATTGGTATTCAAATTTCTCTTTAAATAGTCTATTAATCGATTATTAAATACAACTTGACGAATAAGGTAAAAATGATTTAAATTTCAAATACGACGGTATATCAGATTTAATTAAAATATAAGTTTACAGTATTAAGTACAGAAGAGAATATCTTTCCAGAGGATATTATGAACCAAAGCTACTTGAACGTAGTTTATTTTATTTTACTATGTGACTTCTATTTCTTTCCCTGTTTTCTGAAAAACATTTGGAAACGTTTGGGCTAGAATATTATTTTGCCTCATTCTTTCTTTATTTATTTATTTTTTTATTTTATTTATTTATTTTGTGTGTGTGTGTGATTTTTAAGTTCGTTTTTTTTTTTTTCCTATTAACATGTACCTTATTCATTTATTTATTTCCGAATATGCTTCCAGCTAACTAACATTTCATACACTGCCGTTGAAAATTGAGAGAAGTTTCAGACTCGGTATTGATAGATTTCAGTGAAATTTGTTTTGAACATAGGTTCGTACAGTACAAAAGGGGGGGGGGTCAAATACCCATACCCATACAAAGAGAATGTCTTTCCGAAATTACATTACATTAGAATTTACCGATTTACACCCGCATGATCACCCTTAACACTTACTGAAGCTGGAAGGTGTATGAAACAATGGAAAATATAATTAAGATAAAAACGGTCTGTTTTCTTATTTTAGTTTCACGATATTTAATTTTCATAACGAGCTAAAGCGTGGAAAAGACATGCGAATTCTTTAATTTCTTTGATGAATGTTTATTAGTTCTTCATAAAATCCATATTGAATATACAGGGTAATTCAAAATTAGTTGGACAAACTTCTATGGGCGGTCGGTTATAACCAAGACGGTTCTGAGTCACATAGCGATGTGGGGTTGGAAACGTCATCTTCATGTACCTGTTAATAATCACTTTAGAAGTGTTCAAGTAATAGTGAACTTTCCGTCCACGTTTTTTCATAAACTAATGCATCTTTTGCAGATTGCACTTGATAAAAACTGTTAATTCAGATTTTATTTTTTCCCATTACATTGTTGAAATTGTCAAAGGAGAGCTCATTATATGAAACTTGGTTAAGAAATTAGACGCACATTTCAACACTGCCAGTGATTATTAATATGGTACATGAAGGGGAAGGCGACCAGTGGAGTATGCAGACTTCCTTCAAGGGGCGGGGAGGGGCGTTAAAATGCGTAATATTTAAGCTAAGAATTCAAAATTTTTAGACATTTTGTTAAAAAAATTTCACAAACACCCCCCCCCCCTCCACCCCTTGTATACGCCACTGAAGGCGACATTTCCGACCCTACATTGCTATGTGATTCTGAATGGTCTTGGTGTATCTAACCGAGTTTGCCCCTCTAATTTTGAATCATTTTGTATATTTTTCAATACAGGCATCTGCAAAAATATAGAATACGATGGAAATGATTTGCCCTTCAAAGGATTAAACGGCCTTAAAAATAAACTGTTAAGCAGCATCAGTAGTGCTTTTTGTCACAAATTATATTATGTACTTTTATTAACAGTTGAACAATATGCCTCGTGCTACTCTCAGGAAAAAAAAAAAAAAAAAAAAAAATAAGAACAAAAATCGACTTGCGAAATGGGCCGAGGCGTTATTCCGTGCAAGAAAATATAGGACTGATTTAGATACTGCATGTTTAAAATTTTTCCTGGATCTTTTTTATATGTTGACCGTTCGTAAACTAGTGAATACCCTACTAGCAATTTTGCACGGGCCGTCATCGGCTGGCTGCGTGGCCGGTGGTAGCCCGAGCAAAATTGCTAGTAGGGTAGAATTTAAAATTTTTGGAGTCGATAGTGTGATTGGATTTTTTTAAGCGGTTTTCAAAATGTTGTTTAATTTTTTATACGATAAAAAACATCCTTTAGTTACAAAATCGCTTAGGCTAGCACTGTAAAACCTTTTGATTAACCATATCGGCTAATATTAATTAAATTCGTTTAGAGATACTCAATTTTGAATTCTACTTTAGCAGTTTGAAATACCAAGTTGTGCATACTATGCTCTGGTAAGCCAACCGTTTATAAAATAATCATGGAAGGCTTGGCTGACTATGACATTTTTGTGCCGAGGGCACTTTTGAAATTTTATGCTCTTTTATATAGCTGTCTCAATTTTTGTACCCCTGCACATAGCTTTGAACTCAATTTTTTTGAGTATATGCCCATTTGTGTATATATAACTTTCAGTGGGACGAACGGAATGAAGTCAGGGGCGTAGCCAGAAATTTTTCATGGGGGGGGGTTACGATTACTAAAACTCATATATATGTATACGTGTGTGTGATAATGTAGTGAAGAATATACATTTTGCATGGCAAAAAATTCCCCATGGGGGGGGGGTTATGACCCTCCTAACCCCCCTCCCGTGGCTACGCCCCTGAATGAAGTTAAAATATATTTGTGAAACATTATCTACAAGATGGTCTATTTGTGTATATATACCCAGGACACGTGCCCGTACCATAATCAGGATCTGCTGGAAGGTGCCTCGCTCCTCAGCCAAATTTGGGATGATTTTTAATGCTGACAATTTGAATATTTTTTTTGCTTGGAAAAGTGTAGGCTCCACCGAAACTTCCTTTCGATTCAATCGACACTTACCAACCACCGCCCGTTTCTGTAGCATCCTGCATTTTAGAAACTCGTTACGTCTCTTCTGTTCTTATCGCCCATGTAGATGTACACCCTTGCCATCTACACATTAAAAAAAACGCAAAAAAACGAGCAAGCAAAATAAAATAAAATAAAACCACTAACGGCGAAAGGGTCCCACGCCTCGTTCCTCGAAAACCACGTGGTCCCTGGCCAGTGGCGTGAGAGGCGAAGGTCGAGATGACCCCCAGAGCCGGCCGGCCCTTTGAAGGTCAGGAAGGAGCAGCGCAGCGTAGAACCTGCGGCAGACTTTGCGATGAGAGATCGCTCTCTACTCTACCCACTTGTCTAGTATGCGGTGCTGCTGGCCACTTTTTCTCATGAATTGCTGGTTTCGTCGGGCGACCACTGAAGCAGGGCTTGTTGCACACCTTGCGTAAACGAAATGGGGAAGGGGGGGAGGGGGGAAGCCCAGGGGGCAAAGTGTTTCCGGGGACTGGACTGCTTTTGTTTTTGCCTTTTACCGGTTACCTGTATTCCCAGCACTTTCCAGAAGAGTTTAAAAGCATAGCCGAAACACACAAATTTATCGATTTAATAATTCAATAATTCTTATTTGAATAGTTGTCGAAACTTGTGTTAAAAATTTATTATCATTTCCTTATAATCACATTATAACAAAAATCTGTGTAACACTTGCGATGCCGAATGTATACCATTTTGTCCTGAATTATATAGAATAAAATGTTAAAAATAACCTTTCTATGTTATTTTGGATAAAATGACTTATTGCTTACGGAAACCACAATTTGTTCTCCCTGAATATTTATTAGCTGTGAAGAAGTTCGAATGTCTATAAAGCCAGCGTTTCTCAACCTGTGGGGCGCGACCCCCAAGGGGGGCGCAGAGCGTTTGTAGGGGGGCACGAGAAAAACCAAAGAGCAAGTAGTGATGCATGTTTTTAAAAAATTCATCTTATTTATTCTCTTTTTTACTCAAATATATCCATTTGATGCTTAAAATGGAATTTTAAGCATCAAATGAAATTTTTGCTTAAAATGTTCATTCAAACTTTACTGATAACATTATTTTGTAGAAAATTCGACTAAATGTTCATTGTTAAAGATTAAAAAACTGGATGTATGCGGGGGGCGCGACGTTGAAAAGGTTGAGAACCACTGTATAAAGCTTCAAATAAAATGATAATCGTAGCCTTCGCATGTCGTAATCAGGCCCTTGTGCACTCTTTACTTAAGGTAGACCTGCATCATTTTGTTGAATAATAGTAAATCGATTCAGGCTGTTTTACAAACGATTTATTTTTGAAAATTTGAGTTTTGGAATCCATTTGACCCATTCCTCGCCCCACCTTCTTGAAAGAATAGCGCCCTAACACCTGGGATATTTTACTGTGTGTAAAACCTCTGATAAATATGGGAATTCGTTTTGATGACCGAGTAACAGATTTACTAAAATTGAAAACAATTTGTGGCGTGCCAGTCTGTCTGTTCCCTCGCATAATATAACTTTCAATGGGAGGGACGGGAAACGAACGGAATGAAGTAAAAATTTATTTGTGAAACATAATCTACAAGATGAGTATGGGGGGAATAAAAGAATTAGCCTTCATTCGACATGTTTTTTAACTCTATTTGAATAAAAGTATTACCCAAGACCTTGTGGGAGATCTATATTTATAATTAAACGAGGAGCTTTGAAATTACGTATTCTTTTCATTTTCTCTTCGATTACGTTTATTTTTTCTACTGTATTAACTTTGATTTCGCATATACTTTGTTTCTATAATGTCATGAAGAGAAAAACTTGCCAGAGTATTACTTCAGAAAATCGTTGAGTAGATAACTCTTTCGTGTGTTTTTTTTTTAAACATCAACAATATTTTAAATTTTGAATTTAATAATTACCCTGTTTACTCGCGTAGTCCCAACCCCCGTTTGGAAGCAGAGAAAATAGCTTTAGAGTTAATAGTAAATTATCCCCGCATAATAGCCTCACCTAGTCTTTCACCATGAAAAATTGGCGGAAAATGTGCGACTATTATGCGAGTAAACACGGTAATAATATTTTTTTGATTTTGTTGTTTTTTAACACTATAACTCAGTGATTGTGTGATTAGCTTTTAGTGTTAATGTTTTTTCTCTGTTCTTAAACCTATGAAAACGAATGAATTACTTTCATTCTCTTAAAATATTTGGCTGCTTATCGATTACGTTTTCGTTCAACTTGTGATTCAAGTTTGCACGAATTTTGTGGCCAGTTAGATAACATTGGACTGGTCTACACTAGCATATTTCAGGTAACCGCATTTGTTTCAGGGTGTAAAAAAATCATGATTTTTTTTTAAAAATTAGGATTTAAAAATAAAAATCAAATTAATGATATTTTTTAAACTTAAATCTGATTTTTTTTAAATTAGTTTTTTTAATGAAGTCACTTCTTTGATTAGATAGTTTAAAAATGTTTAACTATTTAATATAAAGTGTACAGACAACTGCCAAATTTCTAGTTGTTAATACTATAAATCTGTTAATACAATTTCTTTGGTATGCAAATAAAATAATTCTACCCCAAGTGGATTATTTTGGATCCATAGCAAGATTCACTGATTATATAGAAGCGAGAGAAGCACAAGTGGGACAATTTTTACTTCTATTAAATTGATTTCTTTTCTTTTAATTAGAACTAAAAATTAAATGCAGAGCTATATTTTGCCAACACTTAGCTTTATTGTAATTTTTTTCAGAATTTATCTTTATTTTATTATTTGAAAGAAAGTTAATTCTCAAAACATACTCAGTGTATCACATTGTGACCATTTGCGAGGCACAGTGGGACAGGGATTAGGGTACAATGGGACAATGAGTAAGACTTACAAAATTAGATGTATTATACGCAATACTATATACTACAGCTAAATACAGGTTGAGATAGTCAACACAGAAGATATGAAAACAGTTTTTAAATAATAAGCCTTGGAAATAGTTATAATGATTGGAAAATTCGTTGCTCACAAGTGTTTGATGAATTGAAAATAGTAAAATAGCATCAAATTAAAGAGTAAACAGTAACAAAATGTTTGCAAAAGTTCATTTTATCACCGAATAAGATCAAAAGTCCACTGGAAGTTAGAACTGTGTCAATCAGGATCGGATTAAAGGTGTTGAAGCCCTGGGGAAACAAAGGAGTGGTGCCCCCTAATAATTTTTCAAACAGTTAAGGAATTTTTTTAACTACCTGTGTAGGAAAGTTGGTTCAACATTAACACAGCCTAGTGGTCCAGGGTTCGATTTTCAGCGGAAGTGATTTTATTTACTCAGAAAATAATCTCTATTTCTTGTCTGGTGTTGAACTCAACTCAATATAATCTCGGTATGGCTCACAACGGATCACATCAGTGCCAGTCAGTAGTATGCGAAATGTGTACAAGAACCAGTTATTTTGTATTTGAAACTTTTAGGGATAAAAATCATGACGTTACTTTTTAATTTTTCGATGTTCGTAAAAAATTTTACGTAAAAATGTCTATTGTGGAGTCCCTGGGGCTACAGCCCTGGTTGCCTTCCCCTAAATCCGGCCCTGTATGACATTGGTTTTTTTTTTTTTTTTTTTTTTTTTTGTACCTCCACAAGCCATAGGTTTATATACTGTAGGGCACTGTCTCACTGTACCCCGGACGAAGTCTTTTGAAATACAAACTCAAAAGTTGTGAAAATTTTATCAATAAAATAAAGATTATTACATGCATGCAATAAGAAAGTTTAAGTTTAAATTAAAGCAAAGATATTGATTATTGAATTATAATTTACTGCTGAAATCTAAATAAGGAAAACTTGTCTGTTTTGTCCAAGAGTGATAGTAGAAACAAAAATGCCGGCAACTTTCCTACAAATTGAATTGTGACAGTGACTAGTTTCCACAGTGTTGCAATACTGGTTAATAAATTATGGATTTTCCCCTCCCTAATTTTTGAGCTTTTGAATCATAGAAAAATATCTATTATCCCACTGTGCACTCGTCTCCCCTTCTGACTCACTTTACAAATTTGAAAGTGAAGATTTCAGAAATAAAATTATACAAAAATGTTTTAATTAAATGCAATAACAATAATAGTATTGTGCACAACCTCTATCAGCTTATCGGCCATCAATTAGTCTTGATAGATGTTATGATACAGTTTCCAATATGTATTTATAAAAAAGAGTTAACCTAACTCAATTTTTTGTGCAGTTATGACCAATCAAACATTATGGACTAAAACACTCACAACACTATGGAAACATTCAATTATCAAATAAAAAAATCTTGAAAATATGATAGCACATATTGATAAAAGTCTATTATTAAATTATAACTGAAAATTTTATTTTACCATGCTTTAAAAAAAAAAAAAAATGAAATAAGTAATCTTCCACCATTAATTCCTATCCTTAAAAACTGAAATGATGGATTCCAATTTGTGTTTTTCAACGTGCAACTGGAGTTAGCGGATTTTAAATGGAACAGGAGCCATGAGCCAATAATGATCTGCGAGCCAGAGTTTGAGCATGCCTGATTTAAATCAATTGATTTTTTTTTAAATCAGTTGATTTAAATCATGATTAAAATCACTGATTTAAATTAATTGATTTAAATCATTGACACCCTGATTTGTTTTGTCTCATATTCCAGCGAAACACCTGAAGCATTAAAAGTGGGACACCTTTCCTCACTTGGAGAGTGAAGACATTTTAAGCGGTTGAATGAATTAAGATATACACTAGCAAGAATTTGTCTTTGCTTGCAGTATACAATTTGGTATAGAAACGCAGTTATTACTCTTATAAATGTAGATGCTTTATTCCTTGCACTATCTTACAAATGATATCATTTTATTATCGTTACCGTGAGTATGGATAGCTATTCATGAAGCACACACACACTATCCTCACTTTCGCACTATCACCCATCGCATCGGGGCGCAGGCTTCGCAGAGGCGCCATTTAGAATATAAAAACTGAGTAGAGCATAAAAGGGGGCGCCATGTACCATAGGGCTGCCCCTGCATTTAAGAAGGTTTTACTAAAGTAAATTCAAGATAATCCTTTTGTATTTCGTTTAACATTTTCTGTGCAAGTGTCTATTAAGTTTTTTGAATGTTTCAAATTTTTATTTATTTATTTTCTTCACGTTCTTTTCGTTCACGTTTCTCCCATTCAATTGTGGTGACGCTGATGTTGCTTCATCCAAAAACTGAGCCCGTTTCAGTCCGATTTCACATCTTGAGCGATGCCTGACCTTTTGTGTTTGGCATCGGGCCTCAGCATATTTACGAGGGATTGTTACCGAAGACACAAAACGATAAAACAAGAAGGGGAAAAAAAAAAACTAAAAAAGCCAAACTCTGGTTTCTGGCAAGACGACGGCTTGTGACAGGCAGTGACCTCGGCGGTCAGAAAATCGCGCACCGTTTGACCAGAGCGTCGGCTGCTGGCGCCGTTGTCACGTGATTCCCCCCTTTTCGGCCGGTTATTATTTCATGGACGAAAGCGGATGTCGTTAAAGACCACGTACTGACCTTGGGATCCTTTTACTTTATTTTTTTTTATATGTATAAAAAAGTTATTTATTCTGGTCATAATTTTTTCAAAGATGCATGTGGAACACCTCGGTACGTCATGACCAGACACACGTGGGTATGCAGGGTGCCCACCTTCTCTCTCTATCCTAGAAGAACTAGTAACAGTAGACCTTAAAAGTATAATGGAGTCGAAAAATGCTAAAATTGACTGAAGGGTTGGTCGGAACTATCCAAGAAAATGCATACTTGCACTATCGCTTCCGTTACTTGACTAATTCTAATTTCTTTTATCACTGAAAATTTTGTTTCCTATATATTGAATCAAGAGGAAACTTCTTTTTTTTTTTTTTTTTTTATTTTTTTCCCCACAAACCAAAATTATTCAGTTTCGTCAGGGACTCGAAAAAAATCTGTTTTGAGAAATGAGACAGCCGTATTTTTTGCGCCTCGCTTCTATCCGTACTTATATTTTCACAATCACTAATGCATAAACACAATATGAGTTTTAACGCAGTCTGCATATGTGTGGAATTCTTTAAACACTGTGTTTGACACAGCTACTAAAAGAATCTTTTAACTCGCTACTAAACAGTAAATAAAAAATAAATTCCTGAAATAATTAAAATAATAATAAATAAAATTCGTGAAGTTCCCTTATCAAAAAATTAAAATATTATTGCTACTACTTCTACTACTAATAATAATCTCCAAGTTCCACTGTTTAAAATCTAACAATTCTTCTTCCGCTAATGAATGAAGGTATTGGGGAGAAATATTTAATAACCTTAAAAAAAATGTATAGCGGGCTAAATGTTTAATACGTATGATTGTCACCTTTGAAAACAATCTACTCATAAACTGTATGGGCCGCAGCAACCAAAAAATCTCGCTAATTAACTCGCCATTTAAAAATAAAAAATAGTAATGTTAAATCCTTTAACTAAAAAAATAATTTTTTTTAGCCAAATCTCACTATCTTAAATTAAAACACTAAAAAATAATTTTTTTTTAAATCTTAAAGTTACGCTGTTTAAAAATTAATACATAATTAGCACAATTTTTGGTCCATAAATAATAATAATAATTAAAAAAAAGAATCACTTAGGGCTTCTTTAATTTGAATTACCCCACTATGCAACAAACCGCAAATACCTTAAGGAAGAGGTAGGAGGGGGGGGGGGATTGGTCAACTAGATGCATGACGTCAAGCTCTTGCCAGGTGTCCGGTGTTTCTAAAGAAACCTTTGTGCCACATGTTTGCAATCGCCTTCCGCTAATGAATGAAGGTATTGGGGAGAAATATTTAATAACTTTAAAAAAAATTATAGAGGGCTAAATGTTTAATACGTATGATTGTCATCTTTGAAAACAATCTACTCCTAAATAATTTCGCGTAGGATTTACAAAGTTTCAATTCTTGCGAGCGAAATCCCGAATTATTGATGATACTTTAAAAATTCGTACTTTTCTTATATGTATAGTCTCACCGAACTTTCCAGCAAATTCCAGGAGATTCAATTTCTAGAATAATCCCCACCAATCGCAAACTTTGATTGCGTAATACTAATGCAAGAGAGCAAATACGCCCCATTAATAAAATCGCACAAAATGTCACCAAGTCTGATCTCGCTTTCTAGTTAATCGATTTTCATTCAGCAAAATGCAAAATTTTATTATTTGACGCGTAGAATACGAATTTTAACCTAAATTAAAAACCCAGAAGAGCAGATCACCCCAAGCATTCGTAACAGTATAGTATTATACGTGGTTCATCTTCTAACATCCACAGTTTGTAAAATGATTGATTATATTCATTCTGTGTTAAAATAAGAAACATTTAATTTCCCAAGTTTTTGTTTTTCAACATTTTGAAACTCTCGAACTCTTTCCGATGAGCGTGCATTTTAGCAATTAAGATTTCTTCAAATCAATACATCGTCTGTCTACCCAAAGATCATGTACGTACGACGAACGCGCACCTAAAATCTGTGGAGTCGACGTCCACGTATTGGAAGGAGAGAGAGGTGCGGATCCCGGAATTATCTCTTTCCGGTGATACTCTGAATTGGGAGAGAGCAACGAATCCCTGGTGTATATACTTTAACGCAGACAATTATAGCGTTATAGAACTCCATTACAGCTAAGATGTCAATCATTAGGGGGGGGGGAAATATCAACTGCCGGTTTTTGTGTGTTCTTTACGTGTAACGTATTCTACGAATCTTAAACAGAAACCCTATTAATTTGACTGGGAATGACCCTACCCAATCAGTTTGTCTGTCTCTACGTTTTTATCTGTTCTGTATAACAAAAAACAAAAGCCTTGTTAATTTTTACTTGGAACTGACCCTAGCCAAACTAGTGTACCGTCCATATTTTTACTCCCCTCTTTCCCCTATATTATTGAGGGTGAGGGGGGGGATTTAAGGTTAAGAAAGGGTCAGTCAACCCAACAGTAACGTTATTCAGGGAGTTGGGAACCTCTGGAATTGAGTTACTCTGCTTCCTCTTAACTCGGTGGATATCTTTAGCGATATCGAATTTCTTTTCTAAGTTCGTATCTGGCACAAACGGGACAAAGCCCGGTTTGAAAATGACTTATTCTGAGAAGCTAGAAAACAACTTTATCTGAAATTTTACCCCAACTACTTTGAAAATAAAATTGAACAACTATATGGATAATTATTGGAATAATTAAAAGTGGTGTTTTAAAAGCAAAAACAAAATGTAAAATTAAGCAAAATTGCACTCTCAACCAATGTAATTTCCTTGGGAAGGGCTAATTTATGGAAAAAACTCATTTTACCTGTCCAAAGTGTATAACGAAACAAAATGTTACCATTTAGCAATTTCTTTTGTGTGTGTGTGGAGGGGGGGGGGGCTAAAGCCCTCCGCTGCTGATGCCCGATTGCAATTTTTAAATGTCCCGGACATGTCGGACTGGAGATTTACTTAAAATTCTGTCACGTTTCACAGTTCAGAAACTAGCAAGTATAGATATTTTATTATACAGTCAGACGCCTTTTAGTTCCTGCTCTGGCTTGATCTATGAGAAAGAAAAGGGCCGGGCCCGATTCCTTTCCGTTTTTAAAATCACATGTACGACCATAGATATGATATAACTTTTGCCATACGTTCTTTTTAAACCAAGATTGAAAAGAGATGTAACGAATAGTGATTTGGCCGAATAGAGGAATACCGAATATTCGGCCTATAGCTCAGTCCGAATACCGAATATTCGGCACATAGTTTAGGCCGAATATTAAATTTTTTAAACCTTCATTTTAATTGTAAATAAAATATAACTTTTCAATTTTGTAATTAAATACTAAATAAAGACTAATTAAAATTCATTTTATATTATTTGTAGGTACTTAAAAACACACAACAGTATATTATCTGTAAAGCAAAAAAATCTTGGTCATGAAAAAATATCTTCTACAAAGTTAAACACTAATAGCACCATAATTATATTTTGAGGTATTCATAATTTAATAAGCATGCTATGGTAAATGTGATTAATCTGATAACTATACATAATCACATCATTCTTTGGGTTTTACAGCCTCTGGGCAAACATATGTAGCAGCTTTTCAATATTATGTTTGTAATTGAGGATCTGAAAAGATTCCTCCTACCAATAAAGAAGGTAGAAAACCAAGCCAAGTAGTTTCACCAAGTAGAACTAGAAAAGTCTCCATTCAATATTAAATACATTAGATTATGTTTCATTCAGCTTAAAATTCCTAATATGACTTAGGATATTTTATAATATGAAATTGCATATTGAAGTATAACTAAACAATATTATTTGTAAATGCACAAATATATTTTTTTCTCTTTGTTCTTATTCAGCTGAATATGTAGCAGTATTCGGCCGAGTATCTGTTCAGTATTCGGCCTTCTGAATATTTGGCAAAAAGCCGAATAGGACGAATACTGAATAATGGCCGAATATTCGTTACATCACTAAAATTGAACTCGCATATTTCGCTTACTGTTTTACTCATTCTGTTCAATTAGGAATTTTTTCCCCTCATATAAGGGTTTTGACAATAGTACCGTAAACTGCAAAAACAATACTTATCATACATTTTGAGAGCAAAAGCCATCCATAGCTTTTCAAACTAACCATATTTTTATTTGACTTCTTGTCCCTGGTATCCTACAGCGTTTGAAGGGGGATCAATATTGGACAGAAAAAGTTAAATCTTTTCAAAAGGTAAACATCTTGTAATTTTGGACTGAAAAGCGGGAAATAACTTTTTACTTTCCGAACATGTACCATGTAAGGAAAGTATTGTAATCATGAAAAAATTCGACTTCGAGATTTTGGTGTTTTTACACGTTTTGAGGGCTTCTGAATCCATTTATGCTATTTTTACGATATGTATGTGTGTGTGTGTGTGTGTGTGTGTGTGTGTGTGTGTGTGTGTGTGTGTGTGTGTGTGTGTGTGTGTGTGTGTGTGTTTGTGTGTGTGTGTGTGTGTGTGTGTGTGTGTGTGTGTGTGTGTGTGTGTGTGTGTGTGTGTGTGTGTGTGTGTGTGTGTGTGTGTGTGTGTGTGTGTGTTTGTGTGTATGTGAGTGAACACGATAGCTCCTGAACGGAGTATTCGATTGAGCTCAAATTGGATATATATGTCATAAACCACCGTCGCAAGACCGGTATTGATTTTGGTGTGTATAGGACTTATAGTTTTTCTACAGGGCTACGACAAAGATTTCTTTTACATTATGGCCTATGGGGCGAATTTCTTGAAAGTGCGCTAGCGTTTAAACGGTAGATTCGATTGAGCTCAAATTCTGTATACATGTTTTAAACCACCGTTGCAAGACCGGTATTGATTTTGGTGTGTATAAGACTTATAGTTTTTCTACAGGGCTACGACAAAGATTTCTTTTACATTATGGCCTATGGGGGGAATTTCTTGAAAGTGCGCTAGCGTTTAAACGGTAGATTCGATTGAGCTCAAATTGGGTATACATGTTTTAAACCACCGTTGCAAGACCGGTATTGATTTTGGTGTGTATAGGACTTATAGTTTTTCTACAGGGCTACGACAAAGATTTCTTTTACATTATGGCCTATGGGGGGAATTTCTTGAAAGTGTGCTAGCGTTTAAACGATACATTCGATTGAGCTCAAATTCGGTATACATGTTATAAACCACCATCATAAGACCGGTATTGATTTTGGTGTGTATAGGACTTATAGTTCTCCTAAAGTTCTACGACAAAACTTTCTTTTATGTTATGGCATAATGGCATATGGGGAGAAATTCTTAAAAGTGCGCAAGCGTTTAAACGGTGCATTCGATTGAGTTTCAATTTGGTATATATGTTTGAATTATTCATCGATTAAAATTTATTTAAGTGCTTGGTAATGATCTTAATCGTAAGTGTTCGGAAAGTCGAGTGGAGTCACTCCAGATTTTTTTGTTGTTGTTGGATAATCTGGACAATTAAATGTGTTTTCATTTATGTGTGTAATGTTCTGAGTTTAATAGCAACTTGTCGGCCAAAATATTTTAGAATTGTCTATTCAAGAGTTAAGAGCTACTTTTATTGATTACAATACTGAAAAATATCAAAATTTATGACAGTGAAATTGAAATTTAATTGATATTTGCGTGTGTGTGTGTGTTTCCCCCTTTAGACTTTTGCATACTTATGTGTAAAAGACTGATTAAAATGCTAATGGTTATTTATTTTTCGCAGTAATATTTTTTGGTATAAACTAGTTTAGGGTGAAACCTTGAATTATATACGCACGATAGCTTTTTCCCTTTAAACATTTCTCCTTTTCTTTGGTTTAATATTTGCGTAGTAAAATATCAGACACCTGATTAGGGAGTTACGAACAGTCTTGGCTCCTAGGTCAATCACCCTTTGAGATGCCCCCCTATCACCACGGTCACTGGGAAAGATAGAGTTACGGGACTTACAATATCCTTGGAAGTGGGGACTAGAACTGTTTACCACCTGCTGTGGGGAAGATAGAAATTTATGCCCATGTGGTGAGGTTAGAAATACTAAGAATAATAATTTTTGGGATTTCTGCGTGGTTAAGGGTAGGGACAAGTTTTGTTCCCGAATTAGAAACTGCAGCTAAAAAAGCTTTTATTTTACGTTCTTCACTGAATGGCGAATAAAATTATAAAATAAATAAAATAAAAACTTTTTGCTATGTACTAATGTATTTTCATCCTTGTTTGATTTTACAAGTTTTTCTTCATCTCTTCCTTGATCAAACTTTTTACATACCCTAATATACCATTAATCCGCCTCTCCCGATTGAACGCGCCTCCCTCTCAAATAACCCTGCTTTGCCCGTGAAATTCAACGTTAACTGTATTTTAGCTATGAGAATAGAGAAGACATATTCATTGTATGGAAAAAACCATTTGGAATCTCCAAACTTCTGCGCCTTTGGAAGCAGACTTTCTGACTACAGTATAGATCAGTGGTTTTTGTTGTCTTTTCCTTCCTGCGAAACCCTTCTAAAATTCCCCCCTTTTTTTTAAAGAGTAAGTGACCTCTCCAATTTTTTTTAACTTTTCTGTGTATTGGGTGGCGGGGGGAGGGGAGCGGATTAACGGTATGTCACGGTACATCTCATTTATTGAAAGTACTACTTAAATACTTAAATATATGAAGAGTTATGCTATAAATGTATGTAATTTGCTACCTGTAGTTGAAAATTGTTTATACATCTCACATCTTTCCAGAGACTGTAAAAAAAACGTAGGCTCCAATTTTCATCAGATTTTTTTTATGTTATCTATCTAAATTTCTTTTTCGTTGTCATTTCACGTAATCCTAACTGCTGCTTTTAATAATTTAATATTTGTGTTACGCATGTCGATGTCCATGTTGTTCAATGTTTCTTTAGAAGCTACATACAGGGGCGTAGCCAAGGGGGGGGGGTTAGGGGGGTCATAACCCCCCCATGAGGATTTTTTTGCCATACAAAATGTATATTCTTCACTATCTTATCACACACATGTATGCATATATGGGAGTTGCAGTGGTCGTAACCCCCCCCCCCCATGAAAACTTTCTGGCTACGCCCCTGGCTACATACTATATATAATGCATGTATGTTGTACTATGTACCAAAATAGAGCATACAACAAATAGCATGCACCATGCTACAGAAGTTTCTAATGAATTTAACGATTATTGTGGGTTTCTTAAAAAAAAAAAAAAAAAAAAAAAAAAAAAATATCGAGCATCACCTTTCTCTTTGGACTGATGTATAATACTGGTTGTTCATAAACATTTACAGCCGCGGAGTAAAATAAGGCAGAGTTCAACGGAAAACGCTAAAACTCGTATCGAAACTGTAACCATTATATTGTACCGTTGGTCTAAGTTCAGCTGAGCATTGTTTGCTGCATGTGCTCCTACTTTTGGGCTCAGTTACCATGTGGTGCACTTTAACATTTGTCTTTCTCAACTAATGTTCATAAAGCTGAGCATGGGAGTAATATTTTCCGCATATCGTCACTGGCATTCCACCACAGGTTCCGTTGGGGGACAAGTATCCACTGTGTGTCAGGGGGACGCAGAAAACCGTAGAATGCTCCAAAAATCGTCTGGTCCTGCGACCTCCGAGCCAGGTCATTGGCCTCTCCTCCTCTCCCAACTCCGGGTCCGTTGACCCCTGTGTATGGTCATTCCCGAAGGTCCTGCACTTGTTGTGGTATGCTGAACTGCAGACCCCGCCTGGATCTCTCCCTCCCTCCAGGGGTCTGTCTGACCCCCTGACCCCGGACGACTATTTTGTTGGTTTCTGCGCCCATCTGAGAGCTTGGACAAAGACGTAAATAACAGGGTTACACTTTGCAGATGCCTGTTGTGATGATCACCCTCCTCGGAATTCTCTGAGAAGTTATGTTTTGGGGCATAGTGGAAGTTGTTTGTGTACGAATTTATGTTTACTTCTTCTAACCCCCGTAACTTTCTGCCCCCGTTCTTCTGTCGGAACTAACTCTATTTTGTAATGTCATTGCCCTCGAGGATTTGCGTTTCATACAGGAGTGCATTTGATTTTTATTTTTATTTTTTAATTTAATTTTTTTTTTACTGCCGTATAAAATTATAGTATATTAAAATAGTCTTTGCTTTTATTTACTCGTCTGTTTTGGCTCGTAAATTTTGCTATAGTATATATTTATTTATAATTTAAATCCCAAAGTTTTCTTTTACACTGTTGGAACATTTCCATCATAATTCTGACAAATGTAACATCGACGTACAGCTGATTTAAATAATTTCTGCATTAAATTTTAAGCACGATTTCAATTGATTTTTCTGCTTACACAAATCTATTATGAAAGTGTTTATTTATTTACGTTTAATTTCAATTTTATCATTTATATTGGTTGAGGCTGCTGCTATAGCTTCAGCTTTATTTTTTATTTTTACTCTTAGAAAAACACTAAAAATTTCGACTTTATTAGCGTAATGTCTAGTGCAACGCTTATCGGCTCAAAGAGTAGCCAGTCCTAAAATCCGCAAAAAGACCAAGCTTAGTGCTTCCAAATAGCGTCCAGAGTGGTGTTATTACTTTATTTATAAAAGCCAAGGTGTAAGAATTCCGAGTTGCACCACTCCAAAATAAAACTTCCAGCCTTTATTCCAAAACGATGAAACTTGAATATTCTTAAATTGTGAAACTGAAGGCTTTGTAGTGCATCTCAGAGTTTGCTATTTCATCCAAACTACTTAGCCAATAGATTTGTATACATCGTGGTTGGATTATAGTCTACAGTTTTCTAAACCATAAAAAAAGACCGCGCATTATACATATCGCATAGAGCACGTTCCATGGATTTTCATGAACGACGTCTTTTGCCAGTTTAACGTATGTTGACTCCCACCACGAACAAGTCCCACAGTGAACCCATTTATTCATAATTTATACGATAAAACTTTTATCGATCGAAGGCCACTTTCTGAGAGGAGAGGTAAGTTGCGGTCTCTGCTTGCTTTCCTGCTATTCATCAGATCATTTGACTCAGGAATTTTCCATTTTTCCAATAATTCATCGGTGTGTTCCCTGCGTTTGTTGGCAATAAAGGCACCCTATAGGTATACCCCCGTGCCACGACTCCAGTTTCAAATTGCAGCAGATGTTAGGTCTTAACTTCGCGTGTCAAATTCTGCTCATTAATTTTTAGTTCTGCCATCCGCGTTTCACATTTATTTCTTGCCATTGCCAAGTTTGAAAATCTTTTAGGATTGACACTTGGATTTTTTGTACTTGACTGTCATTTCTCATTTATAAAATTACGCCCACCTTTCCCTTGCAAATGTGATAATCATAGTTTTTGGAGGATATGTTAGCGTATAGGATTGGACTCTTCAATTTGGTTTCTGCGATCTTCTTTTGCAATTTGTAGGTTTCTTTTTCTTTTCCCTTTTCTTTTGGGGAAAGGGGATACATATGTGTGTGTGTGTGTGTGTGTGTGTGTGCGTTTGCTCATGCGTGTATTTTTTCTTTGTTTGTGTGTGGCGGTAATAATTAATCCTTCTATTTTGCATTTATTAGTGCTATATAAAATCAAACAAGGCGTCGGTTTAATCGAACTTGCTGATGAGTTTTTACTGCAGTTAGATTGTTGGAAATTTTATTAGCTGAAAATGTAAAGCTTTGTTTCCACGGGCCCGAAAAAGTCACTATAAATTTGCGAAGTCCAAAATTAGCATCGAACACAGAACTTTCATTTCTTTTCAATAGTCCTTTAAATGAATTTGTCTAAAAAATTTAAAGCGATCATGGATGTTATCTGTAAATGTAATTTAAGGGGGGGGGGATCTAACTTTGAATTACAACGAAGGGGGGATAATGTAAGAGGATCAAATTCGTGGAGTTATTAATATTGCGAAAGTACATTTTAATAAAGATTTATACGAATTAATGCTTGCGGTGCAAGTTAAGAAATGAAATTTTCTAGAGGAAGATCCGAAAAATCTGTTTTGAAAATAAATTAGTAACCATATATTTTGTTGCCTTATATATTTTATTTATAAACTTTTTAAAGGCTTTAAAGCAGTTCATATTTTTATTTCATTTACACGATATGTTTTTTAAAAATATATAGGTTTCAATTAATACAAGATTTAAATTCTAAATATTGTAAAAAGGGCTTGAAAAGCATCGGAGCATCGCATTAAATGATCATTTTACGTTATTCACTCTGCATTAAATACCATTTGGAATTATCAATAGCATCAATTAGAAGATCATCATTGAAATACATTGAAGTTTTATTGTTACGCGACACTCCACTGTTTTGAAGGATATCTTCGATTGTGCGTTTTCTGATAAACCCTTAAAAAAATGTAAAACTGCTCCACCGTAATGTGTATTCTTCGTATCAAAGGTATTAAGTAGTTTGTGTAAAATACTTTTGGATAGATGTAACGGTAAGGCACTCCTATTCGAGATAATGCCCACCTGTCTCCTGTTAACCCTTTGAGGCGCAACCCTTTCCCAATGCTGAAAAAAGGGCATCCGTTGCCATCGCTCGACTTAACTACCAGCAAGATGGCGGACGATCGAAACGTTCATCGCGTGTCACACATCACACAGTGCCGCACAGCCAGCTGCGTCAAAAAAGGGTCTCTCGATCTGTGGCACGCGATCAACGTTTCGATCGTCCGCCATCTTGCTGGTAGTTAAGTCGAGCGATGGCAACGGCTGCCCTTTTTTCAGAGTTGGGCAATCTATTCAGCTGTTCTCGCGTTCTTCCATTTTTCAGCAGATGCCAGTGCTGTTAAAAATAATCGTGACCATTTTTTGACGGGAAATGACGTGCTTAAAAGTAAAGGGGATTCTCGTGGAGCTATGTCACCCGCAACTATTTTGATAGAAATCCAATCTATTCTTCGTAACTGGCAACAGTCAAAACGTCAGAATTTGGGGTTCCCAGAGCGGGATCACTGCGTGTTAAAGGGTTAACTATCAGCCACCGATCGGACGATCTGGCCTTTTGCATAGACAATGATGTCTCCGAAATATCGAATGCGAGTCTCTCTTATACCCCAATAAACCACACTCCGAATGAACGACCGAAAACTCCTCACTCGCAAGAGAGACCTCACCTATACTAGTGCGCGCATCCCCTCTTCACCCCTTGCGTCCCCATGCAAATGTGCCTCGCCCGTGCACCATCCATTTTTAATAGCCGCCGGAGAGAGAGAGAGAGAGCCGGACTATCGACCCCCCCCCCCCCTCATCCCGACGTCGCATCGATCCGGACTCGTGTGCCTCTAATGATCCCACGGCTTGCTCTCCATCCTCTCTCATCTGCATCTTCGTTTTGGTCGCCAGTTCTACTCCGTGTTGTAGCACTATTTCATTTTAAATGGCGGAAAAGGGTGAGTGCGGCGAGGCCTCTCTCTCTCTGGCCAGGAAAAGGGATATTAGGCGAGGTCGATTTTCTGGGAACGCCAGAAGAGAAGGAAAGCTGAAATCCCTTAGTTGTTAAAGCGGCTAAATCAGTAAGTTGCCAGAGCCAGACGACTTCTGAAATAGTGTGTGTGTGTGTATGCGCGCTTCGAAGTGAAATCTCTGTACAAATGGTTGTGATGTTTATTCAGAACTCTTTGAAACGTAAAATGAGAACAGAAAAGTGACATCGGTCACTCAGAGGGGTAATGGGAGGGGTGTGGTCGGGTGGAAATGTGTTTTCCCGTAGGTATCGTCAAAATATTAAACAGATATTTTAATTTGGATATGAATTTGTTTTGGAATTAGCCCTCAGCGTCTTGGAAAAGTGCAAATATAGGAAGTTGTTTTTATGGCAAAGCAAATTCAAGTAGTTGCGTACGTAAACAGGCGGGGATAAAGGGAGGATGTGCTACCCTATCTTTGAAAAGCCGCAACTATGAAGGTTCCCTTTCTGTGTTCAATGTTGCTTCTGTATTCAACGTAGCACAGTGATTGCTTATTATTTAAATAAAGTTAATTCTTATAGATGAAAAAGATTTCCATTGGTCTCAATTCAAGATTCGGTTGTATATATTATTCTGCAGAAAAATTAGAATAATAGCATTTAATTCGGCTGTTTTTATGAAACATTTATACAGATTTTTTTATTACGTGAGGGTCAGCCAATAAGTATGGCTAAGCATTTTATCAGAGATAGATTTTTTAAATTCATTTCTGAATTCGTACATGGATGCAACCTGATTGTTCTCATCCTTGAGAGATCGTAGCGGTGAAGTCTCTCCTGTGACCAGTATTGCTTGGCTAGCTTGAGTCGTTGTTGTCCTGAAACTCTCGGCAATTGCTGCGTCTTTTCAGTGATGAAAGCAAACAGTATCCATCTGAGTTGGATTTTCTAATAGCACAATAGATTTTTAAGTTGAAGTGTGTTCCAGGTTGGGGATAATAGCTCCATCAGATTCTCTTTTCTGCACGCATGGGACTAATTTTCAATGGAATGGACATGAAAAGGAAACAGGGCGAGTTCGACTATCTAAAACGAAGAGTTTTAGTCTCTACCGTGATATGAAATGGAAGCCAAAGTGTTTATTACTATTCCCAAAATAATTTGGGTAAAGGTAATCAATTTTTACACTTTCGGTGATTGAACAGTATATTATTCTCAGGTACTTCTCTTTAGCTTCTTTACCAGTGACTATGTCAGTCACTCTTTAGATCAGATATTTCAAAATTACATGGCACGCGCATGCGAACGCGCTTTTTGAGATTTTCTGAGGGAAGTGCAAGTATCGAACAAGGAGATCTCACTGAATATATACATATGTATTCATTTGTATATGTGAAAAAAGCCTCTTATCTGTACGAAGAATGACTAATTCAGGTCAGTGGCGTATGCAGACTTCCTTCAAGGGGGGGGGGGAGTTATAGACATAACTTTGTGTTAAAATGCGTAATATTTAAGCTAAAAATTGAAAATTTATGGACATTTTGTTAAACAAATTTTGACAAGGGGGGGGGAGAGGGTTGAACCTCCACCCCCACCCCTTGCGTACATCACTGATTCAGGTAGACACTAGAACAACATGCATAAAATTATAACATGGCCATATTAAAATTTGGAAACATTAATTCTTATGTGTTATCACGTCTCTCCCTGCACTTTCTCTCCCTTGTATAGCACAAGAATCTTTAATACCTAATGTCATTCAGTACATGCAGCAGTCAAAAGGCATTGCTGAGAATACGTAAAAACAGCATTAGAGAAACGAATCCGAAATATTCTTAATCCTTTTACCCATGCTGGCTTAACGATTCTATCACGCAAATGAAAGAATGACGTCAACATTTTCCATTTCCTTTTAAATTTTCGTATTCGAATTCGGAACAACTCGCACAAATACACCAAGATAACGGCCCTAATTAAAATACGACGCAGAGCCATATAGAGCGGCTATCAGGATGATTTCAGCATCCAGAAAGGCAGATTAAAATCGGGTGAGCACTCATGATGGTGTATATAGTTCGATTACCGGAGGCCTTTTCAAACAGTTCTGCCGGGGATGACTTCCTTTTTGAAGGGAAGTGGTGGTGGGGGAAAGAGGGGTGGGTGTTCCCGAAAAGGATAGAAAACGAAGATATAAAGGGGATGAAATTTAAGTTGGATCGCATTGAATTAACATATAATTTTAACAATAAGTTCTAATTAACATAAGCATAGAAATAGTGGGAGTTTTCTCCGAAATTTTTAGCCCCTTTTAAATTTTAAAATTAGTAAGATCTGGTGGAACCTTTCGAATAATGTATTTTTTTTTTTTAAACCCATCAAGGACGGAAATTTTACCCTCCCTCCCCCACAATCTTTCCCTTGAACTGAATTAACTTCATTGGGGTTACTTGAGTGAGAATGTCCTTTTCTATGTTTTCAGATGTCAGATGTGAGATTTAGTAAATATGGTCAGGTGACCATATGGTCACGGTAGTCCTTTATGTGACCATATTATAAACCATTGTTTGCTGTTACCATACGGTAACCCTAGTACTTAATGGGTTAAAGTACTGTTACAAATATTCATTTGAGAAAATTCATTAAACCATTTATTCCTTTGAAAGGATTAGAATAATTGAGTTACAGTCTTCGTTCCGTAGAAATTTTTAATGATGATGAGAGGTGTATCATCTATTAAAATAGAAAAACCTGAGACAACCTGACTTGGCTTGTCTTCCTTTCATTTTCAGTCTTCAAAAATGACGACTTTTTTTTTTCTTTTTTAACAAACCTGAACGATTACATTTACAATACGTGAATGTAATTTAATTATTATCTTAAGTACCCGAAGTCGTTCGTTTATTTTTTGAAAAGAGTGTTCATAACACAATATTGACTTAGTCTGACGATTGTCATAAGATTTCATGTAGGAAAAATAACAAAATCTGAAGCACTTTTTATATTTCAGCACAGAAGTGACACTTCTTCTCTTTAATTCTTACCGCTTCGAGAATGTCCAAGAATATTAACTAAAACTACTGTAATCATAAAACCTGTAATCATAACCTGTAATCAGAAAACCGACTTTTGAAAACTGACTAATGCTGATACTTTTTTTTCCCCCGCTGGGTCGATATTATTACAAAGTGACCGGAAAGCTGTCCACTTAAGACAATGGAACTTTAATGGAACATGCTGTCATGACGTAAGCTGATTAAGTGAAGTATTTGATAGTGATTTTTCTAAGAGACAGTTACAATGAATTAAGAACCTTTGTTTTAAAAACAATTTTATTTTTAAGGTACTTCTAAGTACTGTCAGTAGATAAAGGGTTAAGTAGAATTCATCTTCTGGTTGCTTAGAAAAAAAAAAAAAAAAGTTCAGTGCAAGTGCCCGATTTGCTTTGCTGACAATACAGACCCAAGTTATCACTACAGTTTCTAATATTTTTTAAGCAATAAATGCTAAAAAAAAAAAATAATTAAATAAACGTTGATTATTTGTCACTCAGAAAATGTAATATTTAAACAATTGGCAAGATTGATACTGGTACTGAACCCCACGTGCATGCGGTCAGAGAGATTATGGGAACTGTCATTTCTTACGATTTCGAGATGGAATATCACTAGACTCCGGTATGCTCAATAATAATAATAATCATTATTATAATTGTAAATAAAATATCTATCATTTTGTTTGAAATGTCATGCTCCTGCCCTGCCGAACCAAATTCTTTTAATTGTCTAGCATAGGTTTCGCCGGGGGTCAGTATCGACCTTATATGCCTGTGAGATGTTCTTACTGTCCTCTCGAAATCAAAATGGCATCCTTCATTCTCAGTGAGCTGACCAGAAAGGCATCCGGTTCTTTAAATAGTTGATCTGCTCGTGTTTTTCTCCCCAGATTCCAGATAGCGGTACACTAATAAACAACCCACTTAAGGTTGGGAGGTCTGAGGGGTCTGAGTAGTAAAACATTCTGTAATCTCCCCCTAGCGAGACCCCTCCAAAAAGGGACAGTGACCTCTGCGAAACTGGACGATAAACGAAGGGGCCTCCTTGCCCCTTAAAAAAAGAACAAAACGAAAAAGAAAAAAAAACGCTCAATGGCGTCTGGCCGAATTTCCGGTTTCCGTGTTAGGAAGACCGGAAGCAGATGGCAAGGCCACCTGAAGAAGAAGACGACCACCAACCATTGTTACGTCACACCGACACCGTTCGTTCTACGAGATGGTGCAGGGAATCGAGAACCTTTCCCTCCCCCCTCCTTTGCGAAATAATTTTTGAACGAAATACAGCCTCTGTCCGGACTTCCCAAGCTTGGATTTGGATTGGAAAGGGGAGGAGGGGGTTCTCATCCCCAGCAGAAGGTAACAGGTGCGGAGGGGGGGAGGTGTTCTAAAAAAATTGTCCGGTTTGGGGATTTTTTGAGACCGGAAAAAAAAAGGGATCTAAAGTGGAAAAGAGGAGTGTGAAAAAGAAGTCGGTAGCTGGTGTGTGTGTTGTACTTGCCGAGCAGAGGTTTTTTCAAAAGGGGAAGGATTCGAGTTACGTGGGAAAAAAGGACCTCTCTCCTGATGAAATGTGCAAAAATCTGTATGCGCGGAAATTATTTTCTCTCAGGTGGTCGGTTTCGAGTGATTGACTGTCTACGGAGATGAGAAGAAAGGTGGCTTCTGTCTACTCTGTAAAATCACTGGCTCCAATTTCCCATAACGACGAACAGCAGCTTATCTAACCCTTTATGTCACCGTGGGGCAGATCTGCAACACTACAAATAAAGCTGTAGAAATTAATCACAGTGTGCTAAAGAAATATTTGAAGTACTATTATTTTCCTAGGAAAATGTGAGCATAAAAGAATTCTTAAAAATTTGTGTTATTTTACTAATAATTTAACTCCAGGCCCTGATTATCGCAAGGGCAAGAGGGGCATAGGTCCCAGGCCCCCGATTTCGAGGGCCCCTGAAATTTTTACAGAATGTAAATTTGGTTTAAGGTTTTGTTTCAGTATAATAAATGTCTATTTTTTTTTTTTCAGTAATGAATTTACGAGTTACAATTAGTCAAAGTCAAATTCTTTTTTTCTTTTTTGAATTCTACCTCGCTATAGAAAACATCCCAGCAGATTAAAGATTTCTCCAAAGAGAAGTAGTGACTAGGGTGGCTGCTAGATTTTGACTACTGGTAAGTTTCCGGACTTACCATTTACACTAATATTATGAAAAGTCAGGCTTTTAGTTGAACACGGGGAAAATACAAGAAGCATGTGCTAGACACAGTAACAGAATTGAGGGGTCCCCAGGCCCCGGTTTGTCATAATCGGGCCCTGTTTAATACGAAACTGTATTTTGTCCATTAGCTGTCGCACTCTGTTATTGCAGCACTCGCAGTGTTTTGTCATTGGTCAACCTTACAAGAATACTAAAAATTGTTTTAAAAGTTCTCAGCTTAAACTGTTCACAAACACTTAAATCACATTTTGATATGCTACAGATATATTTTTGACTGATACAAAAATAAAAATAACCGTTTTATTGAATTTTACAACGAATGCGTTTTGTTCAATAAACTTTTACATGAATTACTCTGCTAAATGAATTAAATTTCAGCATATTTATAATGCATTTTTTGCACATTTTTGGAAACAGTTTTTTAAAACTTTAATTGTTGAGACATAAAGGATTAGTTAATGAATTAAAAATTTAATATAATTTATGATAATTAAATATTTAATTAAAACAGCAAAATATGTGATTCAAACTGCATAATAGTAATTAAATCACACCACTGAAACAATCTTCACACATGGCGCCCAATATAGTAGTAAAAGAATAATTGTTCCTGATGCAAGTAAAAGAAAATGGACTGAGAAAGCTGTGTGTCGCATGCAACTTTCAGAAAAAATTCATAAACACAGAAATTGCCCTTTAAAAGGCGCCGAGGATTGATCCGTTTTTGGAAATATCATGAAAATTCGCATGTTTAGTATTTTTCCTGACAGTTTCGTAACTTCTCTTGGTTCATTGTCTGTGTCAATTCACAGTGGAACTAAGAGACATTCTAAATTTTTTCGAGTCCCTAGCGCATATTTTTTTTTTTTTTTTTAAGCTGCTCAAAAGGTTTAACGCTTTTCAAGTGGAACAGCCTTAATGAAAATAGGGAGTGGAAAGCATACTTCTCCCTCTCTCCAATCATCAGCAGGTAGTTAAGTGCCGCCTGTGCTTCTGAGTATTACTTGCATTGGAGTATAGGTTTCTCCAAATTGTGGCTCAACACTGCTCTCTCTTTCCTTGCTGCCCAGCAGGATCGCCTCGTGGTCACGTGACGGATGGGAGAAATGGAAAGATATCCAGTATTTCCCCGTAAGGGCTGACCACGAAACCGCAAGAATGCGAAAGTGTAGCCGTCAGTGGGGCAGTCCACGGCGAAAGGGCACCCTGCTTGTATACGGCTTCTTCTGCTCTGGCCGTACGTATCTTCTCCACGAACCGCCCCCCCCCCCTTTCATCCACGTGTAGGCGTAGAAGCACAAAGGGATCACTGTGTTATGTATGCAAACTGACCTCGTTCACTTTCAGTGCTAATTAATTTTTACTGAGACAAGGGGCAGCGTTTCCCGACCTCGTGTGCTGGGCATTTCCAAGAAAATATTGCACCATTACTTCTTTCTCTTCAACTAAAACTTCGTTGCTCGGTCGCCAAACATTAAGAAGTACAAATTGAAATTAAGCGGGGCTTATTATGTGTCCTAGAAATAACTACCGTGTTTACTCGCGTAATAGTCGCCCGAGCATAATAGTCGCACCCCCGCTTTGAATCAGAAAAAAATAGCTTTAGAGTTACTACTTTATGTAGTACTAGATTTTCCCCTCATAATAGTTGCACATAGACTTTCACCATGAAAAATTAACCCAAAAACGCGAGTAAACACGTTACTTACAAAAGACGAACATGAATGAAAAAGATGTCGTTAAATTTTCACTTCTGAACTGTATTTTAACAAAATCGAAACCCGAAGATATCATTTGCGCATATTTCTCGGGTTATAAATGTAAAAAAAAAAGCACACGAACACACAAAAAATTTCTTTAGCTCTGTGTCACGCGATGGATCATTCGATCGACCGCCAATGTTGCTGGTAGTTCAATCGAGCGATAGCAAAGTCTGCACTTTTTCGGCATTGGGAAATGGTTGCGCTTCAAAGGGTTAAAGTATATTTTAAGAAGCATCCATTTTTATTTAAAATGGAAACGGATGCGAGACGAGACAAGCTTATTACTGTATAGAGATTTTGCGAGACGAGACAAAGCTTTGCAGGTGTTTTGCGAGATGAGACATCCCTATTTTTTATCTCGTGTCCAGGGATGATAAAAAACCTGATATATTTGTTTTGATTTTTCTTTAAATAATAATAATATAAATATTATTAACGCAGTAAACATGTCAGTTACATACTTTGTTAAATTAGTAAAGCATTAAAAATGCAATTCTTGCTTGTTTAAATACTTAGTTTTTTATTGTCTATTCATAAATACACAATTTCAGTTATTGTAATATAATAATTAATTGCAGCTTAGTAACTAAATCAGAAATATATATATATATATATGTATGAGAAAATGAAGCAAACCAAGTTATCTAAAATGATTTTTACTTTTGATGAAACAATTGTAAAACAATTTTAAATTACTAACTGCTAAGTGGTTTGTACAGGAGAATAATTTTCTTTGTGATTTCCCAGTCTGTGATGTAGCGTAGACTGTACCTGATTGTACAGGAGAATAATTTGCTTTGTGATTTCCCAGTCTGTGATGTAGCGTAGACTGTACCAAATTAGATTGGAAAAATTCTCTCTATTGAAGCAGCCCAGACAAACAGGTTCGTGTAAAGGTTAAAGTATAAATAAAATAGTTCTCAATGCTACCACTCGCAAACTTCTTTTAAAAAACTGTTTTTCAAATAAATGATTTAAATCAATGATTATTTTAATCAAGATTATTTAAATCGACCAACCCTGCTCGTGTCTATCATGTATTCCCAATTTAAAATAAAACAAAATGATTTTAACAACTCTCATGCAAAACATTCGTTGAACCGACTATTTTACATGATAAACTCTAAAAGACACATTCGAAAACGAGAAATCAGTGTACATTTTTTAGAAAGTGGTTCCATCAACCTTTCAAGTTATTAGGCAAGTTGGAGTGTATAGGCTGATTAATTTTTTATTTTTTACCAACTACGCGAAAAATTCCAGAGCTGGGAATCGAACCCAGGACTGCCGCATAACGTGCGGGTGCTCTACCACTGAGCTACTCTGGGACGATTCCCAGATGAAATTTCTCTTTAATTTATAAATGCCAACGGCTCTAATGCGAGAAATTTCATCTGGGAATCGTCCCAGAGTAGCTCAGTGGTAGAGCACCCGCACGTTATGCGGCAGTCCTGGGTTCGATTCCCAGCTCTGGAATTTTTCGCGTAGTTGGTAAAAAATAAAAAATTAATCAGCCTATACACTCCAACTTGCCTGAGAAATCAGTGTTTTACTTTTCATGAGTCTCATTCGGCTATTCAAGAAAAACTTATTCTAATTATAAAATATAAAATTAATAAAAATAAAAGGAAGCAACAATTATTTTCCAATGATAAAAACTTTTTCTTTCTTCTTCTTTTTTTTTTTTTTTTTTTTTTAAACTAAATTGCGACTTTTCTAAATTTATCGTTAGAAAAATGCGACTGGTTTACATTAAAGAACTTTCAGCATGTTAGCATGTCCATGACATAATTTGCTTTCATATCCTGGTCAACAGCAGCCATGCGACATTTCATCTCTTCCGAAAACAGTCTTCGAGGCGAAATCAGTATAGAATAGGCAAAATAAAATATTTTTGATCATTGGATCTCATATCTAGTTTTTAAGCAGCCGCGATACTAGGGACCATAAAATAAATAAATAAAAAAGCATTCTATTCCCCCCCGCCATGCATATTCAAGGGGAAATAAAAAGGAGGATGGAAGGCTCAGTTACTACATATAAAAATATATAGCATTCCTTGAGGGTTGGGGATAAGGGGTGAGAGAGTTGACCTACATTTCTTACTGTGGAAAATGGAATATTTGGCTAAAACGCATAACTTTTTCTAAACACCCTAGTGCACGTCCATGGTAATCTTCAGAGGGAAAAAATCTACCTTTTATTCCAGCGTTATATTGACCCGTTTAGAATTTAAAGGGATCTTGCAGAATTACACGTTATCAACAACAATAACGTGGAAAGACATCCTAACTTTGTTCTGAATATAATTAGTACATTAGCAGTATTAACCTCGCACATTAAGTACTTTATCGGGGAAAGACCATAAACTAGTTGGAAAGTGTTTTAAATTTGAAGTTAAAAATTTCAAATCCATGAGAATAATTCCGAAAGAAAAGGGGGGGGGGGGTGCTGTGTACCCCACGAAGCGAAAATTCAAAATCGATCCACTCGAGCCAGAAGCCGTGACCCAAAAATGCTTATGCTTCCTGAAATCGCTTAAAACTATTTTCTTAAGACCTTCCTCGAGCCAAGGAACCAACCGACCGGAAAATCTGAAAAATTTGTTGGCACGTGACGTTTTTGCGCTCTTGCCTTTCTTCTCTAAGATCATAATTTCCATCATCATAACCTGACATTGTCGTTTTACCGATTTCCATCAGCAGTTGTTTGTTTTGTCTTTGATCGTATCTACTAGTGATTCTTTTTTTTCTTCTTCTAAGTGGATAAACGTAATGAATTAGGCATCATCTTGGTTGCATTATTGTTACCGGAGATTTTAACAGAGTGGCATCTCGAGATTATGGAGAATGGTAATATATATGTTCGACGGGCAAGTCGCTTTTATATACGTGTGTTCTCTGAAAATTACGGAAGCATTTTTTAGGATTTTGTATCGACCTCGGTAGGAAAAAGGTTTTTCCACATTATCATCCTAACTTCCATTCGCATTTATTTTTAAACTAAGAATTTTTGTCAGTTATTACCATATATTATATGGACCGGCTGTTTTATTTTATTGCCGAAGACTGACAGCTAAGCTGTAAAGTCAGTCTCGGGGGTTTCCAGAGAGTGGAGATATTTGTGACTCAGACTTTTGTGAATATTTTATGATTTTTACCTGTTAAACCTTAGAGGGTGTGTTTCATGTTATACTAATCTCAAATTTCTTGTTTATAACTGTTAGGAATTCCTTAAAAATAAATAAACAAATATATTGTCACTTGGGAAACTTGCAGGCAGTGCTTGCTCTAGACTTAAAACACATTAGCTGACTCGCTGTATCAATAAAAATGAGAGTCAGTTTAAAAAGAATAAGAGTCAATTTAGAAAGTTTAAAAAAAAAGTTTGTGATTTACAAAATAGTTAATGATTTTTTATCTGAATATTTATTTTTACACACGTTTTTCGACCATCAAGCGTCATGCTAGCATCAATCATGTCCAAAAGTGCTAGCGCAGCACCAGATTCGATCCTGGGTCCCCAAAGTAGAAAACCACCACTCTAACCATTACACCACGACGCGTAATCTGGTTTCGCGTAACTTATATTTAATGTTTTGGTAAAGAGGTTCGAAAATTAGTATTAATTTTTCTCGACTGTATTTGAGTATTGCGTCTTAGTATTTTACACGTATTATATTCACATGGTATACTACCACTGTACCTAAGATCATTGAAATCCGTTTCCCCGATGCCGGGCCTCCTCCTTGTTAGTCAAATTACCGTCACAGGGCTGATAAAATGCCAAATTTCGTATGAAAGTACTTTAGGCTATACTTATAAATGTTAGGAGCCCTCTGGAATTTCTAAAAATTTTCATGTACATAACTGAAATCGAAAATAGCCTAAAAATACCACAAAATTTTTGATTTCGTTCCTGTTCTATATGTGAGAATGCCCCACACCTGCAAAGATTAAACATGCCAGAGCTGTCATTAGACGAGCTATTGAATTTTTTAGTCCAGGACAAATGACAGTCATTACATTTGGTCTATCTCTGTTTGCCTTGGCTAAATTTATATACTTTAATTTCTTCTTGCTAGTTGAATGAAATGAATATCGTCCAATTGAAGAGAGAAGGTGGGAAAAGCGGTGCTATCCACTTTTTTTTGGCCAAAATTTGAGAGTCAAAGTTTGACTCGCAGTTTCGAAGCTGCCTCCTTATTGCTGCAAATCCCGAATTGATAGTGTAGTTTATGGTACGGATTGATTTTGATGAAATAGACTGTATCGTCTTTTCATTTTGGTCGCTTTTGTCGTCATCCATGTACAGTTTGTGTTTCCATTCGACAATGGAAGAACAAGTCGAACAGACAGTTTGCCGCGGGAGTCCTTTTCTCGTCTGAAATCAGTTTGCCTAAACTCCCCCAACGCGTCATTTTAATTGAAATCATTTCGTCTCGATGTACAATGGGACGAAATGGCTTTCGTAAACGTTTGAACATTCCGCTCAGTTTACTCCTGTGTGCCCCATGAGTGTTGTCCTGTTCCTTGTAACAAATAAAGAGTTGCTTTTGAAACATTTTTGAAAGAGTTTAGCTCAAAGCTCCTGATCTGAAAGGATACGATCTCGTAAGCTCTATTATCAGTTGCTAGAAATGTCAATATTTTTAGGAAACGGATATAAGTTAAGTCGAAATATTCCACTGAAATAGACTAAAATGGTTTCATTTTGGATTTCGGAAGTGTGGAACATTTTACGTTTGAATAGAATCGGGTTTTCCAGTTCTATTAGATCCACCTAATAAAACTGTAAAATTCTATCCTTTACTAGAGTTTTGAATTGTTTGTCCTAGTTTTAAAAAAGTTGTCACTCCAGATCTTAAGTAAATACTGCCCTACCGCGGGGAATTGAGCTGTGTCAGCTATAGGAGCTGAGCTATTCCAACTATAGGAGTTCTTCGTGTATTAAAGGAAATTACCTTTATAAGTTAACTAATGCTTAAAATTAGACTTGCATTAGACCGGATGCTCTCACACAGTACAAAAATGGAATGTTTCACACCGTTGCTAGAGTAATGCTTTCACAAAGAGCTCAACTTTTAAATGGGCGAATAGTACTAGGGCTTGCCATTCGAAGTAACTGCTTTAGCCATTTTTTTATCGTTTACCATATATTTACTTAGAACTAGTAACTGATACCGTAAACGGGAATAATCATGTCTTTCACAAGGTTTAGTTTTGGTTTTGGGTGGTTGTTTATTAAAAAGAAAAAAGATATGCTTATTTTAGTTTTCTAGCTTTCCATGTGACTTCTGTGATATATACTTCGAATTTGCCATCCTATTTGTGTTAACAAGTGGAACAAATTGTAAGTTGAGACGTCTCAGAAAAACACTTTAAAGTGAATTTAGAGGTTGTCAAAATCGATTTTTTCATCAAAATCTGAATACTGAAAATTTTCGCGATCACTATATTTCCTGACATCGTAGAAGGAAGTCAAAATAAGGAAGGCGGTCGGTTTATCTATCCCCCCCCCCCCCTCAATGCATTCGTGACGATTCAAAAAATTAGGGAGAAGGACGTAGAGTTGTCATTTTGAAACTTGTTGTTTTCGGCTGAAGACTAAATCCTGAAATGAAATGAGATTCCATTTAAGGATATACGTAATCAGCAAATATGTTTCGTGACAATTTTTGATACCATAATTTACCTGAGAGAGTGGTAAAGTTGTACGATTTCCAACAAAATATACCGCCTGAACAAGGCATTTCTTTCATTTTTTATTCAACAAGATATTCAAGCTTGAAGGATTTTTTTTTTTTTTTTTTTTTGTATGGGGGGAGCGGGGAGAGAGAGTTTTAGCAGCTTTATAATTTTTTACATTTTTTCCCCCATTATCGACATTTCCATGAATTAAAGATATAGTTTAAAAATACAACTTCACGGTCTGCCTTTCTTATGTAGTACAGTGAAACTGGACTCCTGAAGTTCCCTCGCAAAGTGTCCAACTTATAGAGATACATTTCTATACGTTCACGTTTCTATACGTTACATTTCTATAAGACACGTTCAGTTCCCCAGAAAAGGGTCCAAGTTATGGTGAGGCCCAATTTAGGAGCAGGTTCCACTGTATTATGCATTTATATAATGTATTTTTTTAAAGGGATCGAAATCTTAATATTCATTAGTTTTAATTTAGAATAAGAAAATTCTGATTCTGTGAAGCATAAAATATTTAAGCATTTCATTCAGATGGTTGATATTTGGATAAAAAGTGTCGAATTTTAGTTTTCTGCCTTTCCGTGGACTTCAGCGGACCTGCTTACCGCACATCAAATAGGCCACGGCCTACAGCCCCCATATTTTAGGAACTCCAGATGATTAAACAGAGTTCAAACTGTAATTTTAGAGAACTTACAGTCAAAATTATTTAGATAATATTGGCTTTTTCTCTCTCTCTTTCTCTTATATAGTAATGATACCGTATTTACTCACGTGATAGTCCCCCTCGCACCCTTCTTTTGAAGAAGAAAAAAAATATCTTTAGAGCTACAATATTATGTAGTAGATTTTTCTCCACATAATAGTCGCACCTAGACTTTCATCCTAAAAAATTGACAAAAAAGTGCGACTATTACACGCGTAAACACGGTATTTTCTTTTTACATTTAAAAATCTACAGTTGGAATTGCCAATCAGGTTTATCTATGCTTTGCTTTACACTTTCTTCAGTTGTGGATACCCGGACTTTCGACAATTTTGTCAGCACTGTCTTTTATATACTATATATATATATATATATTATTATTTATTAATTCTCGGTATGTCACCGAGCAAACATAGACTACAACTAGGCTCCACAGGGGCGTAGCCAGAAATTTTTCATGGGGGGGGGGGGGTTACGACTACTGCAACTCACATATATGCATACATGTGTGTGATAAGGGAGTGAAGAATATACATTTTGCATGGCAAAAAATTCCTCATGGGGGGTTATGACCCCCCTAACCCCCCCTCTTGGCTACGCCCCTGAGGCTCCACCTTGTTTGACTCCAGTGTTCATTGTCAGTCAACCTTCTAACCATTCGAAAATGTGTATCAGTGAGCAGTGCTCTAATGACCAGAGCGTTGCTATGATAATTCGTCGATCTCCTCAATTGGTCACATGTTGTTTACCACTCCCCTTTTGCGTGCGAGTACCCCTTCTGCACCAGCACCCCTCATCCTTTTGCTAATGTAGCCGAAAAGAAGGAAAAGGGGAAAGGCACGGCTTCTGGGGTTTGTTTTGGAAAGATGTTCCCTTTAATCTACGATGTTTGAGTTGTTCGAATGAGGAAAGAGAGAGAGAGAGAGAGAAGCTCGAATGGCCAATCGATATTCGAATTAGTTGCACTGACATTAGCGATCTGGATGCTGTAAGAGGGGGTAGCTGTAGAAAGAATTAAAATAGGAATATTCGTAAAATGGAGCCGAGCATTGTCGAATCTGATTGGGTTGGTCTAAATCATTAACTTTTACCCTCTGATCTATTTTGGCTGTTTGGGTTCCCTGCTATGTAGTATGTCTAATTCTAATTAAATCATGAGATGAATTGATGCTGTAGTATCTGCTATGGTTTCACTTTGACTATTCCCATTTTTAATTCCGATTACCAGCATTTACAGATTTGACTGTGCCTCGATTCTCCATTGACAAAGCTAAGGAAACACGCTCTTAGCACTTCTCTCTCCTCCCTCACCCCCCCCCCCAAAGAATTCTATGCAGTCATTTACATGTGTATAAAAATTAATATTTTACACCACCTGACCCTCCCACCACAAATCATTGTTCTTAAGATAAGTATTTTATTCAAACAGAATATAGAATTACAGTGTAATCTCAATATCTCGATTGTTTTCCCTTACAAACTGAGCCCCTTTTATTTCACCTCGTTATCTTAAAAACTCGATATCGCGAATTTCTCTGGTGTCCCTTCGACTTCGAGATATCGAGATTATACTGTAATATCAACCACGAGTTTCTCCAAGAAAGACGCGGAAAATACAAAACGGTTTTTCGTAAATCATTCAGCTGTTACTTTTTCCTTTAAATTTTCTCATTAGTTTCAAATCATTTAATTAAAAAATCAGAAATCTTTTTGGGATTGTTTCCGTGGAATTAGTACCAGTTTTACTGCAATTTACAAGTAACAATGTCATTGATATTCTCCTTCAATAGTTAGATAAATATCTTACAAAATCAGTTCTTAAGGTGGAAAAAAAAAAACCTCCATTCAACTGTTGTAAAATCAATGTAACAAATTTCCTTGATTTTGGCAAAATTGGGGGTGGGGAGAATCTCCAAACCCCCAATTTTGCCAAAATCAATGAAATTTGTAACATTGATTTTACAACAGTTGTATGGAGGTAGCAAGTAGACTATTCTCATAAGCAGGGACAATTTATGAGAGAAAAAAAGGTAATCGAATTCTGACTAAAATTGAAAAACAGTATTTTTGCTCAATGACTTCTTCCAGTAATAATTTAGTTCAATCTTTAAAAAAGGAAAAAAAAAAAAAAATTCCTATTTTCTGTTCATGATAAAAATACATTTTAAAAAGCATTGAAAACAAAATACTTTCACAAAACTTTGTTTTTTCTTCATTTTTTACTATTGCAGCTTTTAGAATTTATTCATTTACTAGCTGAAGTACCCGTTCTTCGCACGGGAATGAATGGACTTTTTGATATTACGATTTGTGGTGATTACTATTCATTGTAATAAACAGATATAGCAAAGTGGATATCGCGTTATATTGTGTCCAATAATCATGCATACCGAATTGCAAGGCAATCGTTTGTACGGTGCAGAAGGCCATGCGGCGTAGCGCAATCTAGTGGCGAGTTTTAGCAAAACGGATACGGCGACAATATTTTTCGCATTCAGATATCCATGTATACGAATTTTCATGACTATCGGCTGGACAGTACTGAAGTTCATGTGTTGACGCGACATCTAGTGTCAAGTTATAGGAAAATGGATAGCGCCAAACTCTTCGACGTGTTCAAATATCTATGAATACCTATTTGCATAGCGATTATTTGCACAGTCAAGAAGTGATACACTGCAGGGCCATCTAGTGGTTCAATAAAGTAATGATTTGCTACAGCGCCGTCAAGTGGCGAGTTATAGCAAAATGGATAACGCCAAAATATTCTCATTGTTCAAATAGCTATGTATACTGATTTTCATAGCGACCGTTTGAATGGTCAAGAATTTGGCCTGCTGCAGCGTCATCTAGTGGCGAGTTAAAATAATAATGCATTGCAGTGTCATCTAGTGGTGAGTAACATCAAAAGGAACGCAGTTAGAATATATTCTTCGTGCTCAAATGTGTAAGTATAAAAAATTTTATGCCGATCGGTCGAACGGTATAGAAGTTGATGCGTTGCAGCGCCATTTAGCGGCAAGTTACAGCAAAATGTATAGTGAAAAATATTCTCTGTGTTCTAATATCCGCGTGTACCAAATTTCATCGAAATCGGTTGGACGATATTCGCATAGCAAACGGCTAAACGGAATAGAATTCAACGTTGTGTTGCGGCACCAAGTGGCAAGTTAAGGAAAACGGATAGCATAAAAACCTTCTCCATCATAAAAGACTTAGGTGAACCAAATTTCATCGTGCAACGGTGCTCAACGGTGCTGGAGTTTTTCAACCTCTTAAACACATACCAACATTCATTTTTATCTATAACCAGTGTTATTATATATGCCAGTCTCAAATAAAATCCAGTTTCAAATCTAAGCCTCGCCAAAGTGCCAACATACGCCATTTTGCAAGAGTTTTTTCAGGGAATCATTCGAAGCATTGACTTAGCAGCAATCAATATGGGAAATGGTTCGACCGCCAAAGAGTAGCACGCATTTATTTGAAAATTGGAATTCCTTAATACAGCCGATTTTTTTTTTAAATTATCAACTATAATGTGTTTTATTCATCGTTACTCCGATGTACTAAATGAGAAGATTTCAATTTTCTGAAATTTGGCGGAATTCCCCCAACTTAAATCAATGTGCTCAATTGGCGAGAATTCTGAAGTTAGATCGCTTGAAATCCCTTAATAACTGCATTATTTCTTCACGGATCATTAAAATTTAACGCTGTATTCTAATAAAACCTTTGCACTTCCTTTCAAAAATCTATTTCCTTAAGCTCTCAATAAATTGCGCCAAGCCGAAAACTGTGCAAACCGCTAGAACTCACTTACTCAAAATCCATATTTCAGCCATTTTATTTTTTCGCAAAACTAAAAAAATTTACACATTAGCCTCGGAAATCTTCAATTCTTATTTTTTTGCGTGTAAAGCATTACATTCCTGCTCTGATTTCCCATGCACACGATATTATAATTAAAAAAAAAATAACCTTACGAATATAAACTAACAACAACAAAAAAATCATTATTATTCTTTTATTTTTACTTTGAGAATTTAAAATATTTTATTCGGCAAAATCGCCACACATGGCAACCACGATCCTTATTTCACACTTTTTTCACTACAGGGGTTACAATTACGGAAAGATTTTTGCGTGAAGAGCATAAAATATCTCTTAAATTCCGGGAACGGGTGGACTTTCAAAGTTTTAAAGTGGACTACGATTTATTCTATATTATTTTACATGTCTGTGCTAAATTTCAGGCCGATAGGTTCATTTTTGTGGATTTGTATACGAACGACATTTTATTCGGCAAAATCGCCACACATGGCAACCACGATCCTTATTTCACACATTTCACTACAGGGGTTACAATTACGGAAAGCTTTCTGCGTGAAGAGCATAAAAAATCTCTTAAATTCCGGGAACGGGTGGACTTTCAAAGTTTTAAAGTGGACTAATTTATTCTATATTATTTCACATATCTGTGCTAAATTTCAGGCCGATAGGTCCATTTTTGTGGATTTGTATACGAACGACATTTTATTCGGCAAAATCGCCACACATGGCACCCACGATCCTTATTTCACACTTTTTTCACTACAGGGGTTACAATTACGGAAAGATTTTTGCGTGAAGAGCATAAAAAATCTCTTAAATTCCGGGAATGGGTGGACTTTCAAAGTTTTAAAGTGGACTATGATTTATTCTATATTATTTTACATATCTGTGCTAAATTTCAGGCCGATAGGTCCATTTTTGTGGATTTGTATACGAATCAAATCCACAAACAAACAAACAGAATTTCATTTTTATTTATAAGATTATGTTTATTTATTTTATTTCTTAGTATATGAGTTTAGGTCGGATGTACTGCCGGATGTTTAATATCCGGCTATTGCCAATTATCCGGCATGTTGGCCGGATAGGCCAGATTCAGTATGTTTGCTGGATGTCCGTTGCATCCAAAATCAAAATGACAATTTCTGATTTTGCCATTGAGCGATCGTTAATGGTGCAGCAGAGAAAAGTCGTTGTCACTCTGTCGTGAATCACTTCTTGCAGCTGTTCAAAGACAAAACTGACCAAAAAATAAGTACGATTGCGTGAACTGGGAAGACAGGAAAATATCCCTAGAGCCTGGAAGATTTCGTCAGTTCCCTTTATATGCACGCGTAATGCATCCTGCCGCAGGTGGTTATTTAGATGAGGCTATTCAGTTTTCTGCAAGCTTACTATTGGCCGAATTCATGTCAAGAAGTAGGGTTGTTCGTTGAGTGATGGAATAAAATTTACCAAATTGAAATACGAAAAACTTAATGCTCAGGAATCATGCTATAGCATGCTATATAGATTGTCAGATTTGCGCCATAGCTGCAATTTTCGTTCTACGCGAGAACTGCTTTACAGCAGGCATTTGGGGCAAATTCCCCCTCCTTACTAGGGACATAGAGTTACTTTGATTAGGGATGGACGCAACACGAAAAATAGGGTATCTCGTTTCTCCTCGTAGGCTCCAAAAATCGCCATATTTATTAATGATAAAAAATTGCGTCTGGCATCTAACCTTATCTCACTGTGTACAAGTTGAATATATGTGTTCTACAACTCTCAGTGCCTATATTCTTTTAAAAATGGGGGCTTTTCGGCACTCAATATTTTTCTTGATCATCAATATCTTTCTTGATCCTAGTAGCACAACTATTGCCCTGTAATCTAGTTATATAAAGAATCAACAACAAATATATTTCCGATTATACTAATGATTATAATTATAATAGTCTTTATTATTAATGCAACTAATATAGCAAATAAATTGTATCCTGTCAATATATACTAGATATTGGCTGTCGTATAAATATTCTTTCTCTGCTTTTTCTAATTTTGATGAAGTGGAAAAATTGCCTGCATTGCTTTTCCACCAGAGGTACTTTTCTTTCAATAACTTGCTTTGAAAGATAGCTATATAATTCTTAAAGGAGAGCTGATTCTTCATTGTTATTGTTTCCTGCATTCATAAAATAATAATGTCTTATTTTTTTCTTTCTTGAACATTTTGAGTAGTTTTGAATCTTTTTTTTTTAAAGTGTATTATCTATCGATTTCTTTCTTATTATCTTAACCTTAATAATTTTAAGTATATTTTTTATATGAATATTTAGTATCTTTTTCTAAAAGAAGCACATAAAATCAGGATTCGTTACCAAAACCTTAAAAATGTTTACTTTATATTAACTTAGAATTGTGATTCATTTAAAATTAATTTAATTTATTTTTAGTGAATGAATAGTCTTTGTTGCAGTTTATGAAATTTTTACTATTGCTTTTTTTTAAACAGGTATGAACTATTCATTATTTGTGTCCATATGAATGTAGCATTATACTTGCTGTCATATAAGTTATATTTGGATTAACTGATTCTTAGGTAAGGAAATGCATTTTCATTTTTATTACCGTATTAGCCTGAAAATAAAACGACCCCGAAATTTTCCATCAAGATAATTAGAAAAATCCTATATTTTTATTCCTCGAATTCAGCGCGAGTCAGGTTTTTCAACTAGAAATGATCTGTCAAAAAATACCGCATTCGAGCCAATGCGGTACATATTACTTTGTTTGAAATTATATAACTTGTGATCTTTCTGAGCTTTTAAAACGGAGATCGTCAATAACCTTTTCAGACATAGCATACATGAAGTCTTTTGTCGCCCCTCTCCTTCTTTCTTTAAATCAGAATTTATTTTTATGCTATATTCTTCAGATGGTATTAAAAAGTAAAAGTGAAGCTATTTTGTACATTCTCAAAACCTAGGCCCTATAACCCCCTTCCCGGTGGCAATGCTTTAGAGGTTATTGTAAGAGAATTTGACTATTATATCTCTATGAAAAGTAACTGTTTTTATCTAACATATTTTAAGTTTGATCTCGTGAGATGGTAGTAGTGTTATGATAGTTATTTTTCGAGAGGAGGGGACTGGGAGCCAAGAATTAAAAAACGAATGCGGACAAAATTATTTCAAATATATTATCCTATTAATTTTCAAATGGGAAGATTACTAATTTGGCATTTTGTGTATTAAATCCGCCAGTCATTCAAAAAAAAAAAAAAAAAAAAAAAAAAATCAGAATGCCCCACCACAACCTATACCATACCCTTATAATAAATGAGAGCTTGCCTCCTTATGAAACTGTTTTGAAATGTTCATAAACATGGAATCGCGTTGGAAAACTTTTCAAAGTGAGACACATTCCACAAAGTACTACATTTTAAAAAACTTTCTGCAAGTTTCATATGGCTTATACAGGTTTATTGTTTGATTCCGACAAACAATAATTTTGTTTTTATAATAATTTTAGTTTATTTTAATCTATGACTGAAAATCGCACGATATTTTCAAACTTTTATCTTTTAGTAGATTGGGTGACCCAGCAGAATATTTTTATGGAGAGCATCACACTCTTTAAAAGATTTCGAAATATTTTTCTTAATTTAAATATCAAATTTCTAGATTTAGCATTATAAGGGGCAGAATTATAATAATGTGCATCGATTTTTATAATCTGTAGCTAATTTCATGATACAAAAACTTCTTCCTGCTCCATCCAGGGAGCAACATAGCTTGGCTCGATTTCCTGGTCTGTTTATATGGACAGGGAGGGGTGGGGACGTTCTCTCCCTTAGATCACTTCCTGGGTCTCCCTTTATGCGACCAATGCTTTTGTCCGGCACTTTTTGGGAGCCGGAAACCAGAGCTTTTTGTCTACCCCCGATCCTACCGTTAGATTCCTTATTGTTATTAAGCCCCCCCTCCCCTTCTCCTTATTTCCATCCATACAGTTATAAATATATGTGGTGTGTGTGTATAACAGCTTGCATTTGCGAGTGCCATTTCTCCGCAAGCAAAGCGCACTATATGAATACGGAAATGATTCAATAGAACTGGAAATTGTCTCTTATAGGAGGAGGAAATTGTCACTTAACAATTTTTGAGGAAAATCTATATTATATAAATAATAATTAATATAAGTAATAAAAATAAATGAAACTAATGAATCGTTAAGTCTTGATGTATTCACGTAAACACCAAGGGGGAGGGGTATTATTTAAGAAAATTATTTTCATGTCCTTATTTCTTACAACCTGTTCACAACACAAAGACGTGACGCTAATGACCTACCTTTCTTATGTCCTCTTCGTTAGTTTCCATTTCCTGCTTAAGACTGTTCCACTTAAAATCATGCAACTTTTGAACACCTTTTTAAAAAAATTTAACTGCGCTAAAGACTCTGAAAATTTTAGAATGTCTCTTCACAAGTTGCACTGTGAACCGACACTAACAACGAACGAGGTGTTACGAAACACTCAGGAAAATAAATGCTAAACATACGGAATTTCGAGATATATTTCCAAATACTTGGTAAATTCTCGGTCCATTTTTGAAGGCAATGTTTGTGCTTATGAATTTTTTTCTGAAAGTTGTACAAGACATACGGCTTTACTGTTAGTGTCAGTCCATAGTGCATAGGATGAAGAGACATTATTAATTTTTTCGAGCATTTAATATCGGTTTCTTATGTTTCGATGGTTTGTTTTCATTAAAGATGTTCAAAAGTCCTGTGATGACGATCGCTCTTCAGGTAGAACACCCTTAAGGTATTTGAATAGCACATAGGGTTGCATCAACGATTGACAGTAAAAGGGGACCTCTGCCGCGTTACCCCTTTCTAGCGAATGAGGCAAAGAAGTTAACGAATTGTCTAAGCCCAGTTAAGAAGGTGTCGGAGAACAATTAATACGCGCGGAATCAATATATTTCTTGCCTCAATTTTGAAGATGAATGTGAGTATATATTTCCCCCCTTTCGCTTAATAAACAGCCGATGATGAACGATTACATCCATAGGCGCACCCACGGAGGGGGCTATGGGGGCTCAAGCCCCCCCTAAAGGTGGAAAGTTAGAATTGAAAAGCATTAAAAATTGGAAATTGTCATAAATGATTTATTTGTTTTCGTTTTTAAAATTGCCTTCAAATTATTTCTAAAATACCTTTTACCAAAAAAAGATGATAGTTCTTAAGTAAAAACTAACAGTTAGTATATGAAACACAATTAAACTCGGCTACAACATCACTGAAATGAGCAGATGATTATTTGACTCTATAATGATTTACATTGCTCGTGAGCTTGTCTTCTATGGGCAAGTTGTCTAGTACCGAATATTTTGACGTTATAACTATAATCGAGGTCACTATAACCGAGTTCAGCAGTATTTGAAGCCCATCCCCCCCCCTCCTAAGCTAAAATCCTGGGTGCGTCACTGATTACATCTACCCATTGTATCTCTCTAATCAGTGCCCCTCCTTCTTTTTTTTTGGGGGGGGGGGGAGGCGCGTAGCCAGGAAAAATTTTCGGGAGGGGGATATGAACTCATATGTGTATAAAGAGACGGAATTTCTGCACGGCATTGATCTTGTGACCACTAATCTAAAAATTTCGGTGGGGGGGATATATCCCGATATCCCCCCTGGCTACGCCCCTGGGGGTAGGTGTTAGATCCTGAGGTTTAGGGCATGGCGGAACAACAAACACTACTTCTTTGGTGTTAACTGCGTGAAGTCATGCACTTGGATTTCCTCCAAGTGTATAAAAAAGAATTGAGGGCTCGAAATATATATCCAAACCTTAAAAGTTGTTTTTAGTTTTATTACTGAAGTATGGCCTTCTCACCAGGAATCTCGGATGGATACTTGCGGTTCCTAGAAAGATGTTCAAATGTACGGAAGTAAAATTTATGAAGGTATGGGTGGACTTGAAGCGAAAAATAGGGCTGGACCAGTCTTATAATAGCCTCAGAGCTTTGTCTGGTCCCCCAAAATCCTTATATAGTAATGAGAAATGGTACTGTCTCGTCTCACATAATACATCTGTAGAGCTATGTGATACCTCAGAAATTGAGCCTACAACATAGAAATATACCTTCACCATTGGGACACTTGGAGACACTTGGACACACACAATTTTTGGAGTATTCAACTATTTGTGAGCCGTTCCGTTTCTCAGAAGACTTCTACTTAGGGAAGTGTCCAAGTTGGGAGGTTTGACTATGTAATTTTTCCTAATTGTATGCTATTTTTACTCAGCCCTTTTTGCCCCTAAGCAGTAGATTTACCAATCATGAAACAGCTTATAATAGAATTGACTGAGGTTCATGTACTTTTGCTGCCTTCAGGGAAAGTGGTCAAACTACATGGTTTCACAGTAAAATCACTGCATGTTTAGGGATTATAGACTAAGGTGAAAACAGTATTTCTCCCCCAGCATTTTAGAGATTCTGAAGGACCCTTTAAACACGTGTCTTGTGTACCTGAGCGGCCGTACGAGTCTTCAAATATTTGTTATCAAAATTATAATAGGAGAGAGATTTTGGAGAATTTTATTCGCCGCAGTTTTTGAAATGAAGGCAGCTGATCTCTTCACCCCCGCGTCGAGTGTCTTTAAAACACAAGAAAAGGCTTCCGCATGCGCACACACCATTGTCCCGACGCACTTCAAAAATAGCCCCTCTCTCTCCATCCGATATTTTATCCCCTACCTGGCTACATAAGGTCATGCGACGCACGACCAACGGGAAAGTCCACTAATTTTAGAGCCCCGCCAATCCAGAAATAGCGTGTCCAGCACCGGGGAAAAGAATCTAAATTTGGGGAGGGTTGACATCGGGAGTGGCGCATCACATAGCGACAAGACTGCGTCTTACCTGCTCTTGCGAACCTGCTCCATCTCCCCTTCCCCCTTCGTATTTGATTTTTTATTTTCATTAGTTTTGTTTCCTTTTCCGTTTCTTACTGTACGGATGTTTTTCCCGCCCACACACGAATGTTGCAGTGTAAACTTGAACCAGAAGAATAGAACTTATCTGTCGATCAGGAAAAAAAATAATAATAAAATAAAAATCTACTACATACACATCTGATTAGTAAAAGACCAGGTTTCAATCTTGCAGTCCTTTTTGTTATAATTGAATTACAAAACAATAAATGAAGATTGCTGTGAACGTTTGTGCACTGATGTAGTTTTTTTTATGAATATGAATAAAATATCTTACATTGATTAACTCCCCCATTCAAGTAGAGACTAACAGTATCCAATTATTTTTGCTTGATTCTTGCTTACAGAAATAGTATATAAATTTCTTTCTAACATCAGCAGCATGAAGAATTAAAATTTTTCTTAAGAATATATGTATAAAATGTAAAAATGTATCTGACATCATATTTTTAAAATAACATTTAATGATCATGAGTTAGGGATAGGAAAATTGAATAACATTAATGAATTTTTACAATCAGTAGTGAAAATTTGATCGTCATAATACATAGGACACTGGGCATAAACAGGGCCTGATTACCGAAAAGACTCGGGAAGCTTGAGCTTTCCGTTAAAATTTGAAGGGGAGCCCAAAAATGACTGAAAAACGGCGATAAAAATTCAAAATTTTGATTTTAAATGATCTTTTAAGTTAAAGATTTTTAATGAAGAAAAGTGAAAAGCTATTTTTGAGGTTTTTCAGAAGTCTTGATGCTTCATGTCGCAACATAATTAACTTATTTCAGTTCGTAATGTCTTAGGGGGAATATCTGCTCCAGTTGAGAGAGTTTTTTCTATTATGGGAGAACATTTAGTCGGCACAAAGAGGTAGACTTTTAATATGTTTCGTGTCTCCTAACATCCTCTAACAAAGTCTTAAACATCTTCCAAATGTCAAAATTAGTTCTGAACTGCCACGTTGTGATTGTTATGTTGTCATCAAAACAAACAAAGAATTCCTAAAAGAAATATTTTTTGAAAAATACGACTGAATAAATAAAGTTTAATGATCCAGCAAGGTAATGTTTTTAGTTAACTTTTTAAAGTAATTTCAAAAATACTGTAAAATCTTCTTACAATGAACTAGACAATTACGAAGATTAATGAATAAAATATTTTTATCAAAGGAAATCATTAAAACCTAAATTTTCAAAAACTAAAATGGTACGGGGGGGGGTGCGAAAGGAGACTGAGCTTCCCCTCACTGCATCACTGCAGAGGTTAATTGCCCCCTACCCCCCCCCGGGCATAAAAGGGTTAAATCACTTTAACCAGTTTTATAATATGTCTAATTTAACTCTTGGATAAGCTGTGTAGTATTCGATCTGTTATTTTTAGTCTAAAAATGTTTAAAAATATTATGAAATTTTATTGTTTGTGTTTTGCTAATAAGTAATTTGAACAAGGCATCACTTATGTTATAAATGAAGTGGCATAAGTTAGTGATTTTTACTCGAAAAAACACAGTTTACCTTAGGGATGGTTGCTTTTCTTGCGAGACGACACAAGCCTATTTCCTATAACTATACAGACATTTTTGTGGGACCAGACAATATTTCGTGTCACGTCCATCCCTAATTTGAATCTTGAATAAAAATGATGAAGAATGCTAATTTCCTCCCACCGTTGCTTGCCTGTCTACTACTGCTGTTTACTAAACTTATCTCATTCAGTGTTAAGCATAACCCATTTTTAATAATTTTCGTACACGTTTGCGGATCGAAATCAGAAAATTGACTCCCGCCTGAAACAACGCGTGCCGTGAAAGATCGGTATCAGCACCCATCGTGACTGTGAAACGTGTTTTGTGCCAGTTCGTAATTTAATCAAGGTGTGAATAATGTTCAAAAATGGAAGTTTTCAAACGCGACGCTTAGTGCACTTGATGGTTGGAAAATAAGAGATCTGTGATGTGTAAAGTGCCGCAATTAGTCTTCTGTGGATGTCAGGCACCCAGTGTACACTAAAAATCGATTCCATGACTTGTAAGTTTTTGAGCATTTCTGTTTTAACAGTAGATGGCGGGGGAACTGGCATTACGCATATAGGAGCACGCACGGAGGAGGCTAGAGTCCCCCCCTCCCCAAAGCTGAAGAAATAAAAGTATAGATCTCTTAAAAACAGACTCGCCCCGTAATTTATAAATTAAAATTTTAAAAAGTTTCTTCGGAATTTTTTTTTTTTTTTATAAACATAAATAAATAAAAATAAAACCCGCTATGAAAAGTTCATATTCTTCAAGGGAATGGACTGCAAAAATTTCTCAGGCAGGAAAACTCCTTTAGCTGGAAATTAATTTGTTTCGAAATAAATATAATGATTATTATTTTAGTATAGATTTTCAGGAGAGGTCTTTTATATATATTATTAAAATAATATATATAAATGTAAACTTTTCTTTCGAACATTTAAGTTATTTAGCACTTTTAAACATTAGTTAATAAATTTAACGAACGTAATTACTTTTGAATTTCTTTTTTAAGTGACAGAAGGCGCAACTCCTCTCCATTCCACCAACGAGTTTGAGCGTGAGATAAAAATGGCAAGAATCGTTTTGAGCCTTAAACTCGCTGGCCTTTACAAGAAGCAAAGAATGAAAAATAATAATGATAATCGGAGGGAAACAAGATGTAAGCACATTTTGAAAGAAATTTAAAAGTGAAAGAAAACATTTTAAGCGGAAAAGAGATTGGAACGAAACTTTTTAAACGGGTTATTTCAATTGTGTAAGAAAGGGGGGGGGGTGGAACACAAGATGTCAACTTCTTATGCGAGAAAACTTCTCAAGTGGGAATTTCTTCAGCAGGTTTTACTGTAACTATTAAACAAATACTTACAGCTTACAAATGCGTGTACAGTTAATTTGCGTTATAACTTCACAGATAATTGTGACGTTAACGAAGTTATGTTAGTGGATTGTGTTCTATGTTTGAGTGATGCATAATGTTTTGACTTTGTAAGGGAGTTGTTACTGTAAAAGAGATCACTATATAACCGAGTTCAACAGTATTTTTAGCATCCCTCACTAAACTATAAAATTCTGGGTGCGCCAGTGGAAAAGATACAGAACATTTAGACTTTATATGAAACTTGCCATTGTAAACGAGTTAAGCTGTATTCCTAGCACCCCCCCCCCCATCCTCTCGGGGGGGTGCTCTCGCCCCAATTAAAATTTCGAGGGGAGGGCGGGAGAGGATGGGGGGGCGAGAGCACCCCCCCCCCATCCTCTCGGGGGAGGGGTGCTCTCGCCCCAAATTATTCGTCTGTGTTTATTTTATTGATAAAATATCTCGTTTAATAAAATGAATTTTAAGCTAATTATTTTCATATTGAAGTCTTATTAAATTCACTGTATTGAAGTCTTATCGTACATCATCATTATATTTAACCCCTTGCCTGTGACGCCCGAAATGAGTTGGGGCAACGCAAATGTGTTGATTTGGAATGCCCGATCTGAGTTTAATGTTGATCAAATTAAAGAGTAAAGAAATTTGCATTTCTGGCACGTTTTTCTCAAATATATTCCACAGGCAAGGAGTTAAGCGATCAAATATCCATAAAATTGGTTTTTTTTTTCAACACCTGACTTTTTTTAATCATTGATCGAAGATTTTAATTCTCAGAAGAATTTTTTTTTTTTTTTTATTTCCCTGTTTATCATTCATGATCTGTGTGTGAGAACATAACAGTAAAGTAATAAAATAAATGATAAATGAAACTGGTTGTCTTTTTAGTTTGATATCCATAAATTACATTTAATTGAATAAAAAATGATTATATATTCATCAGCCGAATTTCACGGAAATGTATTGGAATTTATTACACTTCACCACTCATTGACCATTAGTGTGCTCACGCAAAATTTCCTTTATATAATTTTATTTTTCATTTATTTTATTTTATTTTATTATTAAGAAATGATCTTTCTATATACATATAACTTATAAACAGTGCTCCCTATTGTGTAAGAACATAGAAGTAAAACATTTTGAAAATTTTTTCTTTTCCCAGTTTCTATGCTTAAACACGTATCCAAATCGCCTTGCAGTGTGAAAATATATACATATTATAAAAATAAAATTGTTAATTATATTTTTATAATAAAAAAATTTATTTATCTAAAAGTTTATTTATTTTTTATTAAAGCAGTAATGCGTGTTAAATATTTAAGTTTGGTACTTAAATTACAGTTTCTGGAAATCTTTCTTTGAACTGAATCAAAAAAAAATTCAGATTGTAAAATGTTATGAAATAATTAATAAAAGCTTGTAATTCAAGTCTGATTATAATGAAACCTATGCAATAATGAGCGTTGAATTCTTGAATCAATTGTTCAAATTACTTATTAGGAGAGGCCTGAATTAAAAGTCGCGGACGAGACCTCCGCCCTTATATATTATGTTGAGGGGGGGGGAGGGTAGACGGCCTTACCAAATTCGTCTTCATTAATTCCGTCTAAAGGAGCCCCGAACAGTATAAATCAATTGATTTATGAGAGACCGACAAGATGGGGGAGGATGATCAAAAGAGAGCCGGAGAGTATTTTTTAAAGGAAAAAGAGAGTAAAATGCGTCGTTTATTCTCTACAGAAATCTGTTATTCGGTAAGCAGGAAGTGTACAACAAGATGTGTTGCGGACAGGTCAGAGAGAAATATATAAGCTTCCATTGTATAGATCCTGCCATTTTATACCCGCATTGAAACCATAGATGCCCAGGGTGAGGTAGGCTGAATTGAAAGTCGAATTTGTGTATGTGTGTATATTTGCTCGACAATATGTTTTACAGGACGGAACTTCAATGGCAACCCAAGAAAAATAATCCGGTGTTGCTCCAGTGTACAGGGTATTCCCGAATCTCCTGCTTCATTAAAGAGAGTCTAAAAGTCTTTTTTTAATTCAGTATTTTTACGGGCCAACTCATTTTAGGTGTAAGGGAAAGTAATGTCCTTTTTCTTCATAAAATTCAAACAAATAAATTTTCAACAAGAATTGGATTACAATACAAACAATAGGGATGGATGCAAAACCACTTTTTGCGAGGCGAGACAGAGATTTACAGCTTTTTTGCGAGACGCCCATTCTCCGTCTCGCGTCCATCCCTAACAAACAAGCTGTGCCTAAGTATGGGACTCACATTTGTTCAATTTTAAAGAGAGAATTTCATAAATAATAATAATTTTTTACTTTCAATAAAAATGTCCACCCTCCCTGTTTTTCACGTCTATCCTCCTTGGAAGATTAGATTTGAAATGGTCTGAAATCGATTTTGAGGTATTCGTGAGTGCTGTAATTTTATGGATGTCTTTCCTTCTTTGAAATCACTCAGGATGTATGAAAAGAACGTTTTCGCCCCCTATCCCCCCCCCCTCCATACGTCACGAAGTTTGGACAATGCTCGCCAATTGATAGCGCCCACGCTAAAAAACTCACACGTACCAAATTCCGTGTAGTAGCTTTAGTAGTTTCGGCTAAGTCAAAATATTGACGTTCGAAAAACGGACAGAACTTTCCCTTAGACCTGAAAATTATACAGTAAATCTCCAAGTTTGGTCAATTTTCGAAGGAATCATGGGAAATATGTTCATAACTTGTGTGCCTTTGTGGACACCTCCGTAATTTGGGCACTTCTTCAGAGAATTCCTACACATTATTTTGGTATCTTTTGCTTTGTTGTAAGAGACAACATGTCTCTTGGTCGTCTCTGACCTCCTGGAACCTTAAGTAAGAAAATTTTTTATGCCGTCAATTGTAAATCCCCCTTCTCTTTCTCCTCCCAGGACTGCCTCCATCGCAGTCTTTATTTCGGTATTAAAAATCGCAGGTATATCATTCGTTCATAATGACTTCTCACAAAATTCCTTTCATGGCAATTGATGTGTGCTGACATGTTTCTTAATTTCACCAAGAAATATTCTTGATTGTCCAAGGCATCTGTAGAGCAATTTAAATTATTTTCCGGTCAGTCCAACAATAATGCTACAGTAAATACAATATATTTTAGAGATTTCTAATTTCATATTAAGATATTTTCGGTAACTGATTGAAACAACTAAGCAACTGCTTCTCTAAAATAGTAAAGTGATTACTTAAAAAAATGTTTTTCGAAGATATTTAGCTCATCGGCGCATTTAAAATTTTGGGTTAATGAGGGGCTATAAAAACAGATTTAAAAAGAAGGCGAGGATCTCCAAGAATTTTGTGCCTACGCAAATGTAACCTCTGTATTACTTGTGAGTTTTATTTAATTATTTTATTGATGAATTAATTAATTTTATTTATTTAATACTCAAGTTATTTTCTTATACAACTTTTACGAATAAAGTATCTTAAATCTTTATTTCAGAGACAATTCTCTCTCTCTCTCTCTCTCTCTCTCTATCTCTCTTTTCAATGTTCACTAATTATTGGGATGCTTATCCCCCTCCAGCCCATATCACGAGTTGCCACAGTGCTGTAAAAGAAATAGATTATTAAAAGAAAATAAAAGAGGAAATTAGAAAATAAGTTCCATTCAGTGCCTTTCATAAAAAGTAACCTCGTAATAGTATGTATAAAGTTGTGGCAACAAAGTCTGATCAAGTTATAAAGCATACGTCACTATAAATCAAAATCCAATTTTTGACCTGTTACCTTACATTTCTTCACTTTTCCATCATCACAAATTGTTTCTTCCTCTGTCTGTGCTTGCCTTATGTTATTATACGCCCTTTTCGACTCTCCTACCACCACCACCCCTCATCACTCACACACGCACACACCTTCCCGTTAGGGAAGAGGGGAAAGAAAAAGTGAATTTGGCTGCTTCTTTAATTTTAGGCTTCCTACTTCGACGCCCTTCTGCCAGTATGAGAACACGGCATGGATAATTTGTTTTGAGTATGGATCGTGGACAGTTCCAAGAAAGTGTAGCAGAAAACTTGGGGCTTTTCTTTACCGAAGGACCTAACAACAATGCAATGTATACAAAAAATTGTCAAATTTTTTTATTTTTAAGAAGAAACGAATTATTTTCCTTTGGGGATTAATTTATATAGTTCTACTATCGAATACCACCGGGGTTACCGAACCGCCGTGAAAACTCTTTAGTTTAACTCCTGTTTTAAATACGTTAACTGTTCCTTCATTCTTAAATATATTAACTTTTGTCGATTTTTCAAAATTTAATGTGATGTACGATTCTAGATAACAATGCAAAATGTTATACTCGTTCATTAAGTGTTTACGTTGCATTAAAATCAAGCAAAACTTACCCGATACCGTGCAGTTTCGATCCCGTGAAGGTACATAAACATCTGTCTAGAGTGTTTTACCTGAAGCAGGGTTGGGAAAAAACCAAAAAAAACCCCGTTTTTTTTGGTTTGAACCGGGTTTTTTTGGTTTAAACCAGGCTTTTTTTATGCTTTTATAATTACCTGTTACATACTTATAAATAAAATTATTTGTAAAATGTTCAAATAACAATTAATATTCCTTCTGAAAGTAAAACAAAGTAAATAAACAATTGTTGACATACTTATGTGGACACTGAAGACATTCAAATTTAATATTTTATTTAGAGATATTATTTTGTATATTTAGTATATAATATAATTCAATATTAATTGTTTACTACATTTTATAAGCGGAATCTTGCACTTAGATTCATCAGTAAAGTTGTTCAAAATGATATTTTTAAGGTTTAAAAATAAGTTTTTAAAACACAAAACCTCTATTTTAGAAACAAATTAAAAATGCAATTAGTTTAAGTTTAATAAATAATTTTTAATAATGATAAAACAATAAGGTTTCTATTAGATTGACATAAAAACTTATTGTCATAGAAACGCGATAAAACTGCTCAAGTTTTTTTAATTCCATTCTGAAGTATCATGTTTATTTAGATTTTTTTTTTTTTTTAATTAAATTGCTCTTATAAGCAATGTTTAAAAACATCGTAACGTAGTTTTTGAAGAAACGTTATAAATTTTTTGATAGCTCTTTTACTATAATTTTATTTTAAATCTTGATCAGAAGTCATGTATACATTAGCGATTACAAGTTCCAAAATTATGAAATTTATAAAAGGAAAATGTATTTTATTTTTGGCCACAAAACATTCTTAAATTTATTATAAAGTGATCTAAATTTATTTTTCAAAGTAACGTTGGATAGAAAAATTTTTAGTCTGACAATTTTGAATTTCAGTTTTAAAAAAAAGTTTTCTCTTTTTTCTTTTTATAAAAATTAACTAGTTCTTCAAATCTGAATGTAGTACACAGTATGGTTTTCGTAGAAATATTCTGAAAATTTGCATTTTTCTGGCATTGTAAGTTTTTCTTATCTGGTATGAAAGTAAACCAAAAAGTTGGACGTCCCTGAAGAAGTGCCAAAATTAATAATTTTTTTTCAAAAAATTTGAAAAAATCTCAAATTTGAAAAGATTTTAATTCACAGTATAGTTTCTGAGGAAACATTCTAAAATTTTTCATAGTTCTGGCATAGTAAGTTTTTTTTTCTAATCTTCTGTGTAAGTCCACCAAAAGCGTCTTCCTCAAGTTTAAGAATTTTTTTTTTTTTTCCTAAGTTAAATAACTCTTCAAAAATTTTTATTAGTATCAGATTTCTATCTAGTTTCCGAGGAATTATTCTGAAAATTCTCATATTTATGGAAAAGTTTATTCCCGATCGTGAGCGAAAGTTAAGAAAATAAGGTTTTCTCTGAAAAAGGATGAACTTTAATGACATTAAAAAGAAAAAAAATTAAATAACTCTTTGTATTTGAGATTAGTGTCACTCACTATTGTAGTGTCAGAGAAAACATTTTAAAAATTCACAGTTATGTCATTGTAAGTTTATTTCCTAGCTTGAACGAAAGCAACCGAATACTCCCTTTTCTGATAGAACAGCATTAATTAATAAACAAATGTTTAAAAAATCATAGAAAATGGATTTTTTTCGGTTGATAATAGAAACGTTTCTAAGAATAACATTGATAAATTATAAGACCTGCAAGAATTTGTTTGATATCTTTGATTATCACTTCAAGTTTGAAAATTTTTCACTACTAAACTCTGTGCTCAGGAGAAATAAAGTATTCTATATGTAGATATATTTCTTAAATACTGATCGAACTTACAGAATTTTTTCGGGCCCAGCCAATGAAATAGATCACAGCAGGGGGCGGCAGATCCTGGAAATCATGGAAAAATCGGGGTACTTTATCCATCTGGAAAATCAATAACGACCATCTTTTTATTTTTATTGTGCTGTATCGGAAATGTTGTTACGGTGAAGACTCTCAAGTTGGACAAGTCCATAACCTGGAAACTTTTCTGGAACGTGGCCATAATATTAAAATATTACCTCAGAAAGTTGGACACTTTTTGAGAGAATCCCAAGCAGTAGCGTAGGAAAAGATGGGGAATTAGGGGCTCAAGCCCCCTCCATACTTTTGAAGGAAGGGAAAAAATTACACCCTCCCCCTCCAAAACTTATTGAATTGCTACGCTGTTGACCGCAAGTGTCCAAATTTCACTGTATTTACTTTTTCCATCGGTGGCACCATCTAGTGACTAAATTTTATACTAATTTAAACATTTTATTTTTTATTGCTTTACTACCGTCTTTATTCGCTTGATAGTCGCACTTTTTTTGCCAATTTTTCATGGTTAAGTCTAGATGTGGCTATTATGCGGGGAAAATTTACTACCTAATATTGTAAATCTAAAGCCATTTTTTTCTGTTTTAAAACAGGGGCGCAGGTGGCTATTACGCGAGTAAACACGGTAATAACAGTGCAGCAAATTTCTTATTTTTACTGACAACTATATTTGAATTATTTACGTTCAAACGGGTCAATCAACTACTGGGCACGCTGTGTAGTGAAATGTTTAGATTAGGGAGAGGTATGATTGCATTGGAACGGGATAAGGCGAAACACATTTGCTATGCCAGACAACACAACCTTATCTATCATAACTAGAGTGTCTACCGTCTCACCATGGCATAGTAATTAAGTCACTGAAAATTGTAGACAGCCTAAGTGTGGAGGTCCCGGGTTCGGGTCTCATCGCGCGGCTGTCGATCTATCGTTCTGGAGTTTTAGTAGGTTTTCTCCAGATGTAACGTGAATACACGTTAGAACACCTTAGAAAGTCCTCCTACCAGAGTGCCTACCAGGTCTAGAAAGTCACAGAAGTAACCAAAAAGTCAGGAAATGAGGGAAAGGTAACAGAATTTTCTAAGAATTTTGAAATTGATCTTTTTTATTTATATCAACTTAGTTTTTTGTCATCAGTTTGTGTTTTTATATGCAAAAACACCAAACTAGTATCTATCATATGCAGGTCAAGGGATGTTCCCCAAAGGTCAGTCTGGTAGACACCCTGACATCGCAACATTCCTAATTAGAGTGAGATTAATAAAATATCAAAAACAAGAGTGCATCATATTGACATAAAATCAATTTCCCTGTCCAAGTTATGATGGTCTGTTGGTTGGTAAAATCATTCCAAATCTTGTTTTTTCGGTGCTATTCTATTCTCTGGCTTTTATTGCCTTCAACAAGTGATCTCACCATCTTCTATGTATTCGGTTTTGCCGACCCCTCTCCCCTCTTCACCGTAATCCAGTCTGGCGCACAGTTCTACGGTCTGGCGTAGCCGGAGGAATGTTTTCTTCCGCACTAGGGCTGGACTAGACGACGTAAACATGCATGCCCATCCCTGTTGACCCCGAAAACGACTTCTTGGTCATTCACCCCAGGAGAATCCCTAATCTTTTCCCCTCGAAACTGACCCTTGACCCTGTTTTTTGCTGCCGGACCCCGACCGACTTCCCCCAACAATCCCCGTTTCTCACGGCGTCCTCCTCCGGGATGTAAACACGAAATTCAATCCTTGCGACCACGTGTGGCTAGTGGGGGAGGCCCGATGGTTTCGAATATCACGACAGGTCACCGACATCGTGAGTGTGGTGACTATGAATTGTGTCGCTCTGGAAAACAGTTGCATAACTCCTCAACAGACAGTTCTATGCTATGATAGAGTGGCTTCTCTCGATTTGATGTCACTCCAGGGACAGAGTATTACGCATCCTTTTTGGCGCAGATCTTGACCCTACAGAATTTAGTACAGTGTACTTATCAAAGCGCCCGTCTTCCCGTATTTATATTTTATAAACCGATGAAAAACGGCTTACAAAGTTTCAAATAAGCATACCGTAATCAAGACAACATAAAACGCCTTTTGAAATTCGAAGTCGAAGCCAATCCAATCCATTATAAACACCGCAAGAACACAAATTTCTTGCAGCTCCAATCACATTTTTCCATCGAAGTACATTACAACACAGTTGTTTATGTCCTTCAGAACTGGTTACTAACGTAGTTGCTAAGCTCTGCGACATTCGCTGTAGAGTAGAATATTGGATCTAGGAATTTCTTATGCTTGAGATTTTGTTTTCGATTATGTGTGCTAACCCTTTTGAAAACCGCAAAATGTTCAATAAAAACCAATACATGAAGTGCGGAGTTTTTTTTTTTTTTGTGTGTGTGTGTGTGTGAGTGTGTGCTCGCACACACACGCAAAAAAAATCATGCTTGTTTTTCATCAACTTATTTGCATTTTTGCTTTACAATGGAACCTCCCAAGTTGGACACTCCCATAACTTGTACACCTTCCTCAGTTGGGCATTTTTCTGGGGAACGGAAAGTGCCCGTATTATAGAAATATATCGCTGTAAGTTGGACACTTTTTGAGGGAACCGTAGGCTTCCAACTGACGGAGGTTTCACTGTTTTAAATTCATTTCCCAAAAATTTGTAGTAATAACTTATTTAACAAATGCCAAGTCATTGACCATAGACTATGACCTCTCCAATATTTTGCAACATTACAACCATTAACTATTATACAGGATTATAAAAAGGTGGTAACTCCCTTTAATTTTTTATCTATTAGAGATAAGTGGAGATTCAGGGTTATATTCAATGTTTGAAGGCAATTATGCTGGAAAGGACTTCAAATCTTCAACCTATTATCAATATTATTTCCAAGTACGAGGCAAACGTGGCACATGTATTTTTAACTAATATTACTAGTACTTTTTTTCTATATTTATCCTGTTTGGATTTTTTTCTCTATTATTTAGTCTCTCATTCGATTTCGAGCGCTTTGATAAGGGGGCCGGGGAAAGTGTTAACATTTCTTCGAATTGTGCTATTTGTGCAGTGTCAGGTAGCGAAATTTTTTGGGGGAAGGAGTTATTAAATAAACTGATTTGACCTAAGCAATATGTAAAATGAAGTTAAAATGTACCCCTACTAAAGCGATGTCTTTTGGTGGGCCCCTTCCCGTTATCTTCCACTGTACCTGTGCCATTAATTACAGACGCGCCATCCAGTGGACCTAAGCCAAAACCTACCAGCGAATGGAATTGAAGAAATTTCTAGATTGTCTTCTATCTCGACCTCACTGTACCGGATGGCGATGTCTCACTTTAAATCGCGATAACGTCCACTTTGTTTGACTTCTCGTCCTCCCACCTCACCGCACTCACACATACATACATATGTATATATATTACCTATGAGCAAATACTGCTTTTCCTCTGCAAAAACGCCTCTCCTTATCATATCTCCTTGTATTCTTTCGGACCGTGGCGAGTCGGTTTGTTTTCCCACATGACACGCAATAACTAAAGAACAGTTTTAACGGCTCTTTTTTTCTTCTCCCCTCTGGTTTTATCTTTCTGTTGTACGATTATGATTGCTCTGCAACTGTTGACACCGAAATAAAATGCTGATGACAACGGAAACAGGTCACATGCGCAACAGTAGTATTTTATAGAAACTCACACTTTTCCTCTAGGTGAGCTGGAGCCCCCTTCCCCGGTTAAAAAGGGCTCTGTCTTATATTCGTGCAGTAGGAAGTCTAATTTTTTTCGTATTTTAATTTTTAATTCCCCCACCCCACCTAAAAAAAAAAAAAAAAAAAAGGAAAGCCGCTTGGGTCAGCTCCCTCTGGTGGGTATGATTAAATAATTTCTCTTTGATTTAAATAATTTTTCTTTCGATAATAGAGGTTAAATTTGTAATTTCAATAAATAAATAAATAAAAACCCATCCTGATTATTAAGTTTTTGAGGAAATTCTTTTTTTTTTTTTTTTCTTTATGTGCACAGATTAGGACATCCATCCTGTACAATATTATAGGTAAATTTTGTGGACTCAGAATCACAAAGGTTCGAATAAATAGAACTTTCTTTGCAGTCTTGGTACAGTGGAACCTCCCAAGTTGGACATTTTTCTGGGGAACGAAATGAGTCCACAATATAGAAATATACCTGTATAAGTTGGAAGAATTTTTGAGGGAACCGCAGGTGTCCAACTAACCTAAGTTTCACTGTACATGCAGTTACAGTGCAAAATTTTTTAAAGTGTCACATCTTACGAAATTTTCCATTTTTAAGAATTTTTTTCCAAATGTTTCGTAATTCATCAGATTTATTGTTTGTTATAATCTACAGCTTGTGAAGAGACTTTTTAATTTTTTTTAAGCCCGTGGCATGTATTTATATGCCAAAATTACACACACACACATAGGCTCACCCACGGAGGGGGCTATGGGGGCTGAAGCCCCCCCCTAAAGGTGGAAAGTTGGAAGTGAAAAGCATGAAAATTTGAAAATTGTCCCTAATGGATTAATTTTTTTTTTAAATTGTCTTTAAATTATTTCTAAAGTACTTAAAAAAAAAAAAAACAGAAAAGAAAAAATGTTAGTTTTTAAATAAATACTTACAGTTAGTGTACGAAACGCAGTTAAATTCCGTTTCAACGATACTGAAAATATCAAATAATTATTTGACTATAACGAGTTACATTGTTTGTGCGCATGTTGTTTTATGGGCAAGTCAAGTGGCACAGAATACTTTGACGTTATAAGAGAGTTATAACTATGATCGAGCTCACTATAACCGAGTTCAACAAAATTTGTATCCCAGCCCCTCCCTAAACTAAAATCCTGGGTGCGCCACTGCACACACACATAATTCTATCTCCCGTTACTCCAATGATCCTCCGTAACAGGTTCCGATTAAGAGACTCGGGCGTGTCTATCTTGTAGTATGTACATAAAAATATAAAAATACTTAGAAATACACATTAATTGAAAATGGAAAGGGCGATCCCGTCGGGTGATGCAAAAAGTCCACCCTTCATCTGCGAGAATACCAACCTACATTACCATATGTTATCCAGCACATAAAGCTCCTTGTTAATCACAGTTCTTCCATTCCTTTCATTCATTCTGCTTGCAAGCGGTGTTTGTTAATCTGTGTCATTTTTCTTCCCTCTGTCTAATTTCTATTACTTGTGCGTGCTTACGATCTGTGGCTTGATTTTTTTTTTTTTTTTAATGTCTTACTTTATATGTTTATTGTTTTAAATTCTCTTTTTGTCTTAATTACAGGGTGCGAATTGACGGGGGGGGGGGGGTTGCCGGGAATTGTCCTCGGCTGAAGAATGTAAATAACCTTGGCTAGAGAAATATTAATGGATCCCTGCCAGGGATACTATTTATCCCCTGCTGGAGAAATGTTAAAATTCGTCTCTGTCCTTACAAATTCAACAGTACCTAACGGTTTTAAGTATTGAGAATAGAAACTCTTTTATTTACTTTCTGTAGGTTGCACGAGACATACAGCTGTACTCTTAATGTCAGTCGTTAGTGCACAGGTTGAAGAAGCATTATTAATTTTTTCAAGTGTTTAGCATCATTGGTTTGTTTTTAAAGCTGTTCAGAAGTCCCGTGACTACGATCGCTATTCATAGAACATCCTTATCATCAGCTTTTTTTCAGTGTTTTTAGTATAGTATCTCATTCCTCAACGTTGTAATGTAGTGTCTTTTCTTTGTTTCTTCCTTTTGTTTCTTTTTTTCCCCTCTGTGTGTTTTGAGAGGGGCGGCAATGAGTAATCGTTAACCGGAATGCTCACACATAAGGAAGAAATAATAGTTCGCTTTAAAAGTAGTTTTCTATGATTGTAGTTCATAAAAGAATGCTGTCCATCGAAAATAGTATACAGCTACTTTTTAACGTGGGCAAACGAAATGGCTCTCATAGATTAAGCTCTAGAGGCAATCAAGGTTGTTATAATTTTGCACAACCCGAAAAACCCCTGGCGGGTTCTTTTTAAACGCCCACTTGGGAAAAAAAACATGGATTTTTTTTTAAATTTCAACTTTAAAATATCAAATTTTAATTACATAGCTAATAAATCTCTTAATATCAGTACACCCCCCCCCTTGTACCACCACTACCTGGGGGGGGGGGGATCAGAATGACTCTTTCTAGAAAAACTTTATGCCTATCATTTAAATAAAATGAATAAGGATTTTTTAACCGTAAAAAAAAAGTAGTTAAAGTTCTTATTCAGCACTTGTATAGTACTTTGATTTCACTGGTGAAATTATTACTAATAATCATTTATCTAAAAGAAAACCATGATTGATTATTATTATTATTGATTTATACATTTTTTCATGTATAACTGATAATTGTAATTAACAATTATTATTAATTTAACCCTTTTTTATCTATAACTAGCTGCGTGCCCGTTCTTCGCACGGTAGGAAACAAAAAATTTCCTCACATGTGTAATTCGAATTAATTCCAGTGTTGTGGAATCTAGAAAAAGCAAAATTATTTCACTCTTGACTTAAAATTTGCGTCATATATGTAATAACCTGAGATCATTGCAATATAATGACACACACACAAAAAAAAAAAACTATGTCAGCGTCATTCGGTATCAAAAAAGTGAAAATGGACCGTTTGCAGTGAACTTCTCACTTTCAAAATGTCTTATTTCCGCAGACATGCTGTCTTTTAGGTTCACGTTTTAGCGTTAAATACCTCAGACACTACATGAAATGGACATTTTTATTTTATTTTAAAAATACGTCACCCTCTCTTGGAACCCTTTACAAAAAGAAAAGAGATAAGAAATAAGACTGCGCTATTTATAAGGGCTTTAAAATTGTTTTTCTAGATTATGCCGTTTAATTTTCTTCTCACGAATAAATCCAGTATTTATAAAAAAGGAAATCGAGCCAAGCAAAGAAATCGTCTGCTCGCGGGACCCGTTTTTATTTATTTTTTTCAACTGGCAATTTTAATCATTGTTACTGTATCCATGACAACCAAACCGCAAGATATCAAACCGAAACTCATAAGCAGGTACTACTGAAATGAAAATCCCTCTTTACTTAAAAATTCTCCTAATTTATATTTCCCCCCCGTTCTTCTTTTAAAAGTGGGCGGATTGTGTGCTCCGTCTTTTGCCCAAATATAAAAAAGTTATGACAGATAGAATTCAAGATGCAGCAGTTTTAAAAATATTTTTCGTAAGTCAGCGTCAAATTTAATTTTATTTGAAAAATTCCCAAAAATCTGCAAATTATGTTACACAGTCCGAACAAACAGTTTTTAAAAGAAAATTTTCTCCTCTATACGATGATGTAAATATCGTTTTCTTGCGAGTGTAATTACCGGCGTTATTATGTATTACGCAAGAAAAATCGCTAAAAATCGGACAAAACATAAAATAAAACATTTTCTAATTCGAATTTCGAAAAAATCGCTTCGAGGTGTGTCGAGACCCGTCTTGGAGAATTTCCGTACAAAATTTGGTAGGTCTACGATCACCCGTTTCGGAGCTACTCGAGACACAGACAGACAGACAAACGGACAGTTTACACTCTGTTTTATTTATATAGATTGATTTGTGTAATCAATTTTTTGCTATTTGCATTTAGTAATTAACACAATTTTTTCAAACATTCTGATGTCCCATCCCTATCCTTAGAAAAAGTCAGATAAAAACCGGGTTTTTAACAACCCTGAGAAGCAGTTATTAAAAATGAGTACTTTTTTGTCGTATTTTCTTTAAATTCTTCACTTTCATCTTTGTAAAGGCTCTACGGCAACGTCCATCGTTGCTTCTGTGCATCATACCGATTCTCTTTACGTGTACTTTTTAGACATGGGTCTTTGAATGCCCCGTTGTGACCCAGCGTTTCCGCTTAAGGACATAAGCTTCAGGATTTGCTATCTTCGTACGACCAGTGGCCTGACTTTGATCCACCAGTGTTGGTCAAAATGTCTACAGAGACTTCAACATTCACGTTTTCAAGTGCTTCTGACATAACGTATCTACCTTTCATATAAGCGCTTCACTGTACGTACAGCCTTATCCTAAATCCTATGTGGAGCATTGTTCTAGGCAGTTTGATAAAAGAGGCCTTTTCAGGCGTGGACCAGTCGTATCTAATCTTCACATGCCCCAAGTGTTGCGACTTTTATCAGACGTCGGTCGACCGGTCACTTACTAGTTGCCCAAATCCTGATTACGTTACTACCACGCGCTCTTCCACGTCTCAGGTGCATTTGTTATCATATCGTTGATAAAAGATCCTTAAAAAGTATATCGTATTTCGTTTTTTAAAATAATAAAAAATTAATCAATAAACAAAAGAAAACTACAACGATAAAATATCTGAATTCAACGTTAAAACACGAAAAATAGACACATGATAATGTTGGGCGGTTATGTTATTTCTTGGCTGAGTCTTTGTTGGTTTTTACCTTTTTAAAGTACAGGTTCGGTTAGCAATTTTTTAATTTCTTGTTATGACGAAATTTCTAGACTTGTGCGAGATTCATTAGGGAACCTGAAGCTTTGTGAAACATTGGGGGCGGGGGGATTAAACATGCGGTATTTTTCAATACTTACCAAAATGGGCAACGCCATTTCTGTCCTTAAGAATTTTTTCTTGAAATTATCTAAGGTAGGTTTATTGTTTAGGAAAGTGCATAGTACAGTTTGTAAAGAAACTGTGTGTATTTTTACGGGCTTTAAAACAAAACAGAAACTAGTTTTGAAAGTAACAATTCAGCCGATCACCAGGTGGAGATATTTTATGCTGTTGTTGACTCAAGCCACCCAAACGTTACTAATCACCGGAGAATTGTTAAATTGGCTCTTCATACCCTGATGTTTCATAAAGGGAAAAAAAAAAATACACCATACCAGTCACGGTCCATCTTTATGACTTCCTCTGGATATTTGAGAATGCTACGTCCTCCCTTCTGTAAACCCTTTGCTCACCCCATGGGCTCCTTAAAAACACACATTTATCTTCCTTTGAAAGTGGCAACACCTTCCGTTTATCACCCCTTTTGTGGGTACAAAATGACCATTTGCTACTCGATACACGACTTTTGTTGCTGTCACAATGGACACGGAGTGACCACGTCAAGTACTGAAATGTATAGTTGTATGGTACAATCGAAGATATTCCCGGAAACCTTTTGCCTGGACTTCACTGCAATTATTTTTTTAATTCTCTGCTTTCATTTGAACTGCTGGGTGGGAATATCTGTTTTTTTCCCTCGATAGTAAATGATTTTTTAGCTGGCAGTTGAGAAAGTTGTATATAATAGAATGGCTGTGGTGACCAAGTAGCCTAATAATAGGGGAGCAAACTCGCCCGAATTTTCGGTTCCACAGGGTTGCAGTTTGGTTCTAAATTGCTGCATTATGTATGCATTATCGAAGCTTCTGTTTTTAATTCTCAATTAACTTATTTTAGAAAACGGATTATGTGGTGATCTTCAATTGTTTCATTCATTCAGGAAAAGGGCTCTAACCTATAGGGAATACGAACAAAATCCCTTAGGGAAAAAATTTGAGGTCCGGCGACCCTGTGTCTGGCCAGTGGCCAGCTTTTGTTCAGGCAACCTAGTACCGGCGTACTCGTTGTAAAATTATTTTTATATTTATATATAATTTAAATAAATAACAAATGAGAGTAAGATTACTCCCAGACACACATGAACTAACCTATTTATGCCTAGCAACCTAGTAAAATTGCCAAGCTAAAGATGGGTAACCTACTTTTTTCTTTTTACTTATGTCTTGTACTGCCGATTGGTACACTTTTTTTCTTTTTTAATAATACATGAGAGTAGTTAACACAAAAGAATAATAATTAAATTATATATATATTAGTGATGTACCGAGTAGCACTTTGGCCGAGTACTTTACTACTCGGCCGAGTACCGAGAACAAGTCGTTGCAAGCAAAAATGAACCACTGATGCGCAAATGAGGAATTTTGTAATTTTTGAAATGAAAACTTGTAATTGCCTTAAGTTAAAATAAATTCAATTGAAAATATAATAATTAATTATGCACTTTTAATGACTATTTTGCCAAATAAATAAATAAAACAAACATTACTTTTAAAAATGTGTGAAATATGGTCGTGTAATTGTCTTATTTTAAGTTTTATTATTTTAATTGCCGAATATTTTCAGACTGATGCATTATTTATAAACTTGATCATTAAAACTTCTTGGTTAGATGGCAGACAGGATGCTGTGTGATACTGACTGTCATCTATTCTCACCTATAATTTTTACCCTGAAGATGGTACGATTTAACACCTATAAAAGTAAAACTATTATATAGTTCCCATTTTTTGGTTAACCTTATTTCTATACTGCTATTGCCCACTGCACTTCAGCAAGCAGCCTTTTTTTTTTTTTTTTTTTTTTTTTTTTTTTTTTTAAAACTATGCGTATGTGTACTATATAACAGGAGATATGTTCATAGTGACATATATTCAGATATAATTTAATATGCTATAAAAAACAGTGAGAATATTAAAATAAATTTTTCATGTATGAGATACAGTATTTGAAGATGTTGATGAGATGAATTATTTGATAAAGTTGTGAATTGATGAATATAATATGTAAATTTCCTTAATTTTTCAGAGATTGTACAGTATAAATTCATTTACTTTCAATAATACATAAAAATAATGAAATTTTTACAACTACTCGGAATCAGCCGAGTTCTTGGTCAAAATTTAGTCGAGTACCGAGTATATGCCGAGCACTCGGTACATCACTAACATACATTATTAAAGAGTCTAGCCTTGGTATAATTTAGAAAACTTATACAATGCGCGATTTATTAACTATACGGTAAAGCACAGTGTATGTGTCTTTCAAGGGACCGATCTAAAACAACGCATTGTATAAATGAAAAGACGTATAATTGAAACATTAATAAACTTGCATTACATTACAGGTTTAACACTACTAATGTAAATTTATGTAAATAAATATAATAATTTTAAGTTTCCCCTCCCCCTGGTTCTAGTACAATGAATTAAAAATAGTAATAATAATAATAATAATAGTACTACTACTAATAATAATAATAAACACATCAATGCTGCATATCTTTAATATTAATATAATACACATTGCGTTCAATCATGGTGTGAATTAAGTTCATGAAATGTTTTTTCACTCGTGTTCTTAGAAAGTTTTACAATATCTTAGCTGCCAACATCTATGGAATATAATTAACAACTTTTTGTAAACAATAATTAATTTTTAAAAAATATTTTTGTCGAAATAATTACCAATTCACACGTTGCTATTTTCTAAGCCAAAACTTATTGTTTACAAAAAGTAGTTAATTATATTCCGTACAATGTTGGCAGCTATGCAATATAATCGATTGCGTGTTTAAGGGAGGGTGATTAAAAATACTTTCCATAATCCTTTATTAGACTTTCTATATATAGGAAAAGTTTCTCCCTAAATAGTGAAATAATGACTGAGACAGAAAATTTTCGAAGCTTAGGGAAGTGAAAAACGACGTTTAACCGAAATTGTGCATCGTATGAACGAAGCATGTTTGCATTAAAAAGAATAGAAATGAATCGGGGCTTCACGAAAACGACGCATGTATGTAAAAGACGCATATAAACGGTGCTTTACTGTATTTAATAATTTATTAATCTTATCTTGATGATTATCGTATTTAATGGGAATTTAAGATTTTAAAAGGAAGATTAATGATTCTTAAAAGTTATAGGACGGTGAATTTTACATGCATACATATTTTTATTGAACTGTACTGAAATACTTAGCTGCCAACTTGTACCTCTTTTCCGTATAAGTTGGCAGCTAATATAAAATTTGTGCAAATACGATCTTTATAATGGTTGTAACGATTGTACTAATAGTTTTTTTAAAATATACGAAATTTTAGTGAAACTTCTGAAATATGCATTTCTTCAAACATTGCACAGCCCTAATATTTGCATTTTCCACATAGCTGCGCTCCTGTGTCAATTCTATAGGGACAGTGCAGACACGATAGTTTTCTGTCGTTTTGTTTGTTTTCATATGAGCGAATTCCGTTGTTTCTTTGTCAACTTTTTCGGCAGGAAAAACTCTGCAGTATATTATACTTCCAGCATCCTAATTTCAATCTTTTTCGTCCCCCTTGAGAATAAATATTTTTCCTTTAGCTTCTTTTATTTAAGTACCTATAAATTAATTTTTTTACCTTATTTTCTCCCCAAGAAAACCAGAATAAAAAACATTTATCGAAATGAGCCGGTTGAGAAATTATTGAAAATAATACAAAAAGAAAATTAAAAGAAAAGTTAAAACAAAGAATAGCCTGGAAGGCAAAAAAGTTTGTAAAAGCAAGTAAGAAATAATATCCTATATATATAGTCGAACGTGGAACCCGCTTAATGGACAGTCAATTTGCCACGAAAATGCATTCTAATAACCGGGATATTTCATTATCAGGGATCACATTGACTAATTATTACTGTTTGGCACATTTAAAATTTGTTACAATAAGTGGGATATTCCTTTAACCGAATATATTTTGAACTATATTTTTCTTTTTAGAAATATATATTAAGATGTATTTTACCTATGGAATATTTAAGTGTAATTTACATTTATGAGCACTGATCTCAGCATTCCTTAATATATATATATACTTAAAATATTCGTTTTGTAAGTTTTGAGTGTTTTTTATTTATTTATTTATTTTTATTATTATGCTGACAGTTGTTTGAGCAGAAAACATTTTTTTTTTTCATTCTATATAATAAAATCATAATTATTTGGAGTATCTTGAATAAAAATGTTCATGTTTTATTTTGCTGCATAGTTCCACAAAGAAAATAAAAAATTCCGAAAAACAACTCTAACTGCGTATGAAAAGGTATATAGTTAAATTGTATTAATTTTCAAATTGAAATGTTGAGAGCTACCATTTCTAACAGTTTTGGAAAGATTTTCTAGTGTGATGCAATACATAATCGAAAATGCTAACCCAAATATTATTGTGATTGATCGAACGTGCATACTCAATCAACTTGGAGCTCTTCCGAAAAAATTTCTGGCTCCAAGCTCCAGCTTGAAAAAGTTGTGTCTCTTGGTTCAAACCCGTGTTTTCCAATAAGAAAGTTTGAAAATTCCAGATTAATGAGCAGTTTTCTTTCAAAGAGAGGAAATTTTATTTACTTAATAAAATAATAATTATTTTTTCTTTTGATATTTTTCGTGATTAAAAAATGCTAAATCTTTGTGTATTATTTTATCCATGTATTATGAGTACGGCAAGTAAATAAATCGTTATTATTTCTCAGTGTGTGCTACTTACAGTAATTTTGAAGTCTTAAAACTCTGCAAGAACAGCAAAATCACTTAATCCCCCCGAAATACGCGGTGATGACGATTTGCCAATGATCCAAGTTGGTCATAAATCGAATATTGCCAATTTGAAACGCATTTAAAAAAAAAGTCTGTCTAATTTTGTTTTGTGGTCCAAGTATCTGAGCAATTTCCTATCATTAGCTGATTGTAACTCTACCCTTCTATTAAAAATGGAAAGACACACACACACCCCCATAGAAAGAAGGGGGAAAAAAGTGTTTTTATAGAATTGACACTTTCGATATACTTTGCCCCGCACATGACAAAAACTTCATATTTCATTTCTCGATACCTAAACCGTGTATCCCCTAGATCTTTTCAGTACATAATAATTTTCGTTCCTTTTAAATGCCGCTAAGTGGACCATTGGATGACTGCAACACTTTCACCCTTTTGTACAGAAACATTCTCAAAAGCCATTTTCAGAGGATGCCCATTGACGTTAGCATCGACGTGGTATTGTCCACTAACAGCCGTATAAACGGCAATTTCAGATGCCCTGGGAGAATGGACCACCTGCAAAGGTATGTGGACAGGTCATCTTCTCTTTGCGATGCAAAGTTCTTGGCTCCTGTATCTGAGACTCACATGTTTGAAATTAAAAAATGTATACTGTTTTACTTGTTTATCCCCTCCCCCCTCGCCCTTTTTGTCTAAAGGCCACATAACTATCAGAAAATACAAATAAACGTTGGACGAAAATTGTGTCATTCATGTTTATTTTCTTTTCGTAAATTTTAAATTTAAAACATGAAAAAAAATGTTGAAACTTAATTTTGCAACGGTTACTGGTTCTGGATTTCCTAAAATTTGGAATCAAAAGAAAGCCCTAATGTGTAAAATATTCGATGTAAGTCCTTTAAACTTTTAGAGATGCATGGCCAAAATTATTGAAATACATTTTAAAACAATGCTTCAAAAACTTGTAATTTACGCAGATCCAGGATTTGTGTGAATCTTACAATCTGCCGAAATTACAAGTTTTTTAGGCATTGTTTTAAAATGTATTATGATTTAAAATAAATTAAAATTCTCCGAAGCATTGTCTTAATTCAACGACCTCTTCTGTATATTTAAATGACTATTCCTGGTTAAAGCAAAAAAGAAAATCGCTTACTAACAATAGAGAAACCGTTTCTGATAGCTAATTATTAAATATAGTTTAGATTAGGAATGCAATGGATATCCGGCAAACATACTGCATCCGGCCAATATGCCGGATATTACAGATATCCGGCAGTACATCCGGTCTAAAATTATATATACAGAGAAATAACGTAAAGAAATATAATAAATGAATAAATTCAAAAAACTGTTAATAATAAAAAATGCGAAGAAACAAAGTTTTGTGAAAATATTTTATTTTCAATACTTTTTAGAATGGATTTTTATAATGTATAGAAAGAGGGAGGGGGGGAGAAATTTAGTACTTCTATCTTTTCTTAAGTTTGGAGTAAATTATTACTGGAAGAAATTATTGTACACAAACACTGTTTTCCATCTTTGGAAGAATTTTGTTGCCCATTTTTCCACCATTAATTTGAACTGCTTATGAGAATAGTGTACTTGCTGTAGTACTGCTGGCTGGTGAGAAATCATATTTATATATGTATATAGACTTTCTTTTTCGCCATTAATTTGCATCTGATTTACACTCATGTCCATAAATTAAGGATAATTCAGAATCACACAGAAATTGATCTCTAAAATAAAAATTTCACCTGTGGAATGATCACACACATCTTGAAGAAGAATATGCAAATTACAGGAAACCACCAGATGACGTGGATGGTACGTCACAATGACGAGAGTGTAAGAGAGGTGTATATAAGGAATGGTGGCAAAGAAGTAAAATTGTTTAAAAGCGCAGTGAAAGCCTTTCAGTGCAAAAACCGCATAGTTATGGCACAAAGGAGGCATTTGGATGATGTTTTACGTGGCAGAATTATCGGACGACTGGAATGTGGACGTACCCAGCTGGAAGTATCCGAGGAACTTGGAATCGCCCAGAGTGTCATCTCCAGGCTTTGGCAACGTTTCCAAGATGATGGTAATGTGAGTAGACGTTACAGCACAGGTCGCCCCCGAGTTACAACGCCGAATGAGGACCGCTATTTGGCAGTTACTGCCAAAAGAAACAGACGGAGTACAGCATCAGACCTGTCTCGTCAGCTCTCTTCAGCTACCGGTACGACAGTTTCAAGGCAGACCGTGTACAGACTCTTAGGGCACATTGGTCTATATGCTCGTAGGCCTGTCAGATGTGTTCCACTTACCGCAACTCACTGTCGCCTGCGATTAACCTGGAGTAGAGAGCATGCATTGTGGACACCGCAACAGTGGTCTTGTGTGATGTTTTCCGACGAGTCCAGGTTTAGTTTGGAGTCTGATTCTCGCCGGACATTCATCTGGAGAGCGCCAGGTACCCGTTACCACCAAGAGAACACCATTGAAAGACACCGTTACGGTGGTGCAGGATGGCTCGTTTGGGGAGGAATTATTCTTGGTTCCAGAACTGACCTGCATGTTCAGAGTGTAACGATGACAGGCCACATCTATCGGGATGTCATTCTGGAACAACATGTACGTTTGTTTCGGGGCGCCATGGGTGCTGAATTTGTGTTTATGGATGACAACGCCCGTCCTCACCGTGCAAACATTGTAGACGAATGCCTTCAATCGGAGGATATCACCCGTATGCATTGACCAGCATACTCACCGGACTTGAATCCAATAGAGCATGTGTGGGATATGATTGGCCGACGAATTGCAGCCCGTCAACCCCCTCCCACCTGTCTACCGGAACTTCGGAGTGCATTGCTTGATGAGTGGTGTAATATTCCCCAATATCAGATTGATCATTTGATACTCAGCATGCCTAGGCGTTGTCAGGCCTGTATTGCATCGTCCGGGAGACATACTCCGTATTAACCATCCTACTAACCATGTTATACTGTTTTTTGTAAATAGGTTCTTTTTTTAAATTTGGTCAAGGGAGTAAAACTTGCAATTTTTATTAATTATGTCAAACATATAGCATCTTTTTTGCTTTTTACTTTTTGTTTAATAAATAGACTTTACAAATAAGTCAAATTTGTTTTGCTTCTTTCTCTTTCTTTGCCTGAACTTCATTATCCTTAATTTATGGACATGAGTGTACAATTTTGCTTTATTTTTCGATTCAAGCCTGGAGTGAAACTTGCTGTCTTTGCCAATGTCTACCTAGCATCAGGGACGGTCCGACACCGTAAGCAAGGTATTGGGGGGCCATCTTCGAAGGGGCACAGTTTCGAACTCAAAAACTGAGAAAATTTTGATGTAGAATATGAAAGGTGCGCCTTTTTTACGTTTGCGGGTTTGAGGGAGCGCCACGTGCCCTAGGACCGCCCCTCCGTAGCATAACATACATTTTCAAACGAAGGTGAAAAAGTGTTAAGTGTTTAAAAAAAAAATAGTTATTGTGCTAGAGACTTGGAACATTTTACTGTGCCTCTTTACAAGTTGCATTGAGAATAAACCTATAGGAGTTACGAAACTGTCAAAAAAAAAAAAAAAAAAAAAAAAAACGCGGATACGCATTGTTGTTATTATTGTTATTCACGGCTAGGAAAGGTTCTAATTAATGCCATTTCTTTCAATTTTTTTTATTTATTAATGTACATCTCTTTTATCAAAAATGTATAAACTGGGACCGTCTTCCTTGTAAAATAAATAAAAATAATGTGCATCCAGGGGTCGCGCTGGCTTTTTTTAAAGTTTCGCCAAATTATATTTTGCCGGACGTCATTAAGAAATGCAATTGCCAATATTTTTGCCAAATCGTATTTTCTTTCCCCAAACTAATTTTATTATCGCAATTTGCGACGTTGGCGTTCGACAGCGCGACCCCTGTGCATGTCTAATACTGATTTCTGTCAATGTGAGAAGACTGGCCACCCTATCTGACTTCTCTGTGAGAGAGGTCCGACACGTGCCTGGAGCTAACGGTCAAACTTGCCCGCCTTCCTGTCAGTCTTGAACGGACAAAAGTGGTAAAAAGGTTTGCGAACATTTATCACTAAAATTTATTGGATTCCGCCCTCCATTTTTTTTAACCCTTTGAAGAGATAACGATGTGAGCTGAAAAGCATGACACCTGCGGACAAAAATCGCCGTACCCAATTTTGTGAAGTTGTTATTGTATTTCCTTAGTTTTATGTAACTTTCACGTGGTAGCATGAGACAGCGCAGTGTTGTTTCGGCAAATATTAGTGGCTTATTCTGTGATAAATGCTGTATTCAAAAATTGAGAAGTAAAATTGGATACTGGCAAAGACGGAATCCAAGGAGTTCAAATTACTGATGCAATGGATATCCGGTTATCCGGCAGCAGTATGTTCTCTTTTTTTTCTGTTTTATTTTCACTAGTTTTCTTAGATCATTCAGCTGTTACTTTTTTCTTTAAATTTTCTCATTAGTTTCAAATCATTTAATTCGAAAATCTGAAATCTTTTTTGGGATTATTTTCATGAAAATGAGTACCAGTTTACTTCAATTAAAGCTGATACAAATAACAATATCATTGATGTTCTCTTTCAAAAGTTAAATAACTATCTTACAAAATCAGTTCTTGAAAAGAAGACATCTCCATTCCACTGTTGGAAAATTAGTGTAACAATTTCCTTACTTTATCAAAATTAGGGGGGGGGGGTAAAAATTCTTACAGAGATGTGTTTTTGCACAATAATTTACTCCAATCTTAAAAAAAAGGTAGAAGTATTTTATTCTCCCCCCCCCCTCCCCCATTCCCCATTTTCTACACATAATAAAAAAACATTCTAAAAGTATTGAAAACAAAATTTGACTTAATTACTCGCAGTCCATATATTAATTGATAATTATTTATGTAATTTCTGGGGTTTCGTGGGGGAGGAGGACTCATTAATTGAAGTTGTGTTGTAAGGGAATGTTAGTTAATTTAAGATGTGATTTTGAAGTAATTAGCATTTTTCATTCCTAAAAGTTAAACTAATACTTTTGTTTCCGATGCCCAAAGAGATTTTGGACCGGACTTTCAGTTGCCTACTTGCAGTATTCGATCATTCTCAGATGCGTTGTTTATTTTGACTCGCAAGACACAAGGTTGATGTGATAATGATTATAAAAGCTATGTCTGTAGCTGTCTACACTCATGGGAAGATAGCCAGCGGGCAGTCCTCTATCGTTAATGAGTGGTCATTAAATGCTGGACCTTCGATCAGGACAGAACTGGTTTCTAGGATGATGATGCGCGGCTGTGATTCATCGTCGAGTGGGAAAGTCGTACGTATAATATCATACTACTCTTAACATCTTGTTGCTTTGGTGATCGATTTCCATATCTGCAGCCTGATCAAGGAGAGGTCATCTGCCTTATACAAGACTTTGTTTAACCCTTTAACGCGCAGTGTTCCCGCTCTGGGAACACCAAACTCTGATGTTTTGACTGTTGCCAGTCACGAAGAATAGATTTAATTTCTATAAAAATAGTTGCAGGTGACATAGCTCCACGAGAATCCCTTTTACTTTTTAGCACTTTATTTCCCGTTAAAAAATGGTTTTTGATTATTTTTAACAGCACTGGCATCTGCGGAAGAATGCGAGAACAGCTGGATAGATTGCCCAATGCTGAAAAAAGGGCAGCCGTTGCCATCGCTCGACTTAACTACCAGCAAGATGGCGGACGATCGAAACGTTCATCGCGTGCCACAGATATAGAGACCCTGTTCCGGCACAGCCAGCTGTCGTCAAAAAAGGGTTTCTAGATCTGTGGCACGCGATGTATATATCTTGCTCAAATTTTCAATCGTTAATAAAATACTTTTTATTCATCCACTCAAATTCAAATATATTTTTTTTAACTTGTAGTGGATTTCACTTGATGTTAATACAGTTTTTTTTAATAAAAAGTAACTAAAATAAAATTTTTCTTTCTTGACCTAAGTAGGAATTGAATTGTTTTTTTTTTTTATATTACTTGTTAACGTATAATTCTCAAATTTTGTATGTCATCTCATGAGTGTATGGGCACGTTTTACTAACTGGGAATTGTTTCGTACGAGGATCTGATACAAATTTAAAAAGTATAACTTTTTGAAAATTAATGAGAGGAATTTCTTCTTATCTAGTCTTATTTCCGACCTTATTTTGAACATTTTTTTTTTTTTTCAATTTATATTGCACACTTATCTCTAATAAAGAATTAAAGCCCGTTACCGCCTTTTTGGGACACCCTGTATATATATATGTGTGTGTGTGTGTGTGTGTGTCTATAATAATACTGTATATAAAATATCTCTTCATAAATTTTCCTCTGCTCTCTTACTTGTGTTAAAATGTATATGAAAGTTGTGGAATATCCATTAAAATTTTTTTTTAAACATACAGTATTTTGCATTTTTTTCTTAAATGGATCGATTATGCCCCAGCTACTTTTGTAGCACGACTTCTCTATACAGTCAGTGATGTGCATATACAGTCGTGATTATGACATTCTGAATTACTACCTTGATTTAAACTTTGAAAGCCTTAGAAAGTTGTACTGTACAGCCTGAGAAAGTGGTACATAATTGAAGCTGGAGTTTAAATTTTTCAAGGCTTCGCATCTCTGTCTAAAAGAAGAACGTAATCAAAAGGCTTACAAATAAAGTTGTTTGAATGAGTTTCTCTGTTAATGTATTCTTCTGAAAGACATAAACGTCCAAATAATACCAAAATGGGAAATGTAGAAGCTGGAGTTATTTGAAAATGAAGTTGTTCAAACTTTCTTTTCTTTTGAATCGATTACCCTGTTTTTAATTGTAAGTGAGGATTCTATAAATATAACTTATATAAGGAACCTGCGAGTTCAAATTTTGCATTGGTCATAAAATGCTCCGCTGTGGGGCATTTAAATACCAGTGTATGTAAGCAACGCTGGTCAGAGATTGGAAATCTCGACGTTGTTGCTATGTAGCGATGGAAGCTCTAACAGATTAAAGGAGCGGTAAATTGTGAAATATACTGTCCCTTAATTATCTCTTTCATAAGGCTGTCGCAGCACTCATTATATGGGGTGCATCTTGGTTAATATTAAGTGTATTATAGAATGCTCATTTGTTGAGGCTTGTGTTCGTAAAATGAACGAGGTGTTAGAAATTAAACCGAGCGCGAATTAGATTATGCCTGTTTATAATTGGTCTGATCTAGTAGTGTTTTCACATGGTGGGTCTCACCAGCCTTTTATTTCTTCGTGCGGTAGAATGTTGTGTGTGTGTATGCTTGCTCGATGCGAACAGTACGCAGCACTAAGTGCGCCAAAGAAGCCGCCAACTGGCTCAACCGGCTCAAATAGGGAAGCGCTGACCTGACTGCAGACTGGGGGTCAAGACGCTCAAGGAAAAAAAAAAGAAATATCCACAGTAGCCAGGCTACAAGTGAAAAAGCCCAAGGGTCAAAACACTCCTTAGTTGGTGTCCATGGGATGGTGTGGTGCCTTTCGCTCGAGCTATATGTGCGCGAGTTCCCGTGATAGTTGCTCTTGTCGATCACGGATTACTGAAAGGATGGAGTAAATAGAGCAGTGGTGGAAGATTATTTATTTTTTATTTTTAACAAATTATGCCCTCTCAGTGATGTCTTTAGGTAAGACTTTGTTGACATTTTTTCAAAAGTCATTTGCGGCTACGCAATTTTAGCTAGCTGTTCACATTTATTTATTTTTAACGTTTTTACAATAAAGTTCTGTTCTGAAGTTATTCTTGGTGATTCACTTGGATGTGGAATATATTGATATGAATGTCATTGTTCCGTGTTTTTAATCAGGTGATTAATAAAGAATTATTAATTGGAATCAAATATGTTGGAATATTTCTATTTCTCAAAAATCACGGGACAAGTGGTAAAATCAACAATTAAGTTATTTTCAATGATTTAGACGTTTTAACAAATGCATATGAACAAAAAAGAATTTTTCTAAATCAGTAATAAAAATATTTACTGTATTTTAAATAAGCTTTGTTTCTTGAAGATTTTAAAATTTATCAAATAACGAGTATACATGAAAAATTTTGCTTTTTTTTTTTTAATGAGAACATGTAATTGTGTTTTAAATTAATATAAATTCAATAAAATCGTAATATTATTTTTTTAAATATCTCAAATTTGTGCAATAGGTATAATAGTGCTTATATATGTTACATACAAGCACATTATATGCTATAGCATAGCTTCCATCGCTTCCGATTTTATCGGAACATTTTCCACTCCTAATTTTTACTTAGCAATTTAAGCTCTTAAAATGTCCAAATTTTTAATGTAAAATAAAACTGTTTAAAAATTGTAGTGGAAATTCTTCTTATAAAATTGAAAAGGTACAACTATGTAATAGTGGTTTTATACACGATTATTTCGCTATAAATTGCATTATTTTAACTGTCTAAAAATATTTAGACAGATTGTGACAGTTATTTGTCAGATTATTCTGATATTTATAAACTCTGTGATTAAAACTCCTTAAAATAATCTAGATGCAAACTACATGCTTTTATGTTATTCCAGAATTTCCGCAAAGTATTGTTTAGGCTCACTGCTATGCTTAATATTGAATTTAATGCAATTAGCAAAATAATTCTTGCATGCACTTTACAGCACGGCTTACTACGAGCATATGTTTTCTCAGAAGCCGGAAATAAGGAATATGGAAAAACTGGTGTTTTTGCATCATACTTTGCACTACATTAAATTATTAAAATATTTTCAATAGTATTATATATTTTCGGTTATTTTCTACAAATTACATCTTTATCAAAAACTATAATCTTTTCCTTACGCGACTTTAAAGGGGATTTAATTTTATTCGAATAAATATACAGCTAGATTTTGATTCGTAGGATTTCACATTAGATGTTTTATTTATTACCTTTTTACTGTTATTATTATTGTTTCTGTTGTTTTTTGTATACCTATAGATACATATTATATTATATAGTTACGGTTTTTTGAATTATTGAATGTATTATTTATATTTTCATGAAATTTTACAAATCAATTCAGTAATACAGCAAAACCTCGCTGTAACGATACTCCATACAATATAATCTCTCCTCGATATAACGATACATCCCTGTAGCACGGTAATTTTTTGGGTTCCTCAAGTATCGTTCTATCCAGGTTTTACTATTCAAAAATACAGGAATTCTTTTAACCCTTTGAGGCGCAACCTTTTCCCAATACTGAAAAAAGGGCAGCCGTTGCCATCGCTCGACTTAACTACCAGCAAGATGGCGGACGATCGAAACGTTCATCGCGTGCCACAGATCTAGAGACCCTTTTTTGACGACAGCTCGCTGTGCCCTTTTTTCAGCATTGGGCAATCTATCCGGCTGTTCTCGCGTTCTTCCATTTTTCAGCAGATGTCAGTGCTGTTAAAAATAATCGTGACAATTTTTTTTACGGGAAATGACGTGCTAAAAAGTAAAGGATTCTCGTGGAGCTATGTCACCCGCAACTATTTTTATCGAAATCCAATCTATTCTTCGTGACTGGCAGCAGTCTAAACGTCAGAGTTGGGTGTTCCTAGAGCGGGATCACTGCGCCTTAAAGGATTAAGGGTGTTCTACCTGAAGAACGATCGTGTCACAGGGCATTTGAACAACTTTAACCCCTTGCCTGTGGAATAGATTTGAGTAAAACATGCCAAAGTTGGAATTTTTTTTTTCCTTTTTAATCTTGTTGATTTCCTTAGATCGGGCAATCCAAAATTGGTGTATTTGCGTTGCCCGAGCTGAGTTCGGGCGTCACAGGCAGGGGTTTAAAGCAATGATGCTAAACACTCGAAAAAATTAATATGCTTCTTCACCCCATGCATTGTGGACTGACATTAGCAGTAAAGCTATTTGTCTCGTACAACTTTCAGGAAAAAATCATAAGCACAAAAATTGCCTTAAAAAATGGGCCGAGGGTTTACCCGTTTTCGAAAATACCGCAAAATTCTATATGTTTAGCATTTTTTTTCTGACAGTTTTGTAACTCCTATAGGTTCATTCTCAATGTCAGTTCACAGTGCAACTTGCAAAGAGACATTCTAAAATTTTCCTAGTCTTTATCACAATTAATTTTTTTAAAGCTGTTCAACAGTTGCATGATTTTCAAGTAGAACAGCCTTAACATATACTCTGTATCAGCTGAGTACTCGGTCGAAATTTGGTAGAGCATTGAATACTCGGTACATCTCTTAAGTACAATAAGAACTTTGTTCTATAGATGCTGTAAAACTGTGCTACTTCTCATATTGTTTTCTCCCTTTATAATAAAAATGTAACGAGTACAATTGGAGATTAACAAAGTGTTTTCCCTGTGGCCATTCAACAAGAAAAATATTTTTTATATGCATCATTTCATTGAATCCCTTCGTTTTATTCTCTGTAAAGAGTAAGACAGATGAATTTATGATCTCTAAGATCATAAATTCATCTATCCATCTATCTCCATGATCTCAAAGTGTTTAATATGTATAAATTATAAAAGATACTTGCAAATGCTGAGACTTGGAATCTGTGTGAAAATGGGTTAGAAACGAGAAAAAAATTAGATATTTTTCTTTCTATTGTGATATATGACTCTGTTTTTTTAATATGTTTTACAATTTTACTATACGGGGTGTCCCAAAAATACCGCCCAAACTCTGCACAGCCAGATTTCTCGTTGGGAGTACATAAAAAGTGCCCAAAGAACCATAACTGTACGGCCCGCAGGTTTCAGGAAAAGTGCGAGAAAAAAGCAGAAACGTCATTTCCTGTGCATGAAAAGAGCCTTTATTGGAATCCTCAGCATAGTTTTTTTTTTTTTTTTTTTTTTTTTTTCTGCATATGTTTTCATAAAATGATGCTCAAAATGTGCACCGCGCATACTGAGGCTTGCATGCGTGCGCAGTGTAATGTCCAATTGCTTACGTTGCATCAATCTGGCACCCACATAAATACACCCAGCATGAAAGGAAGGGACTGAATCACTATTTGTTGTAATTAGGACGCGATAGATCAATTCTTTCAAACGGTTTTCAAACATAGGTGCCAGATCTAATGATTGTAGAGGCCATAAAACCGAGTCCCCCATATGCAATCCAGTGTCCAATTTAATGTTTCTAGTTCTTTTTCCTCTCACCGGATGTGACTTCATATTTTGTTTTTCCTATTTTTCTCGAAAACTGTGGATCGTGCAGGTACACTTCTTTGGGTATTTTTTATGTTCTCCCAACGATAAATCTGGCTGTGCAGAGTTTGGGTGCTGCTTTTTTTGGGACACTCTGTATAAAGACTAGGGATATGGTGTTTTTTTTTTTTTTTTTTTTTTTTTTTTTTTTTTTTAATCCTTTTATAATTACATGTATACATATTTATAAATAAAATTATTTGTAAAATGTTGAAATAACAATTAATATTCCTTCTGAAAATATTTAAAACAAAGTAAATAAACAATTGTTACTATATATATGGACATTGAAATCATTAAATTTTAATATTTATTTAGAGATACTATTTTTTAAACTTAATATATAATATAATGCAATAGTAATTCTTTACTACATTTTACATGGAATATGCTTTTAGATTCACCAGTAATAATGGTGATAAATTATTCAAAATGATATTTATAAGTTTTAAAAATAAGTTGTTAAAACACAAAATCTATTTTAGAAACTAATTAATAATTTTTAATGATAAAACATTAAGGTATCTATTAGAGTGATGTAAAAACTTACTGTTGATAACGATAATTTTAAGACATATAACTTATTCTATCTGTAGTATTCGTATTTTTAAATTATTCTTTAAAAAAAATGGTTTTTTGAGAAAATAAAAAACTATTTAGTTTAAACCAGTCGGCTTAAACCATGCCAATCCTGATAAAAACTGAGTTTTACTTTGAGAATCTTAATTGCTTGGTAAGCCATATTTAATTCCACTAGAGACACGGAAAATTTTTGGAAGTCTCTTTGAAAGTTGTACTGCGAACTGTTACGGACAATATCTATAGGAGTTATGAGACACTCGTAAAAAATGCTAAACATGGAATTTTGCTAAAACTTTTGTGATTATGATTTTTTTCTGAAAATTGCATGAGACAAACAGCTTTATTCTTAGCATTCGTCCATAGTATATTGGATGATCATTATCAGCTATACAATTGTCATTCGCGATCAAAAAAGAAAACTTCACGGTTTGCTGTGAACCCAGAACACTCCACTTTCAAAATGCCTTATTTCATATAATTCTGTTTTTAGATTTAATATATAGCATTTATTCTGCAGAAATAACATTATATGATGAGGATAACTGTTTTATTTTATCGTCTTAATGTGTAAAGCATGAACAATGTATTAACGCTGCAAGGGGTTGTTAAAAACCCTGTTTTTTTTTTTTTTTTTCCCAGGAAAAACCCAACCCACTGGGTTTATCAGTTATTTATTTATTTATTTATTTTTTTTTTTTTAAGGAAAAAGATGGGTGTTTCCATGACGATCACTGCGCTTTTGTAAATGTAAACGTTACTGACAAATCTTTTGAAAGATCTTATTACCCTTACTGAGCTCCTAGTGCAATTTCAAACTCATTACATAAGACCAAAGTCGATTTCACTTGCGATTTTTAAAAAAATAAATAGCTAATTTAATATTCTATTTTTAACGTAAATGCAATAGTCACAGAATATATTGCTTCTACTTAAGTTGTCAGATTCAAATTTCAAACGAAAACTGAAGTCATTTCTGAAGTTCTTGGTCTTGTAAAATGAAAGTACATAAACAGAAATCATCTGATGATGCATTTTAAGCACATCGGAATGTCTTATCCGGAAAGATTCAGCAAATGCCTGAAAAGTGTCAATTAAGTTCACCTTGTGTTTTGCACATGATCGCAATATCAGTCTCTTACGAGATACATATCCTAAATTCTCAGGTGATTTAATGTTAATTTTCATTTCACATCCTCAACTTGATTCTTTGGCGATTTGTGGATGCGCGTAATGAAAATCGTGTCCCAGAATTCAAGGTATTTCATTTATTTATTTATTTTTACTTGTGATCAGCATAGATAAGTATTTCTTTTCAAAATTTATCGATTCGTATAATTAATTGCATGCTTTTTGCTTTCTGTTACTTTGGTATTTTCTTTAAACATTCATTTAATCCCTCATTTGCTAATGTACAAAGAAAGGTTGAGTCGAAAATAAAACATTCTATCAAAAGCTCATAATAGAAAGAAGAAGAAAAAATAATACACAAGTAGCCTGTGTACTTCAAAAACTTTCACCATGCTACAGCTAAACTAACGACGCATAACTTTTCCTTTGGGCATTAATTGTTTTGTTTATCGGTAATATTTTCTGTTAAATCACCTAGATTCATATGTGTTTTTAATTGCGTTCGTCAAATAATCCGCTTCAGCCTGCGAATTAGCCCTGACCCAGAGCCTATATCCCGGGCTGGTCCGTTGCAAATGCGATGCCCTCCCGCAGGGTTCTCTAATGAGCCGAAGAAGGGCCCTCCTTGACCACGGGTGGCCCTTCTCAGGGGGCCCAACAGAGGCCGTCGACCAATGTGCAGAACACGAATATTTTTGAAGTAACGAAGACCATTCGGAAGCAAACGGGCGCCTTGCTTTTTTAAGAACGCCTGTGCTCTTTCTGTAGGAGATAAATTGATTCTGAAAATGTTACATCGTAAAACTAAAACTCATTTGCACTTAGATATTAGAGTTCCAGTACTTGTTTGTTTCTTGAAATAATTAGAAATTGCTTGATTTATACGAGCAGTTTCAGTTGCGTTGAAATTTTTACGTAGGACATAAGTATGCAACATTATTTTAGACCAGGAATGGGCAACCTTTGAAAACTTGCTGGCCAAACTTTAGGATGTTAACGAAGTCCCGGCCGTTTAAATGGAATTTTGAATAGTTTATATCAGTTCTTTACTTAAATTTGAAATGTTCTGCTGGCCGGATCAAAAGCCGTGGCGGGTCACATCTGGCCTGTGAGCGGTGGATTGACCTTATATATGTTAGGCGGATTTGGACCATTATTTTGTCGTGTGGGTGCATGTTGTACGTGAACTTTTAATTTCCCTTTCATATTAAAAATAAAGGGAGGGGGGATTTATCCTAAGCATTCAAATTTCGCATACAAAGTGATTCGCCTAGAGTATGAATAATGTAAAGTTTGTTAAAAAATGAAACATGAAAAATTTAAATTGTAGCAACTTCTCTTCCTCATGTTACTGGCCCGTTTTTCGTAGGATATTCGCACACTATAACAAACTTTTCTCGGAGGAAATTTCTTGTGTTAATTTCCATTAAATTTGTTGATTTTCAAAATGACCAAAAATCAAATTAATAATCGAATTTAGAGAAGCATAGTATAATATTAAAAAATAGTTGGAAAACAATTACTATATTTTCTTTCGGTGTATGTACACCGTGGACTGTCTCTAACTCAAAAGCTCTTACATTGTGTCCCTAAGCCCATGGTTAGGCTGTCTAACTGTGATTATATCCGTAGACAGATTTGAAAGATTATGCTCTACACTTTTAATGATATGCCAATTAACATTTATTTTTAATGTTTAAATGCCAATAATATATCAATACTGTTTCATATATATTGCAAGCAGCAGGTGCGAGAAAATGTAAAACGAGTTCGTTAATTTGCTTCCATTCTCTTACAATTCTGCTTATGATAGTTGATTAATCATAAACATATTCATAGTAATTTTTTAGCGCTGCAGTGATAGACACACATTTTTAAAAAAAGAACACAAAATCATTTTACAGCTGCTACGCTTCATCGCGTAATTCTGCAGTTAAAGAACGGCACTTCTTGTCCTTCTAAAATGGCCTTCCTAGAAATAAACTTATTAATGACACCCCTATTGCATCATTTCGAAGAATTAGACGTCTTCGAAAGATAATCAAATGCATTGCCATAAGAGATATAGTAGCAGGGAGGTCCACACTTGTTAGGCAACAACCACCTGTGGCTTCTACAGCCGAAGAGCAAACTCTAGGGTGTATATTGTCGGTCACACCTCTGTTGAGAGAAAAGAGAGAAAACAAGGACCAGTTTTTGCCTCTCTGCCTCTCCTCTTGTCTTATTCATTTTTGTTGTCAAATTTATTTCTCCTTTCGTAGTTGCCGGTCTGTAGCAGGCAGGGGTCACGAAGTACGCCGTGTCCACATTCCTGTCGCTTGTAAACTCACTTTCACTACGATGCGATAGAACTGTTTCTTCAGGCTTCGCAGCGCATTCAGTCATTTATTTATGGGCTAATTATTGCTGAAAAGAAAGGTAATTTTAAGTTAGTCCTTTGGGAAAACACGCGCGTATAACAAGGCTTTCTGAAAATTTACAAAGATTTAAAACACAAATTGTTATTGTTTATTTCATTTGCATTAATTTACTATTTCCTTTTAATTAAACCAGTTTCCTAAGTTTTATTTTAATCAATATTTCATTCCTATAGCATACATTTTGTGACACTAAGACTGAGGCATTATTGTCGTTGTTGTCATCGCTGTTTGTTAAAGTAGAATATCTTCATATAGAATGTTCCCATGAAGAACATTTTATCTAGGGCTTCTTCAAATATGCTATCTGTCTTATAATTTGATGAATTTTCAAACAAATATCAATTTCTACACCTGGTTCTTCCCACCTCGTTCAAACTTTTTGTCATTGGGGCTTGGTAGTTCAGTGGTTAAGGCATTGGACCGGTAACCGTAAGGTTGCGGGTTCAATTCCTATACACCACTAAAGACCACCGCTCACATGCGTTGCACGGTCATGTTAAAATCTGTGGTTTTGAAAGGCCTCCCGGCCATCGCTAGCAGTTCCCAGAGGTGCCAATATTCCGAAATCCCCCTTTCTGATGCAGATCGAAATTGGGGCGGGAAACTCCAGGAAAGACGCATGTAGCTCTAAACGACACATTTTGTGACTGAGCTGTCCTCATCTGTCAAAGAAACTCTTTGTCAACGTCTTTCTACTTTTAGTAAATGATTCATGAAGTGCCAAAGTGAAAATCATGGGCTGCCTTTCTAATACTGTGTTGCGTATCCTCCACCAGGTAAAGGACGACAATTGTGCATGTTATGGACGCAACGAGTTGATAGAAGTCACCAGTTAAGATGTTTAATCATACTGTTTCCATAGCCGATCCTAACAGCTTACAGTTGTGGCAGGAGCGAGTTTTTACTGATAAATGGCTCTTTTAATTCTAGGCCTGATATTTTCTTCACAGCTCCTACACTGTTAATTAAAGTAGTTAACATTTCACCATAAAACGTTGCTGAATTAGCGCAACCTTTCTATGGAGAAACTTTGAACCATGATCTGGTGCTTAAACTGATCAGTGGGACCAAATCATGGTGAAGGAAACGTTAAACTACTTCTATTAACGGTGTGTCTAAGTGATCTGAGGGGTCAAACTCTGTGCCGCAATTGTCCAGACTACACATAAAAAGAATTCAGAATAATAAAGGCAAATGACACACGGTATCATTAGCCTAAAACATTCCGTCTTTTTCTTTTTGCTGTTGCAGTCTTATAAGCTGAAAGAATCAGTCAAGCTCCTATACATAACTTTTTTGTCGATGACTAGCTCGGTTGGATGAGAGCCCTATTCATGCTTCAAAAATACCACGAATACAATGATGGGACAATCTCCTGCTTGCAAGATGTCTTATGTACGAATTGGATCCAGGATTTGAACCCGCCATAACAGTCAACTCATGTAGCAACTAAAAACATGATTCATCAAAGTACGATACGCCTTTTCAAACCGAGGTGAGGCACTGCCAGCCAGTATCCACAACATTGTCAATTAAGTGGACAATTTCAGTGATCTCGGTCAATTATATGACGTGAATCGTGAATCATCTCAAAGATGAAACTTCAAGAATATACTCCTTTTGTGAGATTCAACACAGGGAAACTAAAAATCATCCGGTATGTTTCATTCATAGATATTAAGTTGTTTCTCGTTCCATTTCGGTTAGTTCATATCCAGTAGTCACTGTTGCGTTCTAGAAGACATACAAAATTGACAGATCATCGTGACACGGTTGGTCTCCAATTAATGAAACATATGCTTAATTTGTAAATTTTCTTGCTGGTATACTCTGTCATTCGGTACATCTGTGGCTGCGTGCAGACTGCCACTGTTGGGTAAATTTCGAGTAAAACGTGAGCTATTCGGGGAGATCGACATCGTGGACAGTTTTGGGCAGGGTTCGTGATTATTTTTTTTTTAATAAAAAAAATCGGATTTTTTTTATTTAAATCGGATTTTTTAAAAGATGTTTTAAGAATTCCTAATATGAATTTATTTTGCATATTATAAAAGTAGTATGACATTTTAAACAATATATATAAAATATATTTTATGCTATTTTAGCTATTATTATAATAAGTGCATAGATAAACAAATTTTAATATGAAACAATTTCTTTCTCTTGATCATATATATTATCAAGTAATGCTCTACCTATTTCTACTTCTTTGGAGCAGTATACCCTGGCCTTAAAGCAAAATCATCTTTTTAAATTGGGGATGATTAACCTGATGAAAAACAGAATTGGTGGCATAAATATATCTTGCCACTTCCTCATCTAATATTTGCTTTTGAGTTTTAGTGGTCTTTATGACATAATCATAATCATTCATAAAGTAATTAAAAAACTTTGTAAAAAACACACATAAGAAGTAAAAGGAAAAAGGATACGCGTTTCGTTCAAAAATTGTTTTGAACTTCTTCAGTCCAAGCTCTTCGACGTAAAGAACACAGGGAACTGAAAAGAGAAAAAAAACAAGCAAGATGTTGCCACAAGGGGCAAAGAAAAGTCGAACAAAACCACGGAGAGGGGAGAAAAAAAATTAAAAAGGGGGATAGAAAGGAAAGGAAAGAAGCACAAAAAATACAGAAATAAAAAAGGAATAAAGAAAAATAATAATAAAAAAAGGGAACACACAAGTACAAACACACACACAAAAAAAAAGAGAAAACAGAACAAACAAAAAACAAATAGCACACGAATTTTTTTTTTTTTTTTTTTTTTTTTTAAACCACGAACAGGACAGCACAATAAATATATATATAAATAAATATATATATATATATATATTTTTATTTTTATTTTTATTTTTATTTATTTTTTTTTAATAAAAACGAAAAAGAAAGACAGTAACACACGTACATACACATAAAAGGAACAGGGGGGGGGAAGGGGGGGGGTAGACGAAGAAAGTGAAAAGAACCTTACAACAGCAACTTCCAAGCAGAATGAACGAAAGGAACGGAAGAACCATCGTTCACAAGACGATCTAAGTGCTGGGTGATGGAAAAACCTTCCAAAAAATCCAGATGGGACAAAGACTGAGGAGTGCACAAAATCGTCACCTTTCTGAAATTAAACACACTGTGAAGTCCTCTGTAATCTTAAATGCTCAAACTAAACGTTATGTTATTCCTTCTATTGCTAACTGTGCTCGTTTCTATGCCCTTCCTAAAATTCATAAACCTTCTCTTGCCTTTCGCCCCATTGTTTCTAACATTGGTACTGCTTCTTATAACCTTGCACGCTTCCTCTCGCATACTCTTTCACCTTTGACTGCTAGTAATACCCACACTGTTAAAAACTCTTATGATTTCGTTAACAAAGTTAAACTTCTTTCTCCTACTAATTGTAAAATGCTTTCTCTTGATGTTAAATCTTTATTCACTAATGTTCCTATCCAAGGTGCGATTGACTGTTTGGAAAAGCGTTTACGCGAGTTTCATTATTCTTCTATTGAGATTAAAGAGTTTATAGCTTTAGTAAGCGTTTGTATTAAACAAACTGCTTTCATTTTTAATGGCTCTTTCTATAAACAAACCGAGGGTCTTGCTATGGGTAATTCTCTCTCACCTCTCTTATGTGATATTTATATGCATTATTTTGAAGAGAAACTCTTCAAGGTCTTTAATTTTCCGTGCTGGGTCAGATATGTTGACGATACTTTCGTTCTAGTGGATTCGAATTGTGATATTTCTAATTTACTTTTGATCGTTAATTCTGTTGATCCGTGTATCCAATTTACTCTAGAAGAGGAGTGCAACAATTCTTTACCTTTTTTGGATGTTCTTGTTTCTAGGAATCCTGACGGTTTCTCTACTTCTGTTTTCCGCAAGCCCTTTTCTATATCTTTACCTCCTCATGCCCTATCTAATCATCCTTACCAGCAAAAACTTTCTGCTTTTTACACTTATGTGTTTCGTGCTATCAAAATTTGCTCTGATTCTTCTTCTCTTAATAATGAAATTAGTTACTTAAAATCCTTAGCTGTTTCTCGTGGTTTTAGCCCCTCTATTATTGATAAAGCTGTTTCTAAATTTAATAAGCCTAATACTTCTACTAATACTATTAATTTTCACAACGAATTAATTGTACTACCTTTCTTTTCACCTTTATGCTACAAAATTTCTAAACTTCTCAAAAATTTCGGTTTCAAAGTCATTTTTAAACCTGTTAATAAACTTAAATTTTCTTCCCTTAAAGATCCTATTCCTACTGAGAACCGTTGGGGTGTTTATTATATTCCTTGTGAATATTGTGATTTGGGCTATATTGGTCAGACCAGAAGAGCTCTCAAATTTAGGCTCAAAGAGCATGAGAGATATGTCTCTAAGCACGAACTTTCCAAATCTTCTATTGCCTCACATTGTTGGAATTCCAATCATCGATTTCAGTTTTCTAAGGCTAAGATTTTGTGCACTCCTCAGTCTTTGTCCCACCTGGATTTTTTGGAAGGTTTTTTCCATCACCCAGCACTTAGATCGTCTTGTGAACGATGGTTCTTCCGTTCCTTTCGTTCATTCTGCTTGGAAGTTGCTGTTGTAAGGTTCTTTTCACTTTCTTCGTCTACCCCCCCTTTCCCCCCTGTTTCTTTTATGTGTATGTACGTGTGTTACTGTCTTTCTTTTTCGTTTTTATTAAAAATATATATATTTATATATATATTTATTGTGCTGTCCTGTTCGTGGTTGTGTGTTTTGTACTTGTGTGTTCCCTTTTTTTTTATTATTTTTTCTTTATTCCTTTTTTATTTCTGTATTTTTTGTGCTTCTTTCCTTTCCTTTCTATCCCCCTTTTTAATTTTTTTTCTCCCCTCTCCGTGGTTTTGTTCGACTTTTCTTTGCCCCTTGTGGCAACATCTTGCTTGTTTTTTTTCTCTTTTCAGTTCCCTGTGTTCTTTACGTCGAAGAGCTTGGACTGAAGAAGTTCAAAACAATTTTTGAACGAAACGCGTATCCTTTTTCCTTTTACTTCTTATGTGTGTTTTTTACAAAGTTTTTTAATTACTTTATCGTTTAACACCAGTATTTTGAGTGTTTTTTCAGTCATAATCATTCATGCTGTTCTAAGAACACCAACATCATTTTCTATCTCACTGATTTTTCTTTTCATAGGTTTGGCTGCCTCAGATTTTGTAACAAGTTAATTTGTTCTTAATTGTCTCTTGAGGTTGATCACTATTAATATCATTTCTGTCAGAGGAGAAACATTTATGTACGCATGTGCTTTCATTCTGGCTACTAATCCCATCATAACTTTTCCACAGTTCTTGCATTTGGCTTTAACACCTTTTACAGATACTGTCTGCTCTTCATTAAAGTACATCCAAATATTTTCTTTCTTCCTTCCTGCCATTATCCGTGTACTTTAGCAATAGCTCTCTGAACACGGAGTCCTAAACAAGCGTGTTCTAAAATCATCTGAAATAATTCTAGTGTTGCCAATTTTCCTGATCAAATTTCTTTTCCTTCTCACACTGTCACACTCAAAAGTCACCCCCCCCTCCCCCTTCCCTTAAAGGATTCCCTAAACCACTGCAATGCCATCTAATGCTATTATAAGAAATTAATTTCATTTGAGTGTTGAAGATTTTTATTTAGAATGCATTCTATCAATACAAAATCTAATTTTGAAAAATGATTTTAATCACTGATTTTTTTTTAAATCCCTTGATTTAAATCGTGATTTTAATCAAGCTGATTTAAATCAACAAACCCTGGTTTTGGGTAATTAACAAGGGTGGCAAAGAGGCTCTTTGGCACCCGGAAATTTAACAAACATGTAATCTATCTCCTCAACTTCCCAAGGAAAATCTTTGAGGAGTTCGAGTAATACTCGAGTTGCTCAGCTTGGCAGCGTGGACATCTTGCTTTTCTCCTCTAGTCGCTCAAGTCGGGCATTGAGAACGACTTGAGTTTTTCCCGAGTAACTCGAGTTACTCAAAAGTGGCAGTCTGAACGTGCCCAATGAAAATAAATTTAAAATGTTTGGAATTTTGAGGGTATATCTCTATATCTATTTTGAATAATGTATGATGTTGCATCATGTACTCTTGATGTTCCTTTGTCCATAGAGGTATAAGGAGACCTCTGTGCCTGTGCCAAAAGTATCATTAATGTGTATAATCAGATTCTTATTTATTAAGTGTTATCTTTTTCAGGTGAAACTGATCTGGTGCCAGATATCCTAACATGCGGTGTGTGTCAGAAGCATTTTCCCCTGGGTGATATCGTGCGGTTCATCCAACACAAAGTGCAGATGTGCAACAAGGAGAACAACTGCTTGGGGTCTCTGCTTTATGACGACAGTGAGGAGGACACGCATCCGTCCTCGGCGGCGACCCTCGTCGCTAAAACGAAGGTGCAAGAGGAGGAAGGGCCGAAATGTACCATCAAAGAAGAGCAGGTTTCCTCGTCATCCATCATCAAGATGGCGCTCTCAGCCAAAGATGCCGCTCCAGTCACAACTCCCGCTCGTGAAAATCCACACGGTGAGACTATTTCTAAACTATATATGTTAAGCTAAAGTGCCGAAATCAATTAGTCTGCATCTAAGAGTTAAATTATCTAGGTAATGTGTAGATTACCTGGGGTGATCCGTTAAAGTGCCGAAAATTGATTCATTTCTCAAACTAGATAATCTGCACATTATCTCCTTGGCACTCGATAAAGGAAAAAAAAATCCGATGTGGATACAACATGACCTCAATGCACATCTATTAAACTATAAATATTTTCTGCGTTCTTCATCTAAATTTATTTCATTTGAAAGACATAATACTGCAATAATACTAAGGTCTAGCGATTTCTAGCCAAACATTTGAGATTTCTCCAAAAGCCACCAAACTTGCGATAGTTTGCGAGATTTTACATAAAACCTAAATTGTGATTGACCTCAGACTTTTATGAATTGAATGTATATCCATAGACCTTAATGTATTACCAGTCGTTTGTTTGACCCTGTTAGATTGTAAGAAATGCCTGTAATTTTACCACACATATTGCTATAAAATAATACAGCACTATGTGTTGTAAATCCACTCAAAAACGGACGTAATGACATTGATAAGGCAATCACGAAGAACCTATGGCAGTGATTGTATGGCAACTGGCACAGTCTACATCACAACGTGTTGGCTTTACGTTTACACCACGCGTTGTGCTGTAAAATAATACAGCACTGTGTGTTGTAAATCCCCTCACAAAATGATGTAACGACTTTGATAAGCCAACACGAAAAATATTGTATAGCAAATTGACACAGTCTACAGCACAACGTATGGATAAACGTAACGCCAACATCACAACGTGTTGGCGTTACGTTTACACACACTTCAGTGTAAGGCTGTTCTACTTGAAAATCATCCAACTTTTGTACAGCTTTTTTAAAAATTTAATTGCACTAGAGACTCGACAAAATGTAACGTATTTCTTTACAAGTTGTACTGTGAACTGTCACAAATAATCAACCAATAGGAGTTACGAAACATCCAGGAAAAATGAATAAACATACGGAATTTCGCAATATTTCTCTAACGGGTAACTCTCGATCCATTTTCGAAGACAACTGTAATGCTTATGAATTTTTTCTGAAAGTTGCACGTGACATACAGCTTTACTGTTAGTGTCAGCCCGTAGTGCATTAGGTGAAGACGCATTAATAATTTTTCGAGTGTTTAGCATCATTGGTTTGTTTTTAAAGCTGTTCATAAGTTCAAAGGTCATGTGACGGCGATAGCTTTTCAGGTGAAACATCATTAATAAATTAACCAATCGATTGCAATAAAAAAGAGATATGCGGAATTACATGTTACAATAGTTCTAAATAAAAAATCTCAACATTCTACTGCTAGAAGTTTTGGAGCTATGCAAAATGCGTAATTATTTTTGGCACCAAATTGGGCGATATTTAGGGCTTGGTATAAACTATGATTGAATATAGACATAATATATTGAAGATGTCAATATACCATAATGTATTGAAATTCTTTTCGGTGGGCCTGTAAATAAACTCCCCCATACAAAAACCCTTAACCGATTAAAAGTTTGTGACGCAGCATTTTACTTTTTAGCTATATGGATTTTAAATATGGGTCTTAAAAATAATGAATTTCACAAAATTAAATATTAAAATTTACAAAAATTAGCAATCTTCACAAAAATGGGATCCCGGAAAAAAATTCCTGGATCGACTCCTACTAATTCTATTTCTTAATCCCACCAGAAACAAGTTTATTAATGTTTATTGTTTAAAATAATAAACTGGCTGCCTGTTAACACAAGCGCCTCGTATAACTCTTCCGCCCAAACCGGTTGGCGGTGTCTATCACCACTTAATTGAAGTTGTTTCAGTATTAATACACGGAACTTAAATAGACCCATCTTTAAACTGGATTAATTTTTTTTTAAACGAGTTTTCCTAAATAAATCAGCAATGTTACTTTTCTTTTAGCAACGATTAAAATCATATATTAATTTTTTAAAAATCGTTAGAGCGGATTTTTTGAAAAATGTTGGGCACCAAAAATTCCCAGAACTACGTGTATATATATAAGTGCCTTGGTTGTTTGGTGTATGCTGCTCACTCGTAGAAGTGTCGTTCTCCATGATCCAGTAGAGTGCAACCAAAAAGAGAGGTGCACAACAAAGTGTTACAACAATTCCAAATATAATATTTCAACATTCTACGATTAATAGTATTTGAGATGTGCGAATTACGTACATGCAGATGTCAAGAAAAATTTCGATGTGAACGATCGAGAACTTTCGTGAAAGTTAACTTACAGTTGGTCAAAATAGATTGTCCATGCATTTATACAAACAGAGATACATATGTTAAGACGTCTTGCAAAAACTCTTGAAAGCAAATTTAGAGATAGCCCTAATCGGTTTTTTTCATCAATATCTGCATACCGAAATTTTTCGCCATCACTGTACTTACTTTTACTTCGTACAAGGAAGTAATGAGATCTGTGCTGGAATAACAGCAACGTTTCTGTACGCTTAAGTTAACAATAAAGTTGTTTATTTATTTTTAGATATCGAAAAAAATCAAGTTACGATCAAACACCCAACAAATTAGTTGATAGAATCAATCATCAATCTATTAAAAAACTATAATAGAAAGTATCAAGCGGTTTAAAATATTATTACAATTAAGGGAGTGAATTTCAAAATATATCTTCTACTATAGAACGCTAACTTATGCTGTACCAAGGTGGTTCGATGTCTGGTAGACTACTCTATATGACGTACAGGTAACTACATAGTTTTTTTTTTAAATTAACATTGCTACTTATCTCTAATGGATAAAAAATTAAAGCGTGTTACCATCTTTTTGGAACACCTTCTATTTCCCGTAGAATATGGAGCCCACCGATGATCGAGTGGATGATACACTCAACATCGTAGACGGCTGAAGTGTGAAGGTCCCACATTCAGGCCTACCGCGCTGCTGTCTGTCTACAGATCTTGGCATTTTTCTCCAGATATAACGCAAATTCGCGTTAGAGCTTCTTAAAAATTCCTCCGCCCAAGGCATCCCTTCGTTAAGGAGAAGTCCCTCATGTAGGCGTGCCATAACACATACACAACGCCTTTCCCATAAAATATTTATTTTATGAAGTCAAGCTCATGAAATTCTATATTCGGCTAGTCACTATTTTATTGTTGGGGAAAAAAAAAAAAACATCATCAGTATAGGATCGTCTGATGTAGCCAGGAACACCAGTTTTTCAGGAGGGGAAGAAGGGGGGGGGGTCCAACTGACCATCAAATTTTGATGGATGGCGCATTATTTGTGCTTTGTCACCAGCCCGATAACTCCCTATTCAAGAATTCAATATACGCAGTGGGAGGATATGATGTGAAAAAAGGGAGACTAGGGGAGGAATAAACTGTACTCATGTAATTTTACATTTACAGTAGAAGATGCGAGGCTTCCATCAGAAGCCATTATAGACCACAAAACCAAATTTTGTCTGTTCAATCGGAACCCGTATAGACCCCGTAACGCGTGCATGTAATTTGTGTATTCTGTACTGCGCTTAACCTTTTAAGGTTGTTCTTTTCAGTTATTGGCGCAGGCATACAGAAGTTTTTCAAGGAAAGCTCAAGCAATTAAAAATTTTTCCTGCTCTATCAGGAGTTTTTTTTACTTCAATAATAACACACACACACACACACACAAAAGCTAACGATACTTAAATTTGAAGGGTTGTTATTTATTAGCAACCCGTCAACAGTTGAAGTACCCGTCGTTGACGGGTTAGCACATAATGCAAATTTTCAAAAAGCTTGAATCTTCGTCAGCATTGTAGATGTATAAAGAATGGAAATAGTATATTAGCAATAGCATAGGAATAAAATATATATATCTTCTGTGTATCTTTAAAGATTACAGGTTTGGAAGTAACAAAGTGATTAGTAAATTTGACTATTATAGAGACTTCTTTCTATTTTAAAAATTAGATTTTATTCTGGTTGAATGAGTTTTTCAAGTCAAGAGGTCGTTCCAAACTTGTAACTAAATTTTGTTTGATTCACTGTGGCTATTTTAACGTTATTCCTCGAAAACATTTTGTGCAATTTTCACAAAATCTAAAATAGCAAATAAACATTTTAAAAATTAATGTTCTTTTAGCCGTTGCTGATCATGTTGCTAAACTTGATTACATTCTCTTAATCCATTTTTTCAGGAATGCGAGACAACATTACGATTTCCAAAAAATTTGAAACGTTTTCATCTGATTCCTGCATCTACATAATTCCATTAAAAAAATCTTGATGCATATATTTTAAGTGGAGTGACCACCATTCATGCCGCCCAATTTCATTTCATTCGCTTTAGTCGTTATTACGTGATGCACCAACAAAAATAAATGTAAGCAGTTTGAAACAATTTTCGAAAAATCTCTAAATCAAAAATTTTTAAAAAATTCGACTCCTATAGTTTAAGTTGAGTGACCACCTGTCATGTCACCAAATTTCATTTCATTCGCTTCAGTCGTTTTTACGTGATGTGCGTACAAAAAAAGCGCCACGGATAGAACGACACACTTTTTTAGGGGGTCGTACTGGATTCCCAGGTGCTTGAAACGGAGAGAAATCGCATAATTTTTTAATTCTAAGTAATGTACAGACAAAAGTCTAATTTTATTTATATAGATTTAAAGTGGTGTATTTACTTAACAAACGCTCACCACACTTGATGAAACTCGAGAATTTGCGATTGAGCCATTTGATAAGCTAACAATGACTTTTATGCTATTGGATGCTTTCTCACAACTTTTCTTTTATGTGTTGCAGTTCGCAAAAGGCCGTAAAACTCAGACAGAGATTGGTCAAAATAACACGCTTCTATTAATGAGTGTATCATACAGCAAATATGTAGCATAAAATAAAGTAGGATGCATACCATATAAACACTCGAATAAATATGAAACGCATGTTTTTGAAGAACTTGTGGTTAAAAGTCATTGTTTAAAGTAGTATTTTCTCGCCGTGCACAGGGAAAGTGAAGAAAAGAAAACAACCAGGATCTTTTAGTCTGTTAGTATGATAAAATATAATTATTCCTTGTTATAGTAATTCAGGAAAAGGATGTCACTCAGTGACGAGCAATATCATGAATTTCGTCTTCTCAACTAAGGCATCGTGCATTCAGTATTAGTCAGTAGTTCTGTGGTTCTTAATATCACACACACGTGTAAAATACTCATATAGTTTTATAGTCATTACCTAAATGCTAATCATTCGTCATTTTCTCCAAGCTGTTTCAAACTTTATCGGTATCACAAACAAAAATTCTTTAATAATCTTTGAATTGTTGCCTCAATTAGTTGTGCATTTAAGCCAGAAGTACTAGGTATTTTTTTTTTTTTTTATCAACAAATCAATTAGAAAGATAGTTAAGCTATTAAAATTTTTAAATAAATATTCTTACTTCATTTTCTTCGGCACCTATTTGTTAATTATCAGTTGATATATGTATAAGAGACCACAAAGTTAATGGTATACATATTTTTAAAAATAATTTATGCGGATTTCAGTGCAAAATAGCTTTACAAAACTTGAATTATACCCTAAAAATTATGCAAGAGTTTCCCGTGACCGCTTCGTGAATTATGAAAAACATCTGAATAAACGTGCACACATTATGGAATAATCACTTATAAAATGTCTCAATCCTCTTTTACAGGATTTAATGTTGTGTCCCCACCCCCCTTTCTCTTTAATGTATGATTATGATGCACAATTGTTTTTGATATCGTTACATGTAGTTTTAGTAATGTTAAATGTACAGCAACAAAGCTTTTTTATGTGAGAGATGAATATGGCGGCACTCTCTTTTTAGTGTAGCTCGGCGTTGTGTTCAGATCTTGAAAAGTGAATCCTCGTGAATCTTTGATCCACCACCCAGGCGGAAATGAAAATAGAAAATAGAAATCGTTTTTTCTTCATTAAGATCCGTTTTGTAGATGCGAGGGAGTACAGTATGAGCAAGACACACAGCAGTGATGGGGGGGGGATTTGTGCACGTCCGGACCACTGTGGACATTGATGGATGCGTTTTGATGACCACAAATTCTTTCTACACTTTCATTTTCAGTATAGACCTACGTCTGTCTTTTTTTTTTTTCCATTTTTCATCTTCCTCTCCGTTTGCCCTATTGCGTTTTTAGCTCACTTCATGATCCCCTATTTTCCTCTATATTCGATAACTAGAGTCATCTATTTTCCGCCGATGACGAATTTTTGAGACTTAAGTTATCAAAAGGGAGGGAAAGAACTAAATCTTCAGACTTGCTTTTTTTACAGGATCAACCTGTTTTTTGCAATATTTTTTCCAAAGAAGAACTAATTCTGGAACTGTTGTTTTTCACCATTAACTACGTTTTGTAAATCCGCAAATAAATTTCTCTAATTTTTACCCATTGATAACCTTCAAAAAATATGCAGTGATCGTTTTTAAAATTATTTATAAAATTTCAGTTTTTCGCTACATTACGTGTTCTAATTTCATTTGATTTCCTCCATCAAATTCAGTTTGAGAATTTCGCTTCAGTATACTGGGAAACTTGGATAAAAAAAAGTCCGTAAAGTACCTTAAAATTCCCGTTTTTTACTTCCTTGTACGGAGTATCAGGAAGTAATGGGATCGCGAAAAATTTCGGAGCCAGATTTTGACTACCTCTAAATTTACATTTAAGAATTTTTGGGATGCATCTCAACGTACTCATGCATGTTGCTCATATAAATGCATGTACATCCCATTTTGGCCGACCGCGAGTCTATTTTGACCAATTTTTTATGACGTATGTACGTACGTATACAACTCGCATATCTCAAAAACTATTACAGTGAAACCTGTTTTTAAAGACCACCACTGGGACCAAGAAAATGTGGTCTTTAAGGAGGGTCGGTCTTTGAATTCAGGTAATACGATACATTTTGACAAAATTTTAAGTGTACTTAATTTTATCAATAGAATTGGAATTTATTTGATAACTAGCTGAAGTACCCGTTCTTCGCACGGGAATGAATGGACTTTTTGATATTACGATTTGTGGTGATTACTATTCATTGTAATAAACAGATATAGCAAAGTGGATATCGCGTTATATTGTGTCCAATAATCATGCATACCGAATTGCAAGGCAATCGTTTGTACGGTGCAGAAGGCCCTGCGGCGTAGCGCAATCTAGTGGCGAGTTTTAGCAAAACGGATACGGCGAAAATATTTTTCGCATTCAGATATCGATGTATACGAATTTTCATGACTATCGGCTGGACAGTCCTGAAGTTCATGTGTTGACGCGACTTCTAGTGGTAAGTTATAGGAAAATGGATAGCGCCAAACTCTTCCCCGTGTTCAAATATCTATGTATACCTATTTTCATAGCGATTATTTGCACAGTCAAGAAGTGATATACTGCAGGGCCATCTAGTGGTTCAATAAAGTAATGATTTGCTACAGCGCCGTCAAGTGGCGAGTTATAGCAAAATGGATAACGCCAAAATATTCTCATTGTTCAGATAGCTATGTATACTGATTTTCATAGCGACCGTGTTCAACTATCTATGTATACCAATTTTCATAACGATCATTTGCACAGTCAAGAAGTGATACACTGCAGGGCCATCTAGTAGTTAATTAAAGTAATGATTTGCTGCAGCGCCGTCAAGTGGCGAGTTATAGCAAAATGGATAACGCCAAAATATTCTCATTGTTCAAATAGCTATGTATACTGATTTTCATAGCGACCGTTTGAATGGTCAAGAATTTGGCCTGCTGCAGCGTCATCTAGTGGCGAGTTAAAATAATAATGCATTGCAGTGTCATCTAGTGGTGAGTAACATCAAAAGGAACGCAGTTAGAATATATTCTTCGTGCTCAAATGTGTAAGTATAAAAAAGTTTATGCCGACCGATCGAACGGTATAGAAGTTGATGCTTTGCAGCGCCATTTAGCGGCAAGTTACAGCAAAATGGATAGTGAAAAATATTCTCCGTGTTCTAATATTCGCGTGTACCAAATTTCATCGAAATCGGTTGGACGATATTCGCATAGCAAACGGCTAAACGGAATAGAATTCAACGTTGTGCTGCGGCACCAAGTGGCAAGTTAAGGAAAACGGATAGCATAAAAACCTTCTCCATCATAAAAGACTTAGGTGAACCAAATTTCATCGTGCAACGGTCAACGGTGCTGGAGTTTTTCAACCTCATAAACACATACCAACATTCATTTTTATCTATAACCAGTGTTATTATATATATACCAGTCTCAAATAAAATCCAGTTTCAAATCTAAGCCTCGCCAAAGTGCCAACATACGCCATTTTGCAAGAGTTTTTTCAGGGAATCATTCGAAGCATTGACTTAGCAGCAATCAATATGGGAAATGGTTCGACCGCCAAAGAGTAGCACGCATTTATTTGAAAATTGGAATTCCTTAATACAGCCGATTTTTTTTTTTAATTATCAACTATAATGTGTTTTATTCATCGTTACTCCGATGTACTAAATGAGAAGATTTCAATTTTCTGAAATTTGGCGGAATTCCCCCAACTTAAATCAATGTAATCAATTGGCGAGAATTCTGAAGTTAGATCGCTTGAAATCCCTTAATAACTGCATTATTTCTTCACGGATCATTAAAATTTAACGCTGTATTCTAATAAAACCTTTGCACTTGTTTTCAAAAATCTATTTCCTTAAGCTCTCAATAAATTGCGCCAAGCCGAAAACTGTGCAAACCGCTAGAACTCACTTACTCAAAATCCATATTTCAGCCATTTTATTTTTTCGCCAAACTAAAAAAATTTACACATTAGCCTCGGAAATCTTCAATTCTTATTGTTTTGCGTGTAAAGCATTACATTCCTGCTCTGATTTCCCATGCACACGATATTATAATTAAAAAAAATAACCTTACAAATATAAACTAACAAAAAAAAAATCATTATTATTCTTTTATTTTTACTTTGAGAATTTAAAACATTTTATTCGGCAAAATCGCCACACATGGCAACCATGATCCTTATTTCACACTTTTTTCACTACAGGGGTTACAATTACGGAAAGCTTTTTGCGTGAAGAGCATAAAAAATCTCTTAAATTCCGGGAACGGGTGGACTTTCAAAGTTTTAAAGTGGACTACGATTTATTCTATATTATTTTACATATCTGTGCTAAATTTCAGGCCGATAGGTTCATTTTTGTGGATTTGTATACGAACGACATTTTATTCGGCAAAATCGCCACACATGGCAACCACGATCCTTATTTCACTCTTTTTTCACTACAGGGGTTACAATTACGGAAAGCTTTTTGCGTGAAGAGCATAAAAAATCTCTTAAATTCCGGGAACGGGTGGACTTTCAAAGTTTTAAAGTGGACTACGATTTATTCTATATTATTTTACATATCTGTGCTAAATTTCAGGCCGATAGGTTCATTTTTGTGGATTTGTATACGAACGACATTTTATTCGGCAAAATCGCCACACATGGCAACCACGATCCTTATTTCACACTTTTTTCACTACAGGGGTTACAATTACGGAAAGATTTTTGCGTGAAGAGCATAAAAAATCTCTTAAATTCCGGGAACGGGTGGACTTTCAAAGTTTTAAAGTGGACTATGATTTATTCTATATTATTTTACATATCTGTGCTAAATTTCAGGTCGATAGGTCCATTTTTGTGGATTTGTATACGAATCAAATCCACAAACAAACAAACAGAATTTCATTTTTATTTATAAGATTACCTGATTATCACTGAAATGGCTTTTATATAGATATAATTAATAAAAAGGATCTATGTATTTACTTTTTTATAAAATGTAGAGGAAGACAGTGAGATTTTTATACATTTTAATAAATAAAATTAGAATATGTTTAAATTGAAAAAAAATTGAAAAATATAATAAAATTTTGCTTTACATGGTAGGTACTTTATTATTTTTTAAAATATGATGTAATAACAGATTGTTTAATCGCTTCTGTACACATGTCAGATGCTTAAATAGTTCATCCTCCCCCACCTGCACGGAATAATTAAGCAAGGTGTTAAAGCCTTCTTTTGCTTCATTGAAAGTGATTGCAGTTTTTTGTGATGTGTCTTCATAAGAAGATGATATATTTTCACTGCAAACAGTTTGTTCATTCTTATTTTCAGATTCCGTCACTGATGTACTAAATTGTTCATGAATAGCGTATTTTTTAGTGACACTACACAAAAAGTTGTAATCACAACCATATAATCCATGGGCTAAATTATCATAATTATGGACATTATTTTCTACGATGGAATTATTGAAATCATTATCCCTCTCATCTTCAGGGCATACAGTGAACGATTCACTGTAATGTCTAAATGCATAAAATTCTATTTTCAATAAATATCCTCCAAGAAGCAGCAACACAAGTAACTGCGTGCATTCCTATTACGTACAGTGTCGTCGCTACGTCGCTATTACGTACAGTGACTCCATGGATTATTTAGTGACTGGAAGCTGTGTTACAACTCAACTAAACCAGGCCCGGACTTGGAGGGTAGGAGCCCGCCCGTCTCAAGAGAAGGGGGGGGTGTTATTGTGTAACCGATAAATAATAAACTTTGGGGGTATGGGCAGGGCCCGATTAAGGTACTTCGGGGCCCTAGGCACAGCATTATTTCGGGCCCCCCCCCCCAACTCCAACAATGACTATCCCGTCCCCCCCCCCCCGTGAAATTTTTAGTATGTACAAAATTTATGCAAATTGAAGAATTATTATGATTTCAAATCCAAATTCTTATGGGACTGTATACATTTAAATTATTTTCTGTAATTAAAATACTTTTTGTAATTACATGTAAGCAATAAAGTGCCATATTTCCAACAATATGATGGAATATTTCAAGTTATACATCCTGATTTGGCAGCATTTTTATTGTTAAATAACATAGCAAACGTAAACATAATCAAAAGTAAGAATTGTGAGATGATTTTCATCGTGCCTTAAAAAAAACCTTAGTTATCGTAGACCCTCATCTGGGACCCTCAGCTTATTTTGTTAGAAATTGTGGTGTTTTTCTAAATTTGTAAAAAAAAAATAATAAATCTTACTTTTTGAGGCCCCATAAAAAATCTGGGGCCCTAGGCACGGGCCTACTGTGCCTAGGCCATAATCAGGCCCTGGTTATGGGGGAGGTACGGTGTTATTATTCATTAATTATGATTGACAATTAATGCATTAATAAAATATTGATATATTAATTAATATGCATCATTCATACTAATTAATCCCTTGTTCATTCGGGAACCCTCTCTCAAAAAAGTTTCAGAACTACTTTTAAAATGAAGTGTTTTGAAGCCTTCTGGGGCGCAGTTGCAACTGCAAAAAATTTTGTGTGTCAAACTTCATCGCCCACCCGTCTGCAGACAGTCGGACACCCTGGCCAGTACGGGCCTGAACTAAACAAGTGTCAACTTTCGTTTTTATCATACCGTGTGATTGCTCATCATCCGAACAACAAACTTGCTTAAATAGAGGAAAATAAGAATTTTTTTGAGAATTTGCGGTCGTTAAAATAGGATTTTAAATAAATTTGTTTCTTATACATAGCGGCCGTTGGTCGCGTCAGGCAGGTGGTCGTTCAATATTTATAATTATATGGTACTCGGGACCACTAAGACATGGTCGCCAAGACCAGGTGGTCGTTAAATACGGAGGTCTTTCAACACAGGTTTTACTGTAGTAGTAGGTCGTAGAAACTTCGTTGAAACTTTATATTTAGGATTGTTGTAGCATCTAGTTGTCCACCTCCCCTTTTGGTCTCAATCGACTGGATAGTTATTCTACAGGGCCGCCCAAAAATTTTTAAATACATTAGGCTGTATGAGCAGAAATTCATTAAACTCGCTTATGTCAAAAACTATTGATCGTAGAATGTTGAAACTTTATATTTAGGATTGTAATATCAAGTTGTGCACCTCCCCTTTTGGTCCCAATCGAATTTTTTATATAATTTACTGTACAGGACCATCCAAAAAGATTTTAAATGCATTACGCTGCATGGGCAGAAATTCATTAAAGCGTATTTTAGCGATATTTGGTTATTTCGGACAACTCGGAAGTGATGTATGTTGTTAAGAGTTGCAAAATTAATCGCTTCATAAAAAATAGTGTCTTTAACACTTTTAGTTCTGCTGGGACACTCAAAAACATTTCAACCCTTTATGGTCAATGGCAGTTTTAAGGACATTCATCCATTTCAAGCGAAATACCGTCCTACCATATACTTAGGTAATGGTCCGACCACGGTCACGTGCCTCCCTCAAAAATTACGCCAAAAGTCGCCAAGCTTGGCGATTTTTGGTGTACGTGTGTATGTATTTAACCTTCATACCTCAAAAACTGTTAGTCGTAGAATGTTGAAAGTTAATATATATAAGAATGGTGTAACATCTGGTTGTGCTTCTCGATTTTTGGCTCCAATCTACTGGAGAGTTTATTTACAGGACCCCCTAAAAGAATTTCAGTACATTAATGTCTATGGACATCTTCAATATATTATGTCTGTAGTCCGTTATTGTTTGGTCCATGCCCAAAATCTCGCCAACCGACCTTGGCGAGTTTTGCCGAAATATCGCCAAATTTGGTGTTAAAATAATTTCATATTTTACATAACTAAAAATTTAAACCGTAGAATGTTGAAATTTTGTATTTAGAACTATTGTAACAACTAACTGTGCATCTTTTTTTTAATTGCAACCGACAGGGTATTTTATTTACAGGGTCACACCCAAATAACTTTAAATACATTAAGGTGTATGGATACATTTAATTCATTGAAAGTCTGCTTTTAGTCAATTACTGCTTTGGCTATCCGCAAAATATCTTGCAAACTATCTGAAGCTTGTCATTCTTTTGGTGAAATATCGCCAAATTAACTGTCAAAAATAAATCTTTCAAATTGAACACACCTTGGCGCTATCGGAAATATTTCGCTAGAAATCGCTAAACCTTAGTATTACTGTAGTATTTTATCTCTTTCAAACAAAATAAGTTTAGATGAAGTGCGCCAAAATTTTTTTTTATTTAATAGACGTGCAAGAAAATCATGTGTTGCCCACATCAGATTTCTTTAATTGAATGAAATCGGTTTGATTAAAAAAAAATAGTAGCATGTAAGAAAAACTTTTAACTTTCGATGTAATTTTTAATACTATTTTTCTGGTCGAACTCAGAATTTAACAAAATTTCAGTGTAAAGCTGTGCATTTCTTGGACACTGAAATTTTGTTGTCGGTTTTAATAATATATGTTTTCATTACGTCCTTATGTACTCTAATGATTACATAAGGACGTAATGAAAACATTATATTCAGACAAACAACAATCAATGGATTGTTTAAAATTAATCCTGGGGAGTCAGTTGAATCGCATACTTTGCCTTCCATGCTCACACTCAACTGGGGTTTTCAGTTTTGAGCCAAAGGGGTCCCTGTCGCCATGTCCGTTACAAAATCAGTTTGATTATTTCATCTTGTAAATTCTTACGTTACAGCTACGTTGACAGTGCTACTATTTTGGTTACTAAAATAAAGTAAAAGTATACTTTTTCTGGCAATTTTTTTTATGTTCTCAAAGTGAGTGGTGGTCTTCATGGTGCTGCCCCCCCCCCCTTCATAAAGCTCATGTCTATTCCCCTCCACCTCATAAAAAGCGTGTTTGTACTTACTCCTACTGCGTTCATACAACATATTTTTAAATATTACTCTTTGACTGTTCAGATATGTCTTATTTTCTTGGTCGTAATGCATGTGTCTTTTTTCTTTTCTTTATAGAGCCTCGAAATTATGTATGTTCTACCTGCAAGCAGAGCTTATCCACAGCATGGGCGCTGATACAGCACGTCCAGAATACCCACGGACTCAGTATATGTATGGACTCTACTTTAGATGACCCTCCAGTGGAGCCTATTCCCACCCTAAGCCCATTCAATCTGAGGGCACCCCTTTTAGAACGTCAAATGGAACCGCTGTTTTCGCGAACTTCTAGTCAAGAACTGCGCCTGGATCTCATTGGCAAGTCTTCCAACAGCATCTCTAATGGTCCCGTTGCCTGCATCACACCCCCACCTCTTTTAGAGCCTCCAAAGATCTCGAACTTTCAGGACTCTTCTTACTCACAAAGATTGCGAGTCTTGGCGGGAGCCACCAGTCCTAATGCGGCATCCACGCCCAGGAAGCTTCTCCAGCCAACCTTTAAAGCAGTGCTCAATAATAAGACGGGTTCTAGGCCCAACACACCACCAGAATCTTCTCTTAGTCCTCCAGAACGGGTTCAGTCCACTACTCACAATTCCTCGGCTTCCTCAACCACCAGCGACCTTCCTCAGACACCGTCTTCCGGCAAAAACAGACTGTGCGAGTATTGCGGAAAGTCATTTCAATTCAAAAGTAATCTGATTGTTCACAGACGTTCTCACACCGGCGAGAAGCCCTTCAAGTGCCACATCTGCAACCACGCGTGTACACAAGCCAGCAAGCTCAAAAGACACATGAAAACACACAGAACAAAAAAGCAGTCCGGTTGTAAGCCGTCGCAGAAGTCATCAGAACTCGAAAATTGTGTGAGCGAAGACGGCAAGCCAAAAGACAGCAGCGAAGAGAAACAGACGAACGGCGATGGCGAATGCGGGTCGGACGAAAGAGAAGACGATGAGTTAGACGAGGAGGACGTTGACATAGAGGAAGAAGAGGAAGAGGAAGTCAACGTGGACAGCGTTGATGATGATGATTGTTTGCGAGAAAATGGCGAAGGGAATTTGGTGATAGACCACGTCGTCACAGATGATGATATGGTTGCAGAGGACCTGACGAAAAAACCCCTCAATAACGGAACGACGGAGAACGGAACTTCCAACAAAAAGGAAGACATATCTGAATGTAACGACAAAAAACCCATAAAGCATTCAGTCATCAGCGAAATTATGGAAAAGATTGGTTTTGGTTGCATCCCACCGTACAACGAAGCTTACAAACAAGCTCTAAAGGAGAGTTCGTATCGAAACTCTTTAAAACAAGATCGTTGTTCGTCTGGTACAGAGGCATCCAATGATGCCGGCAGTCATCATAGTTATGATGTGCTGTCCACTTTCCATCACACAGAGAGGCCGCCACGGGACGGCACCCGGAGTGCTGGACAGTCTCCGCTCAGTTTTGGCTCTGGACTGCTGGACTCTTTCGACCAGTCAATTCATATGAAACGAATCAGGCTGGACGACCCCACCAAAGACAAAGATCGCGATGGAAACTTTTTATATGCGGGCGTATGGTTTCCACGCGTGGAACCACCTCAGCACCAATATCGGGACCTTTACGGCTTAGATGCCACCACCAATAACCACAAGTCAGAAAGTGCCTTGAGCGGCAGGCCGGGGCCTAGCTCACTCGCCGCCAAGCCCAAAGATTCGCAGGCGCCGCGTCGGAACGACACGTGCGAGTTCTGCGGCAAGGTGTTCAAAAATTGTTCCAACCTGACGGTGCACAGGAGGTCGCATACGGGTGAGAAACCTTACAAGTGTGAGTTGTGCAGCTACGCATGCGCTCAAAGCTCAAAGTTGACGCGTCACATGAAAACACATGGGCGTTTAGGCAAGGACGTGTACAGGTGTCGCTTCTGCGATATGCCATTTTCAGTGGCTAGCACCCTCGAAAAACACATGCGTAAGTGTGTAGTCAGTCAAAGCGGGGGTTCACCTTATCTTATGTCAGAAGACTCCAAAGAAATGACGGCCTAAAATACAATAGTATCCAGATGTGTGTAGAAAAACAGAAGTTTTGAAAGTTGCTTGGAGCAAGGAGCATTCCATCTGTGTTTCGAACCTTGTTTCATTTTTCCAACGAAAACTAATATGCTTTCATCTTTATAAACGCATTTTAGACTTTGTGCTATTGTTGCAGTATTTTATTTATTATTATTATTATTATTTTTGGCCTACTAATACTAAGATGGAACCTTTTCCTACCGGTGCATGCCAAAGATGGCCAAATTTTAATGAAAGACAAACTTTTTAAATTATTTCAGTCGCTTGAAATTTATTATTACGGTCAATAGCAGTATTATTGTTAATTTACGCTTTCTAAAATAATTGTATTGCAATAGGTCGCTCGTTTTTTCTTTTTTTATGGAGGGAGAGAAATAACAGTTTGAGTTTCTGTGGAAGATAACAGAGAATCTGCATACTTAATATTCTTGAATTCTCTTTCTGTAACCAGAACTTGTTTTTTATTCTGCTGTTGAGTTCTTGCTCCAAGCTGGGTTGTTGATGATTAATGTATCTAGAGAAAGATAAAAATTCGCTCAAACACTTATTTTCGTAGAGAAATTAATTTAACTAGTTCGAATCCGAAGTCATTTTACTTGAGTGATGGTGGTATAAGCCGTGAGGCAACATGTGTAGAAAAAAAAAAAAAAAAAAGAAGATCGCTGTATATTTTTTGTTTTTACCTGAGCATATGCATACAGTTCTATTCTATCGTGCCAAAAACTGAAAATCTGTGTTAGTCTCTGACAAGAACTGCTTCAACTGTTACTCCTACAGTGTGTACTTATGTCTTGAAATTGAAAGTGCTCGACTTCTGTAGAACTGCTTCTTTTCCTCCCACGTTTTACCAAATTGTTTTGTACATTTTGAACTCGATGAATTTGTATTTTCACGTTTTTGTTCGTTTTGTTTTCTTCTCCCCGAAGATTTTGCTTTATACATTTTGCGCTTTTAATTCAATTTTTATGTGAATTTGTATTCTGTGTTGTAGTGATTTGGTTAGAAGAATATTTTGTAAGTAATCGAGTGAATTTTCCTCAGGAATTTAGGTACTTAGAATTTACTCTTTTCTATTTGATGATAAAATGTTAGCTGTGTTGAAAATTTGCTATTCAGTGAATCGTCTGAGCGATGATCGAGGTTTTGTTCAAATTCTTGTTGCCAACAGTCATTTTGTATTTTTTAAAAGCTCGCTATCGCTCATTTGATTCTTCTGAAAATTTAAATTTGGTTTTACGCACCCATCCCTAACCGATTTTTTTACTTTAACTTGCGTTTTTTAAATGCAAATCGAGTTAAATATAAGTCTAATTTTTTAACTTTAAACGTTTCTTTCAATTTACATTTTTAAAATGTAAATCGAGCACATTTTTACAGAGATTTAAAAAAAATATTACAACTCAGCGATTGAAAAACCATACCTCATTGTACATTTCTATGAAACCGTGTGGAGTTGGAGGGAAAAACGTTATATATGTATAATCTCTCACGCTTAATCAATTTAAATGTGATATGTCTATTTGAGATACAATGTAAACACTTCGTGATAGTAATAAAAATAAGACTGTTAATGAGCTTTCAGCGGTATATACAGTCAAGTAGACCCGGGTATGTTCGATATAAGTCCCGAGAATAAAACAAACAAGCAACACAAAAGAATACCTTTGTCCTCTGTTGTTATGTTTTCATAGAACTCTTTACCCATCAAGCATTTTTCATTCGAGCATTCTATTAAAACGTTGAGAGATTATTTTGTTGGCAATTGCGTTGCAAGTGAGTAGTGATTTATAGATACAGAATCTGTTTTTAGCTTAAAAGACCCTGCGTTTAGAAATTACGGTGGTATTTTTTTTTTTCTTTTAAATACCTATTTAGAAAGTTGCGAGCATTCTTTTGTCAAAGATCGTTATATTTTACTTTGAGCATCTAAAAGAAAATTAAGAATAGAGATTTCTCAAAAACGTCTAATTTTCTCTTAATATTTCTTAAGGCTGCTTACTTAATCTGCTAAAGATTTTTCCTTTGTGGTCTTAAAATGCTGAAAAGTAATTAAGCAAGTCTTTTTTCCCCCTCCGAACTGTAGTATATTCTGATTGCCTGCATTGAATGATTCATCCAGTTACACTAGGATAGCGGTTGTTGGGATCGTTCATATTAACTCATCTTTTGTACATGCGAACGAATAATTGCAATAAAAATATAAATTATTTATCAGCATTGAAAGAAGTCCCTTCGTTGAAATGTAGTTATCTAAAATTGATACTCATAGTGAGCTACTAAAAGTTGGCATTTAAAAAACTATCTTACGTGTTTGAAATTAGTTTTATTTATGTTAAGAAATTGAACTAAAAGAAGAAATAAAATTAAGCCGCGAATGAAGCCTCTTAATTTTATGTAGATTCACAGTACTCTTGAAAATATTTTTAAAGGTATATTTGATTTTTTTTTTTAAATTTTATCTATTATTATTATTATTATTGTAATATTACAGAATTCCTAATTAATATGGTAAACTTTAATGCCGCTTTTTGAAATAGATAACTTATTAATTCAAACACATGAAGGAAAAATCTCTCGCTGATTGATAGCAGACCTTAAGTCAATGCTCTGAATAGCCGCTTAAATTATTTTTAACACTTTAAAAACAAACATGTATTACCTCTTTTGGTACTTTAATTGTTATTAAATGTTAAATTGCTTAACTTACCAAATACTTTGGAATGTATGTTTTCCCCATCCCAAATTTGGAATTACTTCGTGTTGTTTGTTATTCTGTCAAAATAATATCTATAATAAGATTAATTTTTAAAAAGCACCTCATATTTCTAATTGCAATGAGAGAATAAAATAATGTATATTCGTGATATAAAGTTAATATGTGCACTCTTACACTTGTGTATAATATTGCTGGGGGATAGACGTTTCCCCCGTCTTTTAGAAAGATTGTCCCCGGAAAAATCCCCCCATACTTGTGTCTGTTACCATTTGTATATTTCCAAGTGCCTGTGCAAAATGGTTTTTTTTTTTAAAAGAATTAAATTCCAAATAGTGACATGTGATTTGGTGTGATTGTGAAATGTGTAACACACCTGAAAAACTGCGGCCAAGTCGCAAGCTCTCAGTGCTACATGAAGGGGAAATCGCACATTGTTTTATAGCTTGTAGAACTAAATCTGTACAGTTGTTTCTTTTGGTAAAGTTATAAGGAAGACAGCATGAATTGCATTCCCCATCGCAAGAAATGCAATGGCTAAAAATGTTGAAATAGCCTTATTATTTCTACGTTTTTTAATGGTGTATTCAATTTTTGTTGTATATATATCTCACTAATTTAGAGTCAGGGGCGCGATCACCCCCCACCCCAGATAAAAAAAATATTTTATTTATTTTATAATGGGAATTTTAATACATGAAATCTTGCACCCCAAATCAAAAGCTGAAATGCCGCCTCTATACTGCAAATTATTGAATATGAATGGTGTTCTGTTAGACTAGCTTTTACATTTCTTGTGACGGTTACAGGGCTGTAATTTTATAAAATGTAGCCTTGTTTCTTGAATGCTCTTCTGTCTTCTTTTTATATATTATAATCACCAAGACAAAAATTACCTCATGTATACTCTTGAAGAATATCTACAGACAACCGTATTTTAGTTTATGCTGTTACTTTAAATTCTAATGTGAAAGACAGGAAGTTTTCAAAAATATATTAATAAATGTTAAGTGCTACTTTTATTACTTAATTAAGTTTGAAGTTAAAAAAAAATTATTTGGTAAATAAAATGGATAAGTTCAAAATTTAACAATAAAATCTTAATCATTTTATTCCTTTTAAAATTTGTTTTGTTTTAATTTCTGTCTTTTTATGTTGTTGCTAGTATTAAAATTTCTTGCTAGTTTTAAAAAAGAATTGCGCTATCAATTATTTAATTGTGTTCATTTAAAGGTGTAAAAAAGTTCTAGTATCTTATCCCTGTCTTTCAGGTCTTCTTGGGTCAACTGAAACATATCTGTGTATAACATAAAAAATCAACCTGCCACTTTAGAGAAAATGCGCTCTGTATATTTAATACACTTTATGTATTCTGTCTGTTACACAGTGACTCAATAACCTCATATACATACATATATATATATATCTGTATCTCAAGGAAGATGTTTGCTTCTGGTTCTGCAACAATTCGATGCGCAAAAGAGAAAGGTGCAATAATTGAAAATAATGATGTTTTTTTGGTCGGTTTTTTAATGTCGCTCCATCTGATTAAATCGTGTGCTTAAAAAAGTAAAATTTTAATTGTTTTACAGTTATTCTAGCTTGCTTAGATTAGTTCCATCCAGTAGTTTGCTAAAAGCTGGCCCTAATGTCGCACGGGCACTTGCTGTGCCCTGCAAATTAAGACCAAGAAATCGAATTTAGACCAATAATGCGTGACATGGTAATTCAACTGAATATAGGGCCATAAAATTTAAAATGTACCCTGCAAAAAAATGGTACAGTCAGGCTCTGACTAAAATTAGAATTTTATCTTTTATCAAATGGTGTGATATAATATTCTATGATAAGATTAAATAACCACTTATGTTAATAAACATAATTTGACTTTTGAAGGTGTAAATATTTAAACGCCAAAGTTACCGTACCTATTTATTTATCCTTAATAATATAGAGATATGACTTTGAGAATAAACCTTCGATCTGTCAAAGATAAGTTTGATATGATTCTTAAAAAATCAAAGTTATTCATTATTTCTGGTTTAGTGAAAATTCTATTAAATGCGCATTATTTTTCTAGTAATAATGCTAATTCGGAAAATTCAAATCCGCTTTCCCCTACCTTACATATTAACATTATCAGCACTTTTTCAGTCATTGCTATACCCTCTTGGACAGTAAATGAAAATAAACCATGTTGAAGCGTTTATTTTGAAAGACAGCATTGTTGTAAAGATGACACTCGTATCAAAAGTTTCACCATCAGAATTGTTGCATCTCTTCCGCCTTTTGCCTCGTCTGTTGTAGAACTCAAAACTACGCTACCTCTTTTTCTGCCTGTCGCTTGAAAAGTTATTAGTTGTATACAGTTCTGCATCAAAGAACTGAAAAACAAAACCAGAAATACCTCTTGAAATAGAACGCTTGAATTTGACGGGTATGCAAGAAATCAATATACTTTACGCTTTCTACTTTAAAAGAATAAACAAAAATATAAGTATATAACATAAAAATTACCTCATCGTCTTTTAGCCTGTCTGTTTCTAAACTCTGGGAATCGTTTATTTTTTAGAGTGACTGCCTCCTCTAAGGAGTCGTTTCTTTTTACCTGAAAACTCGAAGGTTTTTCTGGACCTTTTATCGAAAGACTAGCTCACATTTTCGATTTAAAACAAAAAAAGAAAGATATTTTTTAATCGTACGTATAGCGTCGTGACCTCTTGTATGCAAAGCATATAATCCCTCATCATAGTTATTACGAACAGGAATCTCTAAAGATTCTTCTCATATTCTCTTGTATATACCTCAGGCATCGTGCTTACCTCACTTCCAAAGTGGCCTGAATCTTTCAAGAAGCTAAAACAGAATTTAAAGGGAAAAAAAATAGCACACATATGTATAAGTATACCTCGTATCTTTTGTAAATGCGTAGGAATCATAAGTTTGAATTCACTAGAAGTTCTGTATAAATATGTCGATAATATCAACCTTATACATACCGCAGGGTAATGTGTACAAGAAATGTTCTCGAAGTATTTTAATTGTCGATTCAAAGCAAGTGCTGTGTAACCTAATATGAAAAAATTGCCAGTATTTCAGTTGTTGACAGTGGTTTTTCATTCTGTTTTTATAAAATGAATTGTCATATTATTTGATAACTATAATCGTTTTGTAAATGTAAGGTTTTCTCTCACCAAAAGTCGTTCCTGATATATTTTCTGATTAGTCAGCCTTTACTTGCCTTTACCAAACAACATTGAGTAATTTTATGTAAAATTAACTACAAAAATGATAAAAAAAAAATTAGATTGTATTTAGCATAAATTATTTGCTGTCTTAAAAAGAAAAAAATGTGCCGTATTTTTTTTCCCGGTTAAAATGCCGTGGGCACTGTGCAACACGCCCTTCACGGATAGCTTGAAGGAAAGAATAAATTAGTTTCAGTGGCGTAGACAGAAATTTTTCATGGGGGAGGGTTATACGACTACTGCTACTCCCATATATGTATACGTGTGTGATAAGGGAGTAAAGAATATACATTTCGTATGGCAAAAAATTCCACATGGGAGGGGGGGGTGTGACCCCCCCCATCCCTTGGCTACGCCACTGATCAGTTTGCTTGCATTAGCAATTATACTTGTAAGCATCAAATAAACTGCAACAAAAAATATTATATTTATAATGAGAAAAGCATGAAAAAGCAAACCTTGTTTCTAAATAAGAAAACTTCCTCAACATTTCATACTATCTATCATTTGTTGACTAAAGTGGAAGTGTTTGTTTTGGTGAAATATTTGCACCGCTACAGTTTCGTGTTTGAAATTTATGCCATGGTAACACCACTTAAAATATGTGTTCGCCAAAACCCTTAATAGTTCCATGGGCGTCCATGGAACCCCCCTCTCCCTGCTCCTAGCTTCCATACTACCATTATGGTTTGCGTATTAGTATAACATATAAGTGGTTTAACACTAAAATACAGTATTTTTTTGAGACAGGACCCTTGACCTGCCCACTCACCGCCGCTACTAAGAATCATATGGGCTCCCATGAACATACCTGATATTTTCATCAGTAATTATTGCTTCCGAGAAGGAATCTGTAAATATAACGTTAGAGATATCTATTTCAATACAATGTTTACAATTACAAATGTATTATATACGTTAATAATAATAGGACGTACAGTGCAGTATTGATCCGACCCGTTTTCCTCATCTGAATTTCTCTTGTGATCAACTCATCAACAGTGGTATAAAATCCGAGTTTAAGTTGTATAATTTTATTCCGCCTCATACTAGTAGTTTTATAAAGCTATTGCTTTTTATAATTGAGTACTGAAAATCGTTTTTAATTTGAAATTTATTTAAAAATAAACGTATATCGGGAACGACTTTTTAAATATTAAAGATTGAAATCTGAAATTTTGTAATTCCGAAGACATGATTTTGTATAAATATGACTGAACTTATTCCTTATTTTAATAATTAGAAGAGAAAACATGCTATGTGAAAGTATTTTGACTATGATTACTTTTATATTTTGTATAATTGTATCTAATTCATATCTGTAACATTTTGTGCCAGTTCTGTTTAAAAGACAATCTGTATTTAGATTTTTTTTTTACTTTGGTTTTAACTGTTTTCTCATTTGTCATTTGAAAAGTATTTGCAATACGTGCGTATCCGAGGGCAGTTAGAAACATATTCTTCGCCAATTTCGACAGAGCTATCGTAGATGAACATGAATTGCCTTACCTAAAAGTTTCTGAGAACTTCTAAAGCTGCGTTAATTTAAAATATAGCAAAATATTTTGTGGGTTACATAAAGAAAATAAACTATTAAAGATACATTAGCGTTTCTTTTGCAGTTACCCCCTCCCCTTCAATGTTCGTATATCTATTAAAAACGTTCTTTGACCAATGGCCTTCGGCCCGCCCAGGAAAGTATTTACTCTCCTATTTTATTTTCAGTCCTGAAACTGTTAAATCGTTTATATTTTATTTAACCATTCATTGCTTAAACTTGTTAAAAGCTAGCTGGTGCGAAACAAGGTGAGTGCGGTGGGTGTTCAAGAGCAATAGCAGGGTTACAAATAAATTGCCACAACTCTTGTATTCCGTTGGTGCAAGTGACAACTACCGATTTTTCATAGATAACATCCTCCCTGAAATTTTCTGTTTGTAATTTTCTAATTTTTTTTTTTTTTTCGTTCTGTTCGCTATAAAAAGGAAAACTTTTATTTAATTAAAGTAATGTAACTGAAAGGCTTCTCTCTTTCTTCTACCAGATAAGTTTGTTGTTTAAAAAATCTGTACATATACAATAAAGACCCCTACTAAGGCAATCAGATGTTTTTCTTTTCAGACGACTTCTCAGTTCAATTTTATTCTCAACCACTCACCTTTTCCTAAAAGATGGCTCATTAGCATTTTGCCTTGGGTTGGACAATTTTTCTGCGAGTGATCTTATCGATATTACGAACTATGAACAGTTTTCGATCCTTGCGTTGGTGCAGCAAAGTCCCAGAAACATGCGCTCTTTTTATTACAGGGGGTCGCCTATTTAGCATGAAACAATACTTCTATAAAGCATCAGATCATAAATACCCAAGCCTCTTTTCTTGTTCCTCCCAAATTGCTCGTGTTAAAGAACTAAATCGCATACATTAAATTGTATACAATATACTAATGGTTCAATAAATTTGAAAATATTTCCATCAAAAACAACCAAATAATTTTTATTAAACACAGCTAAGAGAAAAGAACGAAACAACACTTGCAGCTTAAATGAATTCGTATCTTTTTCAGTGCTATAAACAAAAATAAAATAAAGACCATTTTTCTCTTTTTATACGGGATTCCACCTTAAAATTTAATTCATATCTCTCAAAATTTAAGGTTAGTATAGTACAAAAGTAAAAATATCACACCTGTTGCCCTCGTTTTACGCACATAAGGCATCATCTAACACCGCGTAATGTCTTGTATATATGTGAGTAAGTGTGTAACGTCCACAGTGACGAGTGAAAAAAAAAAAAAAAAAAATTTGCCAGCCAAGCTGCCAGTTGCCAGTTGTAAAACAAATCGCCGTTGCCGGTGAATGACTTTTAGTTTTATTTTTCTTCTGTATGTGTGTGTGTTTGCGTGTACGTTTTTCATGTACAGCGTAGCCAAATACCTCAAAGGTACGTCGAAATCAGGTAATTTGTTATATATATATATATAAAAAAATAGTAATGAAGTCGAGTCTGTTTGGATAATCGTTTCTTTGAGGTTTTGTGTATTATTTTTTCAAATAAACGCACTTATATTTCTGCAAGAGACGAGAATATGCGTTCAAACAATCGCGATTTTTAGGCTATGTCCAAGTGTCTATCAGTTTAGCCTACGCAAGGGGATGGAGTTATGGGATTGAAACACTCCCCCTTGAACCCATGCAAAAATGTTCACAAGAAGCAACGATGGAGATCCCCCTCTGTGTCCAGTGATGCATAATGGGAGAAAGCAGTGCCAGGCAGAGAGAGGGGGAGGGGAGAGTAGAATCTCTCTCTCTCTCTCTGCAAACACAGGCATCACCAAAATTAAGCCCGAAGTTCAAAGTTTTGAAAATTATTTCAACACTCTCCTTGAAAAAAATTCATCGGTAAGCTATACTGCATTCTTACATGTCAAACTTTCTATTCTCTGAAATTGTTCGAATCGAAAGCTACTTCTAAATTTTAAGATTTTTAAATAGTTAGATTAATTAACTAACTTGCACGTAAGTTTGTAAGAATTCCTATTATTTATTTCCAAAGTAAGCAGAAATTACATTTCATTATTCATTAAGTAAATACAGCCACTCAGTATATGATAGAGTATATTTATTGGTTCCGGCAATATATTACAAATGTATTATTTATCTTTTTTTGTTTGTTTATTTTTTATTCACTTGAGTCCAAAAACTCGACCTCTTCGGTGTTATTTAATCGTCAGTCATGCGCAATATTCAGAAATTAATTTTTATGCACTGGGTTGATTGGACGTAGAAATATTCTTCTCTCTTGCATAAACAGTTTATTGCATGAAAGTTGATTAGTGCCGTTATTATCTATGTTAATTGTTTTTATCACATGCACTTATCGTTTCTTCTGTGTATTGAACTTATGATTTTCTAGATTTAGCTGTATTGTTTTTTTTTCTTTTTCTTTTTTTTTTTTTTTTTTTTTTTTTGTGATTCTAGTTTTAACTTCATCTGTTATATTTCTTTTCACCACAAACAAATTTCTTTTGCCAGTATTAAGCATGATATTTTCCTCCCTTATTCCTCTTTCCCTTATTTGTGTCTCACCACTCATTGATTGTATGATAATATGTTGTGAAAACAGATTTTATTTATGGAGATTTATAAATTAAAAAGCTTGTAAATCCACTTGTATTTTTGTTCTTTTTTTTTTTACACCTTACACATGATCCCAATACTATAGTTAACATTCATATTCGTACTTCAGTTTTAATTTTTTTTTTAATCGAAGAACCCACATTCCTATACTTAATACTTTTTTCTTTCTAACTTACTGAAGATTATACGTTCTGTGTTGCAGATTACGATGATCAGTTCATTCCGAATCGTGAAAAAGTATGCCAAGATCGTAACTAAGTTTTGATGTATATCTTTAGCAGGGTATCTTTCATGTGCTCTTGTAACATATTACGACGTAATATGTTACTACCAGCATTCAGATCTTAAGCAGACTAAACATCTGAGTGTTGGTAGCTTTCGAAAACTGCTAATGATGACCGATAAAAAAATGATTTTTTCGCTAACTTCCTTCTCTAATTGAGCTGAAATTTTGCATGTATTATTAAAAAAAAAATCTGCTGAACGTTTTTCTTCTGCATTAAGCTAACGGGTGTGAATGTTTGGAAACTCATGTTGTCTAGAAAATTCCAGGAACTAGCCAAATTGTCTGGAAGAAGCAAAATTTATTGCTTCGAAAGACTCGTCAAACAATCCTCACAATTCAGTTCGCAAAGTCTTAATTCAACGGATAAAAGTAAGTCGAACACTTGGAGTTTCATAAAAAGAATAACTCGTTCAATAAAAACACTCCTCAATCAATACACTCCGTATGGAGTACCTCACCGTGTTTGAGTAACATGGAACATCGCCGAAGCGTGAAAGTCCAGCGTTCTGGCCTACCGCGCTGCTGTTGATTGACGGTTTGGAATTTTGGGCGTTTTTCTCCAAATGTAGCACGAATACTCGTTAGAACCCCTTAAAAAGTCCTCCCCTAGGCAGATCGCCCTTGTATAGCTTTGCTTAACACAGTACACCACACAAGCACTATTCCCAAAATCGTGCCAGTTATCGTTCAACTTAACGATTTTTGGAGAAATATCGCCAAAACTGAACTTTCTATATCGCCAATATTTGGTTAGAGATTGCCAACCCTAATTTTATCCAATGAGAATTTTAAATATCGTTCTCTCGCTTTCCGATCAGGGAATCCAGTTCGAACGGGATCCCACACAAACGTTTGAGGGACTAGTCTCGCTGGATTAGGACTTAATCCTGCGGGATTGAAATTAAGAAATAAATTATTTTTATTACAATTACGTCGCATTCTCAAATATCAATTGAAAAAAAAAATTGCACATTTATGTATCTTTGCCAAAAATGCATGAATCAATAAACGAACATTTTTAATTAAAATTCTTCTTCTTCTTTTTTTTTTTTTTTTTTTTTAAATGATCTTCAATGGAAGTCAGGATAATCTAGATTTTTAGCGAACTACCTAATTTCCAAATGAGCTCAAATATTTCATTCTGATGTATCTTATGTAACGTTAGTGAACAATCACGAATCAATTATAAAAATGTTTTAATTTTATTTTTTCTATAATTCGAGCTTTTAATGATTTTACTAAAAGTAGATCAAGGTTAGGAAGCGATTCATTAGAGATTTTTTTTTTTTTTTTTTCAAATCTTCCTTTTTTCAGTAACTAAGAAATTATAATTCTGTTTAAAAAAAAAAAAGAGCTTTTGTATTCTCTATCGAAATTAGGTCAAGATTAGGAAGAGGATTGACTCTTTACATTGTCTTTTTCATGTTCAAGTTTACTAAAAGAAGGCCAAAATACTTTTGAGGTGATTGAATGGTTATTGGTGAATAGAAATTAAATATCAGCAGCACAATTTTATTTAAATTTTACAACACAAAGACTAAAAAATGTCTCCTGCGTTACCAACTCTTAAATAATCGCCTTTTTCTTTCTTATGCAATTATAAAAGTACTTTTACCTTGGTTAGCATTTTGATATCAATGCACTTCCTTTTTGTGACATGATAATTTTTTTAATTAATTTTCTCCCTTAATATTGACATACTAAGTCCCCTGTGTTACCGGTTTTTGTTTTTTCACATTATTTAACTCTCTGTGATTTATGCAAAAAATAAAGTAATATTGTAAAATTATAGTATCACCTACCATACAACCGTTCTATTGGATTTATTAATTTCTTTTTTATAAAAGTTCTTTTATCTTTTGCTCGAGACAAAAATACATTTTAGTTATACTGGTGACAAAGTAGCAAAGAGGACAAATGTTAATAAAACAACAAGAATGTAACAACCTCCGAAATCATGTTTTATAAATTTATTTCTCGTAGACATTAACATATGTACACCTAACTAATAGAACACTCGGTCTCCTTTCATTTTAAAACTTGGGTTAATATGTGTTTCCAATACCATGCTAACACAGTGGATAAAACGATAGGAAAAATCCGCCTTGTGCTTGTATTTTTATAGAAGTAATGTTAAGTGACATATAGATTGTTTCATTTTACTGATACTTATAATTTTAAAATTGATAAACGTAAATTATAATTAATTATCAGTATAAATCAAGCCTAACAAGAAGGCAGAAAAGACACACCTACCTTATAAAATCACTTATGTTCTTCAAAATCTAACTGTTGACAAAATGACTGTGAGCTGAGTGACAATATTGTATAGGTGACTACGTTGCGAACTTTTAGTTTAATTTGTGCTTGTGGATTAAGGCCCATTGCCTGCACTAGAGTCCTAGGCCTATAGAGGGGATGCCCTCCGTGTGGGATTTTCTAAGGAATCTTAGCCCGTATTTACACGAGGACTTTCAGTTTAAAAATTCTTGTTTTAATATTAACAAAAAAGTGAGAGTAACACGGGACAAATATTCGGGGACACATGCATTTGCATTATAAAATGAAGAGAAGGGTTCTATATTTTAAATAGGTGTAATCTTAATGCAAGAAGTAATTTCATATCATCAAGCATTGCTTAAAAAATCTTATAAATAGAAAAAAAATAATTTAAAAATCAAAATATATATATAATGTGGGTACATGGCATTTATTGCATACGGTGTTCAATAAATCTATTTAAAAAGAAAAAATCCTATGTGGACAACACATGACTTCCTTGCACGTCTATTAAATCAAAAATATTTTCGGCGCACTTCATCTAAATTTATTTTGTTTGAAAGAGATAAAATACTGCAGTAATACTACGGTTCAGCGATTTCTAGCCAAATATTTCGAATATCGCCAAGCTGGTTCAATTTGAAAGATTTCCTTCTGACACTTAATTTGGGTTTAGCCAAAGCAGTAATTGATCACAGACATTTAATGAATTGAATGTATCCATACACCTCAATGCATTTAAAGTCATTTGGGTGACTCTGTAAATAAATTATCCAGTGGATTGCAATCAAAAAAGAGATGCACAGTTAGATGTTACAATAGTTCTAAATACAAAATTTTAACATTTTACGGTTAAAAGTTTTACAGTTATGTGAAATACAAAATTATTTTTAGTGCCGAATTCGGCGATATTTCGGTAACTCGCCATGGTCGATATCAAATGGCGAGATTTTGAACATGGACCAAACAGTGACTGACTACAGACCTAATATATTGAAGATGCCTAGGGATGGACGCGAGACGAAAAATTGGCGTCTCGCAAAACAGCCGAAAAGCTTGTCTCGTCTCGCAAAAATCCCTATATCATAATGTTAAAAATGTCTGTCTTATCTCGCAAAAAAGCTGTAAATCTCTGTCTCGTCTCGCGTCCATCCCTAAAGATGCCCATAGACATTAATATATTGAAATTGTTTTAGGGGGTCCTGCAAATAATCTCTCCAGTAGATTGGAATCAAAAATCGAGATGAACAACTAGATATTACAATCTTATATATGAAATTTCAACATTCTACGTCTAATAGTTTTTGAGATATGAGAGTTAAATACATACACACGCATGCCAACCTTGGCGGCTGTTGGCGTAGGGGGAGGCACGTGCCCTTGTCGGACCATTATCTAACTATATGGTCCCTAAAACTGGGTTGGAAATCTTTTACGTGTTTCTGTAGAAGAATTATGAATGATAAAAACATTGTTCACTGGAGAAATTCATTTTGTAACCCTTAACAACATATATCACTTCTGAGTCGTTTGAAATAGCCTAGAACTTCTAAAATACGCTTTAATGAGTTTCTGCCCATAGAGCGTAATGAATTTAAAATTTTTTGGGCGGCCATGTAGATAAACTATCCAGTCGAATGGGACTAAAAGGGGAGGTGCACAACTAAATGTTACAACAATCCTAAATATAAAGTTTCAACATTCTACGACCAATAGTTTTTGAGATATTCGAGTTACGTACGTACGTACAGACGGCATGGAAAAACTGGTCAAAATAGACTCGCCGTTGGTCAAAATGAGTAGCAGACGCATTTATATGAACGTGCATGCTAGCGTACTATGAGATGCATGGAAAAAAATTCTTAAAAGTAAAAATTAGCGATAGTCAAAATCGATTTTTTCGTCGAAATTTGGTCCCCGAAAAGTTTCGGGATCACTATACTTCCTTACTCCGTACAAGGAAGTAAAAAACAAAAAATTTAAAATTTAATAAGTATGATCTAATAATAATATATCTGGAGTATCTTATTTGATGCTTAAATTCTAGTTTGGAACAAATTTGTGGGGAATATAAAATCAGAAAACATAGGGACATAAAAGGGTTGCTTTAATTTTGGAATGACCCAAATAAGAAATAACTATAGGTATACTGAATATTATGACTAATTTTCATATTTATGTAAGTTGTCTTGATGAATATTAATTTTAAACTTCTATAGTGGTTAAAATTTCTTACTTTATCATACTTTTTTCTGTTCGCAGTTTTAAATGAATGCTAAGCTCAATTGCGGCATTCTCAATTCCGAAATCCCTCGAAATAATAAACAGTGCGGAAATGGATTTCCCAGTTCCGATTAACCAATGTACTTGCAAAAAAAAAATGCAAAGGTGACTTAGAAATAAGAGCATTTAATTTGATGCTGCAAATTATTTTACCAGAAGGCCTTGCTGCCGCCAGTTAAGCCTATCCCCTGACGTAGAGCATTAATTTTAGACCAAATTATATCCGAGACAACAGATCACTGAGAAGATTCGCAAAAATATTTCAGCTAGCAATATAATAATATTATGTGCCCCATTCCCCACCACCCCCCAAAAAAAGCATTCAATGCCTGTTGTATAACCCTATTTCAGGCAGCGTACTGTACCCCCCTCCTCTCTATTTCTTTATGTCTCATTATAATGCAGAATACACAAATGTACATGAAATATATTTATTTTAAGTTTATAAAATAAAAGGGGCTAGCTGCAAATTTACAGACATGATTATATAAGGACACAATTACAACACTATACTCACAGTACACCAATAATTCATTAAATATTTTCAATTTAGTACAGGGCATCAGTTCTATAGCATGCTTCGTGTTCCAGGCCTCTCACTGGACTGATGTTTTCCGATTTCAGCCAAAGTGGGCGTTGTTGCTATTTCCCTACAAGTTAAGGTAATTATTTACATTATGTGCAAATTGGCGTAACTTTTACTCAGCAATTGCTATCGTAAATAGGCACGTGATGTTTTGGTCTCAAATAATTCAATACAGTGGAGAGGATGTGGTGACGATGACAGCCAAATATTTGAATAGTAATAGACTGGTTGATAGACATAGGAAGTATTTCAGAAATTAAGGGAAATTATAATAAAATTACGAAATAAAAGCAGAAAAGAAGGAGGATTTTAATTTACTACAAAAAAGGCTACGGCGCAGTTACCAAGGAATAAAAATAGAGTTTGAAAAAACTAAAAATCACGCTTTAGTGATAAATTGAACTAACTAAAAAGTTAAAAGTATAATTCTTAATATAGAAATAAATTAATGAACGAAAAATAGTATTATTGTGAAAAAAGTGTGTGGCACTTTGTGCTATATTTTTTGTCTCATTTGTGTACTAATCGTACCGATTGAATATTCTCAAGAACTGATAATATGGAGCACCCCACGCTTTTTTCACAATCACAATAATACTATTTTTCGTTCATTAATTTATTTCTATATTAAGAATTATTTTTCGCTTTTTAGTTAGTTCAATTTGTCCCTAAAGCGTGTTTTTTTTAATTTTTTAAACTGTATTTATTTAAAATTTATTTTTAATTTTCGTTATCTCTCATAAGACACTAAGGAACACTAAGTTGGAAAGTACAAACTGTGAGATAATTTATTTTCACTGTGCACCAGTGGCGTAGCCAGGATTTTATTTCGGGATGGGCTGGGTATCAAATTTAAAGCTAAATTCAATTGTAAGCTAAGTAAAGGGTCCCATTTCGGGAGGCGGGCAGCAGTACCCTCAGCCCCCCCCCCTCTGGCTAAGCCCCTGCTGTGCACCAAAGTATTAATTAACCTGCAGTTAAATGTTACCTTCCTTACTAAAAAGGAAAAATAGGTCTTTAATCAACAAACAAGTTTCATAACGACTATAACAAACACAAGCATCCATGTAACAATAATGAGGTAAAAATTTTCGATTTGCCATCTGAATTTCAAAAACGTAACCACCCAAACATACCGTTGAATACAGTTACCAATAGCGAGAGAGGTTCTACTCTATTGTGCTGAGCCGAGTGCCGAAATGGTTACGCATGCGTAGACCGCACGCTTGCTCCATCTCTCTCGCTCTCACGCACAGGATCTCAAGAAAATTACTAATCCTGACAATCCTAATCAGGATAATAGGATAAACGCATCAAATTATTGTATTGTCATCGGTACTCAGTAAGTCTATAAAGTTTAAATTAAATCTGACTGTTTAAAGTGTGTCAAAATCGAGTTCAAAGGAGTCGGTTACAAACAAACAAACATACAAGTGAAACTAATAAAAGCGTGTTAAAAAAATATAAAGAGATTCTAGATGAATACCATAATTAATAGGATTTTAAGTTTAATTAAAAAGGGAGATAAAGGTTTCTTAATGGGCAGTACACTGGATTATTACATGTACAAAGTGGTCATAAAAAAGGACTTCCCAGATATATAAACTTTTAGCCGCCGTTCCGTGCAAAAAATAGAGATGAGATTTCAGATATAGTTATTCAGAGGTATGCGCTCGAGATTGGAATTGAGTTATTGACGAGATTGGAATAAAACTTTAGAGTTCTCACGGTTACGATTACAGGGAGAAAAATTTCAAAATTTTCTAACGGCAACACCCACTTTTTTTCTGCGAAAGTTGATCAGCGGATTAAAAACCCAAAGTAGCGTTGGAACGATACTCGTATGATGAAATTTGGCGGCGTAAAACATTAGCAAAGAAGTTCATCGTAAAGAACCAATATCAGCTCAAGAGAGGAGAGGGAAATTATATTTACTTTAATTAAAAGTTTTTAAATACCCTATTGTTTCTTTAACATTTCTGCTGTCAATTCCAGTGATTCAATGGGAATTGTGTCAATGCACTTTTTTTCTTTGTGTTGACTTTGGTTCTTTACAATGCTCTTCTTTGCAAGTATTTTATACCACCAATTTTCGTTCAAAAAGTTAAGGCTGATCTATCTGAAAATGGGGAATTTCGGCTGACTTTCGCTCAAGCTATAAAATAAACTTAATGTGACATAACTATGAGAATTTTCAGAAGTTTCCTCTGAATTGACACTAATCTAAATTTTGATGAGTTATTTAATTTGTAAAAAAATATTATTAAACTTGATGCTTTTTCAGAGAAAACCCTATTCTTTCTTAACTTTCGCTCACGATCAGAAATAAACTTACAATTCCATAATTGTGAGAATTCTGAATGATTCCCCAAAAACTACATTGAGAACTGTGACACTAATAAAAAATTTGAAGAATTTTTTAACTTTAAAAAAAAGTTCTTAAACTTGACACTTTCTCAGAGGAAGACGCTTTTGGTGGACTTTCTCTGAAGATCAGAAATATAAACTTAAAATGACAGAACTATGAACATTTTTAGAATGTTTCCTCCGAGTACTGAATTGAAACAAATCTCAAATTTGGAAAGTTATTTAATTTTTTGAAAAAATTATTAAACTTGGCACTTTTTCAGAGAAGTCCGCTTTTTGGTTCATTTTCACACCAGATAAGAAATAAACTCACGATACCAGAACTATGTAAATTTTAAGAATATTTCCTCGAAAACTATACTGCGGCCTACTGTAAGTTTCAAATTTGAAGAACTAGTCAGTTTTCATAAAAAAAAAGAGAGAAAACATTGTTTTTTAGACTCGAATTCAAAACTGACAGACTAAACACCCTTAAGTTCTACCGAGTTGTACGTCGTACATTGCTGTTGAACAGAATGTTTCTATTTAAGGATTACTTTTTACTTTTGAGTATATATTACTTTAGTCGATTGCCTAGATGCGTTCTATCACCGCATAAAGTTTATTCACTTTTTCAGATTCACCATGTATATAAATAACAAGGTTTGAGCCTAACTTTTAGTGACAAACTCATATATTTCTTTACTCCTATTTATTTTTATGGTCCGAGGAGGGTTAAAAAAAATCTGTTGTCTTAATTTAGATTAATGTAAGCAATAAAAATCAATTTTTAATATAAAATTCCTGTGTATTAAAAAAGTATGCTTTTTAAAATAAAAACGATTATCTTCAAACACGCGCAACACACAGGAATAAAATAAAATCTGTTTCCAGTATTTCAGAACTTCACTCTCGCATGATCAAATTCATAAATTTTCACAAATAAAATCATAAACGCAGCTAATTTGCTTTGAACATATACATAAAACATTCATATCCGCGCTCATGGAAAAATATCGAAATATATTTCCTCCACTGCAATACAATATCTGAACTAATAAAACAACTGAACTCATATAATAACATTCTAAGACTGCAATAAATGTATTAATATGTTTTTTGAATTTCCAAATCTGGTTTTAAAAGCGCACTTTCCTTAAAATTCTTCTGTTGGAGGCTTTTAGACCCTATCCTATGGATCCACGACTGTCATATTTGTAGTTTTTGACCAAAAAATAAAATAGAATGAAATGTAAATTTTGAGTATTTCCTGAGAGTTAGAGGAAATTTTTTTAGCACAGTAAAAAAAAAAACCTTTTTTATTCCCCCATCCCTTCCCAAACAATTGTCAAAATACGTATTAATGGGTTTCCAAGCCCAGTCCTTAGATATTTAAGAAACAATCTTTATGCTAACTAGATATTTTTACACTGTTCTTTTAATGTAAACAGATTTGTTGGAAGAATTCCAGTGAGCAACAAGATCTAATCTGAATAGTAAAATCTTGCTCAGAATGAAATTTCTAAAATACTTTATTTCAGATGTACTTTGTTTTTAATCAATTTGGTGTTGATTTTTTTTTTTTTTTAGAAGAAAAATAAGGGTGAGGGGGGGGGGTCCTCTGCCTTTCTATAATCTATTTAATAATCCTTTTTTTTTGGGGGGGGTCACTTCGCCTTCCCCATACGGATTAAGTTCAAACTATATAAGATTGACTTATTTTGTAATTTCATCTGCATGTATAAGAAAAAAAGAGACCAAAAAGTGTCGACTAGGTTGGCGGATCCAGAGGAGCTTCGTTTGGGGGGCTTGTGCCCCTCCCTAGACAAAGTAAGTTTAGAGTTAAACTACGGAAGATTGGCGTAGTTTGTAATTTCAGATTCATTTATAAGTTAAGGGAGACAAAAAATGGTGATGATTCCACCTCCCAGATTTTTCTTAGGATCTGCCTCTGTATCTCTGAAAAGATGAAAATTGGGGGAAGAGGGGTTGGTGGAAAACTCTTTTTATAGATTAAAATAAAAATTCACCCCCTCTCCCCATTAGGCAGATAGTTCTCGATTCGCGTGTCTTTGCCTTAACAAGCACAGCACATGGGTGCCCTCGGCTTGCAATACGGTAGTATTAACACTTTAATGCGCAGTATTCCCGCTCTGGGAACACCAAACTCTGACGTTCTGACTGTTGCCAGTCACAAAAAATAGATTTGATTTCTATAAAAATAGTTGCGGGTGACATAGCTCCACGAGAATCCTTTACTTTTTAGCACGTCCTTTCCCGTAAAAAGATGGTCACGATTAATTATTTTTTTAACAATTATTTTGATTTTAACAGCACTGACATCTGCTGAAAAATGGAAGAATGCGAGAACAGCTGGACAGATTGCCCAATGCTGAAAAAAAGGCAGCCGTTGCCATCGCTCGACTGAACTACCAGCAAGATGGCGGACGATCGAAACGTTCATCGCGTGCCACAGATCGAGATACCCTTTTTGACGCAGCTGGCTGTGTCCGGCACAGCCAGCAGTCGTCAAAACAGGCGTCGGCACGCGATGAACGTTTCGATCGTCCGCCATCTTGCTGGTAGTTAAGTCGAGCGATGGCAACGACTGCCCCTTTTTTCAACATTGGGAGAGGGTCTCAAAGGGTTAACGGTTGAGTAAAGTATAACTTTTAAAAATTGCACTCTACTGCTCGGATTTTGGAATTTGTTAATGTTTTATTGGACGGTCTCTCTTGTGCAAAAGAGAGCAATATAAGCATGCTCACCCACATCTATAGTAAGCAGAGGGAGCAAGCACCCCGAGGGTCACAAGAATCGGTCGGGCCCATTTCCACTCACAAGAGTCGTGAACCCCACCCTCTTCTCTGTGCAGAGGCGTAGTGCGCCTTTCCTTTAGTACGCCCCCGCCCGCCCGGCAGCGCTCTCTGCCGCCCGGGAGGGGCGCCGTTTTTACGTCCCTTTTCTCTTATTTTCCTTATGGGCGCCCCGAGGTCAAAAGTGGACAGTCGGCGTGGGCAGAGAGAGATCCCTCCCCGTACACATGCGCGCATGATTCATCCGACTTCGCGGGAAAAGGCTGGAGGACTGACCGCAAACTTTGCAGGACCTTGCGTCCCGGTTAAAAAACAAGGCGTCTCGTCGGAAGTCTTTATTAACCAGATGCCAAAAATGGAAAAAGTGCCTGCTCTCTTCGAGACGTGGACGCTTGAAGAAAAATACGCTTGTCTCGTCTCGCATAAAATAGCTGTCGAACATTGTCTCGTCTCGCAAAATCACCATGATGGTAATCATAAAAACATCTTTCTCGTCTCGCAAAAAATGTGTAAATCTTTCACGTCTGGCCTCGCATTTATCCTACTTTCTTCGGCTTTTCTCGTTCATTTAGCTCTTTTAAGAAATAATCCAACTTTTGAACTTCTTTTTAAATGGCGCTATACAATCAAAAAAATTGCGAATGTCTTTTCACAAACTTCTACTATAGGCGTAAATTCGATTTAGCATTAACCTTTACTTAGCATTTGATATCGTAAATAGAGACAGTTTTTTTTTTTTTTTTTGGTGGAGGGGGGGGGGGGGAGACTCTTTTTTGCTGGGGGCTCCTGAGTTTTTATACTGAAAAGAAGAGGAGAGAATGTATAGTTACAAGTCACAACTCCGCAGGAGCAACTCACCGATTAGGCTTAGACTTCTTTTATGTTCCTGGGGATTTTTTTTTTTTGTCTTTACAGTGTTTTTAACACACACTGAAAAACAGAAAATTTTTAGCTCCAGCACTAGTCTAGGATCCGACATGGCCTTTTTCATTTCTTTTTTTAAACATTTGTCAGAAGAAATAAGATGAATTGACAGTATGATTTCGATATCTAAATAACGCAGTGATTAACAATAAATAGAATTTTGTAACCAAAAGAACACAAATAGTTGAGGAGTGAATAGAGACGATGACAGCCGATCATTTGAATTAAAATGGAATAGCTGATGGAGCAAAAGGTCGTTGCCAAACTTGACATGCTGGAAGCCTGCCGTGTCCAAAAGGTTACTGATCTCAAATTTTTAGGAATAAATTACTTTATCAAATTATAGTTTTTTAAGTCTTTTATTTGTTAATAAAGGGCTTCGCTACAACTTAACGTACCCCCTGTCTCGTGCTCTTAGTACCCAAATTAAATGAACTTGCACTACACTCGAAAAACTTCAGGGTGATATTTACGAAATACGCCGTTAAAGGGACCAGGTACGCAAAATTCGGTCAAAAAATCGATTATTATTTTTTCATTGAATTAAATATTTTAAAATTTTATCTTTCTAACGATATATTACACGTGTTTATGTGAAAGTATTAGAAATTTTTATATTTCCCCAAGGCATTTCATAGTTTATACGCCATCTAAAAATCTTTAAATCGGATTTTCTCAAAACTACGGATTTTACAGATTCGTGTTCCTTTTTCTCAATATCTATTAAACCTATGAACTCAATTTTTTCATGACAGATATATCATATTGTATTACATACTTTAACATGGCGGTTTGTTAATATATTGAGAATTATTCATTTTAGGCAGCCATATTCTATCAAAAATGCAAATTTAAAAGTGACTTTCAGTCAAAAATTAATAATAATTTTAAATTTTTATTTAGAAAAAAACTGGCGTGTTAAAGTAAATAAAATATGTTATTCTAACTAATGTTAAAATTTTCTACTATTATCTTTTACAATTTCTGAGAAAAAGGTACATAAAGTTGATGAATTTAACATGGCGAAGATAGGGCTTACCCGGTCCCCTAAAGAAAGTTGAAGTTTTTCGTACGAAAAAAAGTTTATCTTTACGAAATACAACATCATGGCCGTTTTAAAGAGGTAGCTAGAAGCAGGTAGCTATGTAAGCCTCTTCCTTAGAGCTGTCGGTTCAGTGAGCGTTTTTAAGGTATACTGAACATTTTTTAATTTAGTATAGTAGGTTTCAAAGCCCGAGATGAGCCCCTTCCCCTTAACCCTTTGAGGCGCAACTATTTCCCAATGCTGAAAAAAGGGCAGCCGTTGCCATCGCTCGACTTAACTACCAGCAAGATGGCGGACGATCGAAACTTTCATCACGTGCCACAGATCTAGAAACCCCTTTTTGACGCAGCTGGCTGTGCGGCACTGCCAGCTGCGTCAGAAAAGGGTCTCTAGATCTGCGGCACGCGATGAACGTTTCGATCGTCCATCTGGCAGGCAGTTAAGTCGAGCGATGGCAACGCGGCTGCCCTTTTTTCAGCATTGGGCAATCTATCCAGCTGTTCTCGCATTCTTCCCTTTTTCAGCAGATGTCAGTGCTGTTAAAAATAATCGTGACAATTTTTTTTACGGGAAATGACGTGCTAAAAAGGAAAGCATTCTCGTGATGTCACCCGCGACTATTTTTATAGAAATCAAATCTATTCTTCGTGACTGGCAACAATCAAAACGTCAGAGTTTGGTGTTCCCAGAGCGGGAACACTGCGCGTTAAAGGGTTAAAAGTACTCATTGAAGCGCCCATGACTGAAACTCAAGGTTATAAATCTAATATTTAGTCTTCGAGAAGGATGAAATTAACGCCAAATAAAATCAAAATCGAACAATTATGCACCCAAATACTTGGACAAAACAACAACTAAGTAGCATTTTGTACCCCCCCATGAAAAAGCGCTTATCTGGACATCCAAGTTTATTGGTATTTCTTAGGAATTTTAAGAAAAGTCAAAGCAAGGAATTTTTTTTTTTTCCTCTAATGAGAAGACTGCCGGAAAAAGTATATCGGTTGTCGAAACTAAAGCCGCTTTGACCCTTGGTCACTTATCTCGAGCTTTGACCTCTCGTCAGACGGAGCAATCGGTTTGGTCAAAACTGCTTGAATTACCAAGAGAACAAGAACCTCCATGAGAAGCCTATTCGGTGACCAAGCGTAGTTCGGTATTTTTGCACCGTGTCAACGTGCATAAACAACGACTAGCGAGAGGGAAGAGCAACATTTAAAAAAATCTGTCCCCAGTTTTCATGATTTGTTATGAATTTAATAACTTATGAGTCGAATTTTTACAGTAGGGCTCCGTTTACATGCGCTTGACCTGAAGGGGGGAAGCTTATTTATTCCAATGATATTAGTGTAATTCAAATAGATGAAATAATTATTTCATTCAAAATTAATCATTAAATATTGTCACGTATTCAACGCACCATGTTTGAAAAAAAAAAAAAAAATGAAAGAAAGAAAAAGAAAGAAAGGGCAAAAGGATGGAAAATTTTGAAATTTTCCAACCTTTTATTTCAAAATTGTATGGTTGCATGAAAATAGAAATTAAAAAAACATTTTGAATTTACTTACATTATTTGCTGATTGACTTAAAATTTCGTTACCATTATTTTAACCAAAAAATTTTTGTTAGCTACTTTTAAAAATATTTCGCGAAATCTACAAATTATTTAGTTGAGTTCATCAAAGATTTGTTGATTAAATGAAGTAAGTGTATAAAATAACGAAGTTTTTGCTGAAGGTTTTACTATTGGATTCCCTTTGGCTACTTTTCACGCAATACCGTGCTTTAAGAGAAAAAAGAAATAAAAGTACACACACTAAAATAAAATATAATGGTAAAAATAAATTACTAAAACACTTTGAAAAGTAACACCATAAAAGTTACTTAACCGTTTGACTTCTATCCGTCAAAATCCTCATACACCCTCCAATAAAAGTATTCGAGCAAGAGAGAAATTTCCTATTTTAGATTTGCGAAAAATAATTGAGTTTTTGAAAAACGCACAACTTAATAGAAATATGGAATGTCATATCTATGCATAGCCTAACTCATATTCTATGATAAATAATTTTTAATTACGAAACCAACGTAGCAAATTTCTCTCTTGCTCGAATGCTTCTTTTGGAGGGTGTACATTCCAAAAGCGCAATAGCGCAGCATACACTGTAAAAAATAAAAATAAATTTACGAGAATTTACCGCTCATTTTTAAGGGGAAATCTCGTTTTCGTATATGAAGGAGAAACCCTCGTAAATCTACATTTTGAATATGAAGAAGACCTTTTCTTACTGAAATCGCGACTGCACCTTTAAATTACGGTAGAGTCTCGCTAATCTATGACGTCGTACCCAAATGTGACGTAGGACCGGAAATTTCCCATCCTACTCCGACCGAACATGCCCATAATCGAATCGAAGCGAAGCGACTATGACCTGTTAATCGAGTCGAGTGCGAGTCATCAAAGCGCGCGCGATTGAGACGTGGAGTGAAAAACAACATGACTTGGATTTAATTTTGTTTGATGCAAGACGAGCCAAAAGTGTATAATCGGATTGTAATGAGGTAAGTGACTTGTTTCATTATTTCAATGTTGTAAATGTATTAAATACTTTAAGGAAATTAGCATGTTTTTGCCCAAACATTGAATGAAATCCGAAGCCTACTCTCGGTTGGTTCTACGAACAACAACACGATATCAAACGAGGCCGGATACAACTGATCATCACAGCCCGAGAAATAAATGTAAACCGCAGACCACTTACATTTTATTCTGAACAAACATTCACATTATATTTTACATTATTTAATAGAAAGAACATCGATCTTTTTCAGATGCTGATTAAATGGTTAGGTTTGAAGTAATTAATTTATATCCCTCAATAGAACCTCTGAAATGTTTGATACCATCAGTAAAGAAATAGATAACCACTTCAATATAGCTTTAACACTTAAAAATGCTCTTGCTTTAATTCTCAATAACTCCTACTTTCAATTCAATAGTAAATTTTATAGCCAGAAAAAGGGAGTACCCCCATGGGCTCCCCGATATCTGGAGTAGTAGCAGACTGGAAAATGAGATGTCTTGAAATAATAATTAAAAAGAAATTCCACCCCCATATAAAATACTGGTTTAGATACGATGATATTTTTGCAATAGTGGAAAACTATAGCCTTGATAATATCCTTCAGGAAATAAACAATATTGATAAAAATATACAATTTATAGAAATAGAGCAGCACAACATCTTAAATTTTCTAGACGTTAAAATAATAAGAACCACTCCTTACAATATAGAAACCAACCAATAATAATGAAATAGTCAAATTCTCATCAAAAACCTCCTATAATTATAAAATTTCTATAATCCGTTCTTATATTAATAGAGCTCTCGATACTTGTTCCAACAAAAGAATTGCAATTCATAAAAAAACAATGTGAAAACGCTTATTACCCTAATAATATCGTAGACAAATTAGTTAAAGAACGACAGAAAAAAATAAACTTCATCAACAACGCCCAAAAAACAAAACTAACTTTCACCTATCCCATTCCTCACTGTTGCGGAATTGCCGAAAAAATCGCTAACCTTGCCTGCAAAAAGAATATTAGAATCCCTATCAAACCAAATAGTAACATTTAAAAAAGAATCTGCTTGCATAAAGGGGGGGGGAAACCCTTAGAAACCGCAGGTGTATATAAAATTAATTTTATTTGTAAAGATTCTAACCTTTCCGGCCACTACAGAGGTTTAACAAAAAGAAGAAAAAAAAGACAATCAAAAAACACATAACGATATTAAATTCAATAGACATAGTACTGCCCCATCTCGCTTAGTCTTAAAGGAAAATTAGAAATTGATTTCAATAAAGTTAAAAAAAAAAACGAATTACAATAATCATAAACCATAACTAGAGTTTAAAACGTGAAGCAATAAAAATATTAATGCAAGAGGGCAGCATCAACAACATGAAGCATGCGCAGATAGATGAAGCTTGGAGTGGTGTGCTGGAGCGAAGAAGATCCTCTAGGGTTGGATTTTTGACGTCAAAAACTGGTTATTGACATGACATGTCAAAAACATGTTGAAAACTGTCAAAAACCTTTACATGTTATTTTTATCAGTTATTAGTCACATTTTATTTCCAATATCAAATTACAAAATTAATTAAATTAAACTTAATATATCTTATTTCATAATTAATGTAATTAAATTAAAATTACATGCCACCATTCAAATTATCTGTCATGCTAAGATTAAATATTGAAAATAGTATATAAATATGCTTTTGAAAGTACTTTTTATATATTTTTTATTCCTTAGATCAGCTTGTTTGAAATTTTTGAAAATTAGTAATTAGTAGGGATCGACCGATAATATCGGCAACCGATAGTATCGGCGCCGATACCTCCAATTTTTTTAGGTATCGGTATCGGTTCTCCCGATTCTAAAAGTATCGGGAAAGTATCGGTTTCTGTTGCTTTCATCCATTTTCAACCGATACTTCGTTTTTCAGAAAAAACAACGCAGTCGCAACACCATTCTAGAATCCTTGTTTTGGTAATGAGATGAGAGGCGTCGTTTCATTGGCACATTTGTTTGTGCGAGTGTTTTCGAACTGTGTGTTTTTTTAAATTGTAACCATCGCTAAAAGGATGTCGTATCACCAAGTGTGGTCGAAATTATGGACGAAGAATCGTTAGATGACAGTTTAACAGGACAATCGCCTATTCTTCTAAATTATTTTGATTTCGTGCCCAACACTAAATACGCTCTCTGAAAGGATTGCAAAAAACAAATGTCGAGAGGTAGGCTATAATTTTACTTCAGTTTTATGAACGTTTATTTTCTCACTGTGTTGACTCGAAAAAGAGTTCATTCATATATATACATATAATTATGACAACTAAAAAGTTTGTAATATTTGCTGAAATAACTGCAAAAATCTCTAATCTCTGTACAACAAAATTTTCTCTATAGCGAATTTTTCAACTGGAACCAAGCGAGTTCGTTATAGGGAGATTCAATTGTGTGTGTGTATATATATATACACGCACACAATTGAATCTCCCTATAACGAACTCGCTTGGTTCCAGTTGAAAAATTCGCTATAGAGAAACTTATAGTCTCGGGCAATTACAGATTTGTGTATCATTCTGTTTTGAGAAGTGTAATAATTATCAATATCTAATATTTATTTATATAGTTAATTTAAAAAATTAAAGCTGTATTAGTATAATTAGTAATACTAATTATTATATAGTTTATTTCCAATTTTGGGATAAAAAAACATATTTCTTGTGAATAATAGTATTTGGTTTATATGTAAGGGAAACACAGGACTAATCGGTGTGTACCTGCTCTTCGTACGGAAAAGATAAATACATGGATCCTTCCGGATTAATTGTGTCTTAACCCTGTCCGGAGAACCAAAATATTTGGATTTTCAAAAAGAACTTAAAAATGATCATATGAGTTCATATTAAACAGAAATCTTGCTAAAACATTTAATAATTCACTTAGTGGTTAAATAACTGGCGCAGATAAATAAAACCATTAATTAATGTGAACTTATTATGCATTTTAAGGAAAGAATTTATATACGTATTTAATGAACAATATCTAAATACATATGTACTTACATACTACTGTACAGTTTATACATTATCACAATTTAATGCAGTTTAAGTAATCTAAAAAATATTTTCATATGTGAAAGAATTATAATTAAAGAAAATCTAAATAAAACTTGCAAGCTTTGAAGTTGAATAAATTTCATGTGTTTACTTTTGTAAGCACAAAATCGAAGCATGAACCGAAAAAAGACACATATAGTAAGAGCAAACAGGAAGCTGTTTTGCGTCTAATATGGAAACCTTTTATCTGGCTCATAGCAGCAATTAGGCGACAAAATAGAGGTTGAGAAAAATTGATTTAAATATTTGCACCAGTCGGCACTGGAAATGAAATGGATTATCTTATATCCCTTTAACTCCCACCCCCCGTGTTTGTGTTCTGTCAAGCCTAAATGAGGGGCATCTACCTATAGGGTGGGGGGCTTGGGCAGAGGACATTTTAAGGGAGTCTAACGCATATTCACGTAACATCTGGAGAAAATCGCCCAAAACTCTAGACTGCTAGATCGACAGCGACCACGATCGACCACGCGAGGAGAAAGAATTCCGAACCTGCACACTAAGACGCTTCCCAGTGCTCAGCTTTTTTATAAATTCGGCCATTCGTTGGCATAATTTGAATAGAAAAGAAAGACTAGAACTACTATAAATTCACATTTCAACGTATCCACTGTTTTTTCTTTTTAATGCTTTCTACTGGGATCAAATTTCATCATTCTGTTATTCATTTTAACGAGAACTACACTCTCGTTAGAAAAACTGCCCAATAGAGGCAGGTTTAAATGACATTAAATTATGTAAAGTATCGGTATCGGTTAAGTATCGGTATCGGCCGATACCATAACTTAAAAGTATCGGTATCGGCTATTTCTGAAAATGAATTTATAGGTAAAGTATCGGTATCGGTCATCGGCTAAAATGTGGTATCGGTCGATCCCTAGTAATTAGTTGAATACCTATATGCCATGATTTTTTTTTTTTTTTAAGGGGAGCTTTGCTAAAGCTAAGTCAGTACTCGATTACGTAATCATTAAGTTGCCTAAACATTTTTGATGAGTCTAAATATTTGTTTTTCTGTGTAGATATAATCCGTTACTAATACTATTCTGTATCATATTACAATATGAATATTCTCTAGTAAGTAAATTAATTTTAATTCAATCAAAATAATGATTGGTTATTATCAATACACTCAACATTTTCTAATACTTTTCATTTTATTATGTTACATTTGTTTATTCAGGGCCAGACAATAACATTTTTGTGCCCAGGGCACTTTTAAAACTTTGTGCCCCTACATATAGCTAGTTCAATTTTTGTGCCCCTATACATAGCTCTAAACTCAATTTTTTGGCCTGCTTCTGCACGTGTACCCAGGGCATGGGCCCAAATGCCTGTGCAATAATCAGGGTGTGCATTTATTCAGAACAAGCACAGTAAATTTATGACGCTGTTTTTTGATATATCTTCAATATATTTGCATAGTTACAGTTGTAGCTTATTATTATTATTTTGTATTTTAAGCAGCTTATTGAACCAAAATTACTCTTGGAAATTTTGAGCAAAATATGTAGTTTGTTCTGACTAAAATTGTCCAAAAGTTTACTCAAGTGCTAAAGTAAAAAAATGAGGAAATTTGTAATATGCAATTTTATTGCAAAAAATAGATTTACCCTATTTTAGGACAGAATTTTGGGTTTTTGACACTTATTGTCAAAAACTATGTCAAAAAGGGGTTTTTGACATGATAGTTAAAACCGGACAAACCATCAGTTGCAGGCGTGGATCCAAGGGGAGGGTGGTGGGGGGGATCGCCCCCTCCTGGGCGAAGTCCCAAACTCTGTTATAATCTTTTAAAATATATTATGAAGGTGCAGTAGAACCTCGATCTATCGTTTTTCAAGGGGTGTGTAGTAAAAAACAATGCATGCGGGAAAACACCGAATGCAGGTTAAATTCAAAATACGAAGAAAACAGTATTTATGAATGCACACAATTTATACAGTATACCATAAACACTAAATTTGTTATCAAACTGTAAAAGAAACAAATTGAAGTTGTGCAGAAATTAAGCGATACTTATATTTAAAAAACAGTAATTTGACACTGGGTTTTTCATTAATCTTTTAATTAAACAAAATTTTCAAGATTTGCAATACTTTTTTTGTCTTTTTATCTGTATTCATGTTTGTATATAAAAGTCATACAATTTCAAAGACCGTTATTGCGTAGGATAAAGTAGTTGGATCAGTCTCAGCGGCATGAATATTATTCTCAGCTTCTTCGCCATTATTTTATTTTTTGCGTCACATTTCTTCCATTCTTCGGATATCGCACGTTGTTACAACTAAATCAATGGAATAATCACTACATTTCACACCATACACATCCCTGTTGACCATCATCAATCCAAGATATCATACCAGGAAGTAATTAGATTTGCAAGCCATATTGATCCACTTGACCTTCAATTTCATTTCGGTCAGAAGAAACATTTCACAACGATGAACGCGGGAAAGCGAATTTTTGACGAACGATATATGCGGGTTTTGTTAACGTTATTTGAATACAGTTTGTGCAGGGACCATAAAAATAAAACGATCAATACGGGAAAACGATGAATGCGGGAAGGATAGATCGGGGTTCCACTGTATAATGAAAATTAAGTAGCCTTTTCCTAAGGGGTGTATGGCGGGTACTACTCCCTGTCCCTTTTTAATCAGAGCTCATATATAGATTTTATTAATAATATAATTACATTAATTGGTACAATTAATTATATTAATTATAAAGTGATTTTGCGCATTCTACCCCTTTGTTTCAGGTACAAAATCGTCCCCTCCTTGAGTAATTTCTGGATCCGCCCCTGATCAATTGTCAAAAACTTGCCAACCTTGCCAGTTCTGAAGATGGCTGTGGGCTGAGCAGCCGAAAGTGCTTGACAAAACACTTAGTGTGTTATGTTTTTAATATTTTAAACGGATTTTAATGGCTTTCAACTGTTCTTAACTAAGTATGGTATTTTACATTTTTTAAATAAATATGTATTTTATTGCTGTATGTATATGTATTATTTGAGTATGTTTAAATTAGTTTCAAAAATTGATAAAAGTTGAATTACTATTGAAAAAATACTTTTATCTTAAAATTTATTAGATATCATCTTTTTATTTTAATTTCTATTTATGGATGATCATCAACTCAATCTAAATCTGCAAAAGAAAAATGTAAACAAAGACAATTGCCTATAATCCGCAAAATCCTATAATCTGCACAACCTTTTCAAGCGTGGATCCAAGATGAGGGCGGTGGGGGTGATCGCCCCCTCCTGGGCGAAGTCCAAAAATCTGTTATAATTTGTTAAAATATATTATGAAAGAATGAAAGTATAATGAAAATTATGCGGCCTTTTTCTAAGGGGTGTATTGCTGGTACTACTCCCTGTCCCTTTTAATCATTGCTCATATATAGATTTTGTCAATAAAATAATTAATTACATCAATTGGTATAATTGATTATACTAATTAATTATAAAATGATTTTGCACATTCTACCCCGTACCCCCCTGTTTCAGGTACAAAATTGTCCCTCCTTGAGTAATTTCTGGATCCGCCCCTGAACCTTTTGGCAAAACTTTTGCAGATTTGAGGGAGTTGATTATTTATTTTTTTATTAATTTTTTTTTATTTTTTTAAATGTTAAAATGTTAAATGTTAAAATGTTAAATGTGTGTGCGTGTGTGTTTAAGACCTTGAGTATTTGTTATTGTTTTGATATTTGACAATAGATCTTTAGCATGTATGCTTTGTAAAGTATTATTTCATTAATTAATTCAAAATAATTTCACATAAATGACAAAATTTTCATGGTCAAATAAAATACATGTTTTTTACAGAAAATGTAACAGAAACAACACATCTTTATTAGATTTTAAATTTTGTAGACATGCATTAAAAAAAAACTTAATACAAAGGCAAATTGTTTGTCTTGATGCCAAAGTTTGATAGTTATATTTGCAACACATTTCATATTCAAAATTAACGTTGATATTCCCAGGGGTCGAAAAAATTTGTAAAATATTAGGTGCCAGGAAAAGATTTTTAGGAGTCTCATATATGTTGAATAATATTGATTTTAAAAAAAGCTAGTTGCTGAGGGATATTTTTTGGTCATCTGTGCGACCTGGCGCTCGGGTTTTTTCGAACCCTGGATATTCCAAAATTTCATTGCTTAAGTTTTGAAAAACTAAGATTTTAGTGAAAATTACCTTGTGTTATAATTAGGGTGTATGTACACTATGGGGTCGTCCACAAATGTTAAGCCTGGTAAATTAACCAATGTTCTCAATTTCAGGATTTTTCAACTTATCCCAAATTGTAATCTGAAGAATTCGGGACAAAATTTTAGTGATAACATTTATTTTTTCCCAATTTTTTAAAAAAATCAATCATATTTCACTCATTTCATTTCATGAATGCTTAGCTTATATTTATTTAGCTAAGGCATCATTAATTGGGGTAAGCTTTAAATTTATAAAATGTCCCCAAATTTTTTCTGAATTTGGGGCACCACAAGATTTGTCTCTGCAGTTCTTTCTTCAAAAATCTGGTCACCAGCCACGCGGGTGGTGTAGTGACTTGTAATTAGGACCAACTGAGTTTGTGACAAGAAAAGGGGCAGAGAGTAACAGTAAATGTGACATCACATATTTTGGTCAAAATAAAACATTTTAAATTTAAAAAGTTATTTTGAAGCAAGCAGAATTTGAAGGTATTTTTTTAATAGTGGTGTGATTTTTCATGCGACAAATGAGATGGCAATTCCATTCTAGTTAAATCAATAGTAAGGTTTGTTTTTGTTTCTATTTTTGTTCCGGGGTATGGAGAAGTGTGATACTTTCTGTTAAAGGGGAGTATCAAAATTAATGAAGAAGTGTAAGAAATCAAATAGAATATCTCCGGTAGCAGAAACCGTGCAACGTGGCGACGCCTGTCGCAGATTCTTGAGGTATGCAGACTATTTCAAGAGTTCATATCGAACTATATCACCGCCGACTGCACACAGTGATTTTATATTAAATCTTTCTCCATCCTTTTTTGTGAATAATCATATTTTCGTTCATTGCAAGTCATTATTCTAGCTTTTGTGTCAACAGTTAAAATTACTACACATTTTTGATAAATAATGATTGTTTCGCAAAAATATTTCTTAATCTTTTGGGTGAGTTTTTATTTTTCAACCAAATTTCGAAAATTTGTTGCATTAAAATATAAAACGTGTTTATAAAATTCATTAAAATGCTGTTTGAAAAAAGTGAATTGGCAGAAGAGATTTGTTGGCCAGTACTTCACAGAAAATTAAAAAAAAAGGGGGGGGGATAATTCTAAAACTGGTTATCAAAATTATGTTACTGAACAAGAAGAATCTACACAGCTTGAAATTGTAGGCAAAATGAATGCACTAAATTGTACAAATGCTGCATATTTAACATATAAGATGAATATGCTGATTTAATATGCATTTTATGGGTAACCTGCCACCAGCATTTTGACTCGCAGACTATTTTTTTATTTAAAAATCTGCATTGCAGACTGGTACAAAAATTTCTGCAACTGGGAGAATAACAACCTTTATTGGACACCGCCATGGATGGATGCAGAAAAAAAAATTCTGGCTGAGTGGCAGAAGTTGCCCTGGTCTTTATTTAATTTTCGCAGTTCATTCGGCTATCTAATTTCACGACCCCTGGATAGCATACAAAATTATTTACAAAATAAGTCGCCCATGAAACTTTTTGGCATATGTGATGGGTAAAAAAATTTCTATTCAGATTAAAGGCTATAAGGATAATTAAAAATTTCTCTCTGGGATATAGTGCCTGATCTACTTTTCTTCTATTGTTTTTGCAATGGTCTTGAAAATTACAGACTTTCAGGCTATATATTTCAATTAAATTTTGAAAATGAAAGATTTTCTCCAAATAGTTTTGCAAAAAAGTGGAACCCATTCGTTTCATTTTAGCATTTTGACAAGTCTTTTCGAATTATGCAAAAAATGCCACCATATCTTAAACCTTGTTTAAGGATGTATAATATAACATGCTTATTGGGGCAGGCAGAAAAAGCACTTTTGCACAGATTTTCGAAATCATGAGAGCCTAATATTGAAAAGGGTTCCCTTGGGTTGCTTTAATAACCATGCAAATTTTATTTTGAAATCTGACAATATCTTCCAGTGGTGCCAGCATCTTTTAAAATTTGGAATTATTGCCTAAATTGGCATCTCTTGTCGAAATCAAAAGTTTTACAAATTTTTATAATCTATGAGATCCTAGTGAAAAAAAAAGTTGTTTCTTGAGTTGGCTAATAACCATGTAAATTTTTTTTGAAATTGGTCAATAGCTTCAGTTGTTGCCAGCATCTTTTAAATCCGAAATTTTTGGCCAAAATAGGTTTTTCCCGAAAACACAATTCTTGCAAATTTTCAAAATCAATATCAGCCAAGTGCAAAAACATTGTTTCTTGGGTTGGTTAATAAGTGGTAACATTTTTTTTTTTTTTTTGAAGTTGGACAGTATTTTCTGGTAGTGCCAGCACCTTTAAAATAGGGTATTTTGACAAAGAAAAAAGCATTTTTCCCGAAAATAAAAGTTACTGGATTTTGAAAATCGTTAACAGCTGTGAGGTAAAGTTGCTTTTCATCTTTAGAGTGAATCATGTAAAGAACATTTCAGCACTCAGAACATTGCAGATATTAATTTCAAAAATTGTGGGGGGGGGGTCTATTTGGACCCAAATTTTTAATTTCAAAGATGCCTTGACACCTGGAGATATTGTCAGATTTTAAAAATATTTTACGCTATTATTAACCTACCCAAAAGACAAATTTTCTTAGGTTTATACTGAATTATTATCAAACATGGTTTTTGTTAGAATCCAGGAATGCCAAATAAAATTCATGTATATATTAATTTTATTATTATTATTTGTAGAAAAAATGCAAAATATATAAAAGGTTATTAAAAAAAGGAAGTAATATTAAAAATAGGAATGTGAAATTCGTGAAAGCACACTAGATAAAAAAGTCAGGGAAGATCATGATAAATGTCAGGAAAAGTCGGGGAAGCAAAAGCTGTGAAATCTGTAGAAACATTGAAATGTTGTTAGCAAAACTTTCAGAAACTGCAGATGCATTTTTTTCCTCCGCTGACTTCACCACTGAAATTAATGTGGGACAATCTCTAAAATAAATTCTATGGTTAATGCATTCTCAAAACTGTTATGCCCGTGATACTAATAAAATTAAATATGTTTGCTGTGTCATATACTGTGCTGTAATACTGATAAAGTAATTAGGAAAACAATTTTTAAAATACAATTTTAATTATGAGCACTCATTCTACATTTTCCTATTTTCAAAGAAAAATATGACTGCTTTTTGATGTTATTGTTAAAGGATTTTCAAATGTTCTTGAAAAATTTATTTTGATGGAAACAGCTTAAAATTTTTTTTGCGATATAAAGCATCCAAAAAAAGCTGGGCCCAGTATGAGCTGAATATCAATATTTATCATAGTTGCAGGGTTAGCAGAGGGTGACTAAAATCCATATATAAATTTCTTGTGAGCATTCATAATACTTTATATAATGATTGATCCTATATGTTCCGTAGCTTTTATTAACTTTACATGTACGCAAGTCGCCAAATAATGAAAAATCGCCATAGGTAGCAAATTCGCAAGGTGTCCAATAGGTTTTACATTATTAAAAATACAGCTGAAACAGATTTTCTGATTTTATTACGCTTTAGCTCCTAATTAATATAACTTTTGAACGACAACATTTAATATCATTGTGTTTCTGAGGAGTGCAAATAATTTTTCCAGCGATTATAAGCGGAGTCCGCACTCCAGGTGGAGTATAGCTCAGAACCCGTACAACACGGATTCCCATAACAAAATATCTTCCGTGCTATGAGGGGGAGGGGGTCTACTGTAGTCTGAAGTTTAAATTTTTATGTACCAATGAACATGCAAGAAAAAGCAATGTGTAGCTCAATAACATTCTATCTGATCCAATCATCGGGTTTTGTCTGTTGAAATTATGTCTTTTACGAATAAGCCTTATTAGGGGCCGAATGCCTCATACGAAAAGCGAGCGTAGCGAGTCTGGGGGCTTTGGCCCCTAGTGTTGAAAAAAAAACATAAGAAACTAAAAGTGCAATTAAATTCCTTTAATTAAAAACTTATTGAAATACATTGAAGAATGAGCTACTAGCTTCATAGCTACCTTGTAACTGAATGAATAGATCGAGCGCGCTGCCGCATCGTAAGAAAGTTCAGAAGCAGCAGTATAAAATGTGCTTGGCACTTTGTAACCGCTTATCGGACTTCGTCGCGGGAGTTTACGAACAGAACACATTGCCTCTGACTAGCTTTAAAAACAAAACAATTCGGGGAAAAAAAAAAAAAAAAACCCTTAAGCACACAATTTGCCTTAAAAATGAGCCAAGGTACGCATCCGTGTTGATAAATACTGAAAAATACCGTGTTTAAGATTCCTCCCCCCTCCCCCTTTGAAAGTTTCATTTTATTTAAAGACCATTTGCAAGAGTGCATAGCAGGCCTCGAAATACGATTCTGAATCTGGAAGAAAAATATGCTGTTATACCTTTTATAAGCTGGCAGCAAAAGATATTCAGCTCACGGCAAAATCTTTCATTTTTTGCAATAACGGTAAGTTACAGCTTTGCTACATATATTTTTTTTCCCCACTTCCTTTTCTTGTAAGCATTAATTCATTTGAAGCCTTAAACCACACCCGAGATTAGAAAGAAGCATTCTATTATATATTTAAGTTTTAGACAATCGCAGCTAAACCTGCTGCTACGTGTTGATCGTCGTGGCTATCTTGGATATTACGTCAATTGCCGTGACTTATTTCGCGGCGCGTAGTACAGCTTGTGAAGATACATTCTAAGTATTTTCCAAATTTTTAGTCATTGGTCTTTTTAAAAAGCTGTTCAAATGCATGATTTGTTATATGTTTTGCTCTTTAATTATGTATTTTATTAGAGTGAAATTTTAATTTACATGTCAAGCCTCCCGAACGAATGTTATTCCCTCCCATTCCGAAACCAATTTCTCTTCGTTTGCCCCTGCACGCTGTGTGAGAGGAGGGTGAAGTCAGATCTCAAACCCCACAAATGAACACGGTATTGATTTTTTAATTATGACTTCAAAAGGAAAAAAAAAAATGTTCGCCTCATGAAAACATTCGTCTGTCACTTACTGATGTTGTCCGAAGATAGATGGACATTTTTGAGAGAAGACAGACAAAAAAAAAAAAAAAACATGGGGCGCAATGGAGGGGAGTGGGTAGGGGGGGGGAAGGAAGTGATCGAATCGGTGTCTGTCTCAAGGTCCATCTAGTACACTTCTGAAAAACTGCGTTTCATTGCAGGGTGGTGGGCATATAAACGGATAAATCTCGCCACTGACAGGGAGGGGGGAGGGGAGTGATTCGGATGCATTTATCACTCAGTTTGCGACATCCATCGTGAGGCGACACTGATGTTTCCATTTTTTCCCCCCTCTATCTCTCCTCCATTTTTCAAACAGAACCTACAGAGCACGCTATTGACACTCTTTGAAAAAATAAATAAATTTACGATCGCTATTTAAGAGACATGTTGGCTCTGCCTCCTTGAGACAGTGAGCAAATCTTCATCATTAACCCTATAACGCGCAGTGTTCCCGCTCTGGGAACACCAAACTCTGACGTTTTGACTGTTGCCAGTCACGAAGAATAGATTGGATTTCTATAAAAATAGTGGCGGGTGACATAGCTCCGCGAGAATCCTTTACTTTTTAGCGCGTCATTTCCCGTAGAAAAAAATGGTCACGATTATTTTTAACAGCACTGACCACTGCCGAAAAATGGAAGAATGCGAGAACAGCTGGATAGATTGCCCAATGCTGAAAAAAGGGCAGCCTTTGCCATCGCTCGACTTAACTACCCGACGCAGCTGGCTGTGCCCGCCCACAGCCAACTGTCGTCAAAAAAGGGTCTCTAGACCTGTGGCACGCGATGAACGTTTCGATCGTCCGCCAACTCGCTGATAGTTAAGTCGAGCGATGGCAACGGCGGCCCTTTTTTCAGCATTGGGAAAGGGTTGCGCCTCAAAGGGTTAAGAGAAACTTTGGATATTTCCTCGACATTTCAAGCCAGTTGGCCGAAGTGTGTGGATTTTGCAAGGGAAAAAAAAATGTTGTAGTTTTGCATTTACCACCAGCATTTTTTTTTTTTTTTTTAATTTGAGGGTGATTTAGCTACATGGTGGTTTTTTTTTAGTCTTCTATTTCACTCGTTGAAAGGTATATTAGCCACTGTTTTGCAAATACAGTAGAATCTCCCTTCGTTTGAGAGGAGACGAACTGGTTCCAGATGAAAAATTTGCTATGCAGAAAACTTCGCAGAGCAGAATTTGAGATTTTTACAGTTATTCAAATGAGTATTAACTTTTTAGTGAATACGACTAGCTGAAAATTACTAAATTATGACTTTCAATTTCAAATAAATTATTTGTTTCTACTTTTCATTTTATAAATGCAATGATCAAACGTGAGATCAGATCACTAATTTAGGGAATACAATAATTTAGTATCACTTACGTTACGTTTAATTAGCTTGAAGAATTTCATTATTTTATACTTCATTGTGATCTGTGATGTTAAATGTTCATAACATTTTTCACATTAAAATGTGTTGCACTAGGGACTCGGAAAAATTTATAATGTCTCTTTACAAGTTGCACTGTGTTAGGACTTATAGAAGTTACGAAACTGTCAGGGGAAAATGCTAAACATACGGAATTTTGGCATATTTCGAAAACGGGTAAATACTTGGCCCATTCTTGAAACCAATTTTTGTTCTTGTAATTTTTTTCTGAAAGTTGCAAGAGACATAGAGCTTTACTGTTAGTGTCAGTCCATCAGTGGCGTAGCGTAGGTTTCTGCCGCCCGTGGCAAATGCCAAATATGCCCCCCACACACACACACACATACACATACAAATATGATATTATTATAAAGATAAAAATAGATTTAAAGCTAAAATATCTAATAGTGTAAAAAGTTTTCATAAAAAAAATTTCAAATTGAATAAAACTGGAGACTTACATGAAATGCTATTTACAGAAGGGGGGGGGAGTGAGTGTCAGAGTATTGGTGATGCCCCTGTAAACGTAAAAAAAGCACCCCTTTTGCTTTCTCCCAAAGAAAACCCTTTTGGAATTGCGCCCCTTCGAAGACGGCGCCCCGAAGCGATGCTAACCATACTACGCCGCCGCGCCTACAGACGAAAACGACAACGAAACCATATCCTAGTGTATATCCAGGTAGGATTTAAAAAGACAAGACATCTAACAGGCAAAGGTAATTTTATAAAGGAAACGCAGCTGCAAGGTAAAGTGATGGGTGGGGGGTAGGGGACAAACATAAGTTTTAAAAGCCGAAGGAAGAAAAACACGATAATTCAAAAGTCCTGTGCCGACGATTACTCTTCAGGTAGAACAATCTTAATGGCTTCGAATGATTGTACCATTTCTGTATGTTGAGCTTTTGGCTGCGGTACTTCTAAATTTTCAAAATCACTATGATTTTCCTGGCCTTCATTTTTGTTTATTATACTCTTTAAAATTCTTCATCAGTAGCAGCAGGCAGGGACGTACCTAGGAAAACATTTCGGAGGGGGTCCAAACTGTAAAAAAGACGGAATTTTTCACAAAAAACTTTCATTTTAGTAACAAAAATTAAAATTCCAGGCGGGGGGGGGGTCGGACCCCCTGGATCACTCCCTTAAATAGAGACCTTGGCAGCAGAGTTCGGCAAAATAAACCATGAATGTGTTTTCGGTACAAAATGCAAGATACATATGATTCAAACATATAAAAATACAAAATACTTCCTGCATTGAAAAATTACAAAATACATTCAAAATTTTATCTGCAGTTTAGTTGAAAATAATCTACATTTTCCACTGAATATCCCAGTTTATTTTACTCATAAATTTTAACATGAAAAACAAAAACAATCGTAATAGTTGCGTTAAAGAAAATCTACCATTTGCTTTTTAAAAATGGTGCCTTTGAAAACTTTACCTGTATATTAAAAAGATCGGAAACAGACCATTTGCAAATTGCATTGATACTCAAAATGTGATTAAAACAGTGCTATTTCAACATGCGAACAATGTACGTTAGCAAGGCCTGATTATGACCAACAGGGGGCCAGGGCATCGATGAATTTGGGAGGCCCCATCTATAAAATTTGTTTTATTTTTCATAAAATTTTGTTATAAAAAAGAATATTTCAGAATAACATTTGCATTTGGGGACCCTTTCGAGCCGGCGGCCCTGGGCAAAGTCCCGATTTGCCCATGCGATAATAGGGCCTTGTACATTAGTTTGTTTCGAAAACGTTTATAAAAACTTTAATTTCTAAAAGTGGCAGGGCGTAAAATAAACCTTTACATTTATAATATATATTTACGATACCTACTTATTGATTTAAATGAAAAACTTGTACACAAATCCTGATCCAAATCTTAAAATAAAAAATTTTATTTGAAAATTTGTTTTACCTTAGCCTGAACTTTTCATATACATCTACGGACAAAATTTAGAAACATTTTTCGCTAAGAATTGCACACAACAGGTTTCAAAATCATCTAGAATGGAAGTTTGATTCCCATCCCATCCCATGAAGCAGGGCTGTCGATCTAATTGTCTAGAGTTTGGGGAGATTTTCTTCAGGTGTAACGTGAATGCACTTAATACCCCTTAAAGAGTCCTGCGTCCATAACGCCCCCCCCCCCTCGTGTATACCCGCCAATAGACCTCGTGTAGATTTGTCTTAACCACGATTAGGGATGGAGGCGAGACGAAAAATTGGAGTCTCGCGTCTCGCAAAACAGCCGAAAAGCTTTGTCTCGTCTCGCAAAAATCACTATATCATAATGTTAAAAATGTTTGTCTCGTCTCGCAAAAAAGCTGTAAAATGTCCGTCTCGTCTCGCAAAAAGTCGTCTCGCATCCATCCCTAACCACGATAACCAATAGCCCGTCTTATTATTATGCAGTCTACTGACAGTCTCATTTTTCTGTAACTTAGCAGCACAGTTCAAATTATATATAAATTCCTTAAAAATTCCAAAAAATACTGCTCAAACAAGTTTTTACTTCTTTTGGGTTCATTTACATTTTTAAATCTAGAAAAATTTCTAGCCCAAACATCATTATAGTGTTCTGAATCGGAGCATTAATTTATTTTTATTTTTTTCTTTTCCTATTTAGTTGGATTTAAAGATCACAAGAGATCCGAAAACTTCTTCAGCTAGCACGTGCAATGCTTGTGCAGCTCATAAATTACATCAAGAGAAGGGGGGGGGTGACTATCAGCAATTTTATCATTTTCATATCCCAGCTGAGCAATTTGTGGTGTTACGATTAATTTAACGTCAGAATACAAAATGTATTTTCAGTATTTTAAAATACAAGAGTGCACTGAAAATGTATTTAAAATACATTTTCAAGATACTTTGCTTTTTACTAGTGAGAATACAATATACAATTGCACTTTCAAAATGTGCAGAGTGGTCATTTAAAAAAAAAAAAACAAAAAACATTTCTCCGATATATGGATCTCTAGCTGCCAATCCCTTCTACCAATCGAGATGAGATTTCAGAAATAGAGGTATGAGCTGGAGATTGGGATTGTTTGAAGCAACAGAGATCTTACGGTTACAGTTATGGTACAAGTCGCCCACGGAGGGCAACCCCCCCCCCTCCCAGATCGCTCGCGCAGATGATTGGCCGTAACATCACATTTCATTTAAAAATTTTCAAAATTTTCCAGTGGCAACACTCACTCTTTTCCTGTGAAAGCTGATCAGCACACTGAAAAACCATAAATGACGTTGAAGTGTGTGACAGAAATTGACGGCGTAAAACATTTGCGAAGACGAGCATAGTACAAAACCAAAGTCAACACAGAGAGAAAGTGCATTGACACAATTTGCATTAATTCACTGGAATACATAGAACTAACAGTAGGGCACTTGAAAACTTTTAATTTTTAAAAAAAATTCCCTCTCTTCTTTGCGGTGCCGTTTGCTTGCTACATTGCGTTGCAACAATACACGACAAAAAAACGGCATAAAATTTTTTCCAAAAACAGCATTGTAACGAACCAATGACAGCCCAAGAGAGGAGAGGATTGTTATTATTGGAATTTAATGTTTTCAAGTGCCCTACTATTAGTTTAACATTTCTACTGTGTATTCCTCGAGCGGATTATTGCAAATTATGTGAATGCACTTTTCTCTGTGTGTCAGCTTTGTTTCTTTACAATGCTGTTCTATGCAAATATTTTACGCCGCCAATTTTCCTCTTACGTGTATCGTTCCAACCAGGGGCGTAGCCAGAAATTTTTCATGTGGGGGCGGGGGTTACGACTACTACAACTCAGATATATGTATAAGTGTGTGTGATAATGTAGTGAAGAATATACATTTTGTATGGCAAAAAAATTAGGGGGTAGGGGGGTTATGACCCCCCTAACACCCCCCTTGTTCCAACGTCATTTATGGTGAAAAAACACTCAAAATACTGGTGTTAAACGATAAAGTAATTAAAAAACTTTGTAAAAAACACACATAAGAAGTAAAAGGAAAGAGGATATATGTATACGTGTTCCTCTTTCCTTTTACTTCTTATGTGTGTTTTTTACAAAGTTTTTTAATTACTTTGTCATTTATGGTGTTTCAACGTACTGATCAACTTTTGCGGGAAAAAAGTAGATGTTGCCTTCATCCCAGTAACTGCCACCGTGAGAGCTCCATTGTTTTAAACAATCCCAATCTCCAGCGTATACCTCTGAATAACTATACCTGAAATGTTATCTCGATTGGTGGAACGGAACGATGACTAGAGGTTCATATATCGAGGAAGCTTTTTTTTTATGACCACCCTGCATCTCCAAAACGTGTATTTGTAAAGTGACCATTTTTACTGAACCGAAAATCAGGACACTTCTAAACCGCAGAGTCTGGAGGGGTAAAAATTAATCCCGAACATCCCCCCCCCCAAATGTTTTTTTTTTTTTTTTTTTTCTCTACCCATAATCTGATTTTCTGCTTTTATGAGAAAAATGAGTTGAAAAAAAATATAGCAAATATACTAATAAAATAGGTTTTAAATATTTTTATTGTTAATTTTTGGATACGTTTCCAAAATAGTTTGCTTTTCTAACAATAACTATAAAATCACCATCCATTGATTATAGGTATGTATTAATACATATTATAAAACAATCATTTTCATCGATAAAAGAAAACCGGTGTTAAATACAAGTAACAAAAAACTTTATAAATAACGCAATCATTTTCATGTGAATTTATTCCCAATTTATTTTTTATTTATTTATTTATTTATTTTTCATAAAGCAGGACTTTGGCGGGGCAGGAATGGAAAAGTGGGACATTTTAGGGTTCTGTGGGGACAGCAGAACATATAGGTAAAAATCAGGATGTCTGGTCACTTTATGTATTTGCGATACTGTTCAACTCTGATCTGTAGGACATGGAAGAATTAACAGTTCTGCATTCACACATTTCTGAAAAGTCGGTGAGATTAAAATCCCCTGTATTCTTCCATTCTTTCTCTCGCTGCTTTTCATTTCTCTTTTAATTTGGCCACGATCACACTACTATCATGCTCAGAATCAATACCATCTGCCTGATCGATGAAAAGTCTAAAAGGTAAAAGTCAGAAAAAATTCTTTATAAGGAGACATCCACTTCGATATTTGCAGAATACTTTTAATTTTATGAAAGCAGGAAGGGGGGAGAGGATATCGGGATATCTCTCCCCCCCCCCCAGAAACTTTTGGATTAGCGATCACAAGATTAATACCGTGCAGAAATTCCGTCTATTTATTCACACATAAGTTCATATCTCCCCCCTCCCCCCCCCAAAATTTCCTGGCTACGCACCTGTATGAAAGGCTTTGAGTTGCTTTCCGATTAAAAATTTCACTATAGGCAGACAAGTCACTTCGTTATATGGAGGCATATATTTAATGCTATTTAAGTCTATAGATGCGTTACGAATAAAAATTTCGTTTTAGGTAGAAATTCGTTATTGGGAGATTCTACTGTAATTTTTATCTGTTGCATGAGTGCGATTTTTTCTAACGAAGGAAAAGCACTCCACGTTCGAAAAACAGAATCACGTTTTACCACAGGTTTTAGCCACTGGCCCATCCCTGTGGATGCTTGGTCCACCATCTGCTCTCGCTCTCAGAATTAATAAAAAAACAAAAACTAGAGATTCCGGGGGGGGGGGGGGAGGCTTGCTTCGCCACAGAGACGCTGGACATGATGCCTTTAGGCCACGCATGGCCCTGACCTAATGTCTGATGGAAAGCACCTCTGCAGAACAAGAGGAGAGCCCTGTGCGGTTTTAGGCTCCAGTGCGTTATCCCGAAAAGTGAATTAAGGGACGTCGAAAGAATATTTCGTAGAGACAGGCAGAGCCCGACAAAGACATTCGGAGGCCCGAGGAATAGTAATCTCTAGAAATCAAGGCTTCCATGTATTTTCTTAGAATTATTGTTACTAAAGAGGGTCATAGTCAATTACACTTCTGTTAACCTTTTGAGGCGCAACCCTTTCCCAATGCTGAAAAAAGGGCAGCCGTTGCCATCGCTCGACTTAACTACCAGCAAGATGGCGGACGATCGAAACGTTCATCGCGTGCCGCAGATCTAGAGACCCTTTTTTGACGCAGCTAGATCTGCAGCACGCGATGAACGTTTCGATCGTCCGCCATCTTGCTGGTCGTTAAGCCGAGCTATGCCAACGGCTGCCCTTTTTCAGCATTGGGCAATCTATCCAGTTGTTCTCGCATTCTTCCATTTTTAAGCAGATGTCAGTGCTGTTAAAAATAATCGTGGCAATTTTTTTACGGCTAAAAAGTAAAGGATTCTCGTGGAGCTCTGTCACCCGCAACTATTTTTACAGAAATGAAATCTATTCTTTGTGACTGGCCACAGTCAACACGTCAAAGTTGGGTGTTCCCAGAGCGCGAACACTGCGAGTTAAAGGGTTAAGGGACGTCGAAAGAATATTTCGTATTGGACAGGCAGAGCCCGACAAAGACATTCGGAGGCCCGAGGAATAGTAATCTCTAGGAATCAAGGCTTCCATGTATTTTCTTGGTATTATTGTTACTAAAGAGAGTCAGGTATAGTCAATTACACTTCTATTATTGTACCCGCTTAAAAAAAAAAATTAAGAACTCAATTTGCTCAGAAATTACTAAATTAGCTTCAAAAAGTTTAAAATCAGGACAAATAGTTCGGTTTTAAATCCTACAGAGCTAATTCAGTTACTTCGGAGAGCGTTTAGATCTTTTTTAAGCGAGTAGTTGACTTTCTTTAGTGAAAATACTAAGAAAATTCATGGGAGCCTTCATTCTTAGAGATTTCATAATAATTAAACGATTCTTTTTTTAGTGTGTATGCTGTCGTACCTGTAATTGACACGGTGGCGTATTTAAGGGGGAGAGAGAGCTGTAAAAAAAAAAGCGTTTTAAAAACATTTATATTAGCTATTATCAAAATTTAAATTACCGGATCCACCTTCCCCCTCTCCAAATGAAATCCTATGTATGCGACAGGGTCGACAAATATATATAGTTAGAGTACAAATATTTGTTCCCAGTAGCTTACATAACTAGGGGGAGGAAGGGGGTGTCCAAACATTTTTAACTTCAAAGCCAATAAATTTTAAATTCGCGAAAGTTTGAGATCTTAGATGACGCCGCGTCTATGAATACTCCATGGTGGAATGCTTTGGACTTTGGGTGGTGTGTTTTTATGGGAAGCCTACAAGAGGGATTGCGTCCTCACGGCAAGGACACAGCGCGTTAAAGGGTTAATAGGAATCTGATCATACTAGTTTTAACACCACAACAGCTCTATTAAAAGTTGAATTATGAATAATTTACTCTGGAGAATATGTCGTTGAAATTGTTCGAGATAAACAATTATATGGGAAAAGGGAGAAAAAATATTGAGAAAAGAAGCACCATGCAACTGATGTACTAGGTACCTTATAGAATCAAATGTACAGGTCTCTGCTTTTCTTTGATCTTTGTAAAGTAACACAAAGATTTTCAGCTTTCATGCGCTTTTTTCCTAAAAAATTAAAAGGAATATTTAAAAATCTCAAACATTCCCCTGATGTAATTAATTTGGGTTACTGAGAGAGCAGTGCGGAGTCATTTATTTTTGCATACTGTTGCTTCAATTACAAACAGGAGTCGAATTGGGGGCTTTGGGCAAAAGCTTCATTGGGGGGGGGGGGCTCTTTCAAAAAATTTTTCAAAATTGACAAATTTTTAAACTTAAAGACCAATTTGGGGGGCCCCGGCGCTTGCCCCGAATGCCCACCCGGAAATAAGGCCCTGATTATAAACGAAATGAAATGCTTAAGGGTTTTCTATCTGAAGCGCGATTGTCGTTACATGACTTTTGAAGAGCTTTAAAAACAAAAAAACAATGATGTTAAACACTCAAAAAAATTAAAAGTCCTTCTTAACCCAATGCACAATGGACTAAAACTAACAGTAAAAATGCATGTCTCTCAGTTTTTAGAAAAATTCATAAGCACAAAAATTGCCTTCAGAAATGGGCCGAGGATTTATCCGTTTTTGAAAATGTCGCGAAATTCCGTATGTTTAGCAGTTTTCCTGAGTGTTTCGTCAATTCCTATAGGTTCATTATTCGTAACAGATTATAAACGAGGTATAACTTATAAAGGGACGTCTAATAATTTTCAGAGTCTCTAGCGCAATTAAATTCTTTAGAAAGCTGTTCAAAAATTGCATGGTTTTCACGTTGAACAGCCTTAAAAAAATTAATAAAAAAAGATAAAAATAAAAACTTTTCACAATCCATTTCTTCGTCCCCACCCCCTCTCAGCATTCTCATTTTCCTGAAGTTTACCTTTTCTTCCCTCCCTCTAAATAAAAAAGCCCGAGGGTGCGAACAAAGTTTTTTTTTTTTTTTTATAAAAAAATAAAAGTCCCGACCACTCTCGATCTCTCCGGAGACTTCGTCGGAGTGTTATATATCGTTCTGTGGCAATAATTTCCCGGGGGAAATTACGCGCGTCCGAGCGGATGTTTGTTTTCAAATTCCTGTTTAATTTTTGGCAGCAGTGGTACTCCCCCCAACTCCACACTGCTGTACACCGTCTTTGAGTAAAACGTCCACGTATTACTTCGGAGCCCCCGCAGCGTCGGCAGGGGGCGCTCTCTCATTGAAATGCGAAAGTGGTTTCCATTGGTGTTATCGAGCCGGGCCTAGGAGGGGAAGGGAAGGGGGGTTGGACTCGGAAGACAGGGCCGTTTCAGGATCGCCGTCAGCCCTGACCACTTTTGCATGAAAACTGTATTTGTAATCCCTTTTTCAATTCGATGTCCAATTTTCTAAGATTTGGCAAGAAACTATGTAAACAATCTGAATATCTTTCCAGAAGGCCGTAGCAAGGAGGGGGGGGGGAGATAGGGGATCATGCAGGTATAATAACCCCCCTCCTTCCAAAATTTTAGTCACTGCATTAGTTGTTTTTTATTTGCGTTGATTCTGAGATCAATTATCTTATGCTTTTATATGCTCTGTATCTCGTACTTGTCTCTGTAAAGCGTAGGATAATGTTCAAAACGCTGCTGCATTGGAAATAATAATGTAAAAAAATTATAGGTCAAATATTTTAGCGCTATATATTCCCCCCGAAGCATTGCGAATCTGCCTCCGGTTTTTTTTTTTTTTTTTTTTTTTTTTTTTTTCTGTGACTAGAGCCTGGTTCCACAAGCTGTATTACAGCGCTCTTACAAGCGGACAGTCTACAATACTTCAGAAACACATGGGAACAAACAAGAAATGTACTAAAAAATTTCTTTATTGTACTATTTATAAGCTTTTCCTACAGTTTTAGATTTCTTATCGATACCTATGCAGTTGAACCAGTAAACTTCCTGGGTCCTATGGGCAAACATTGTTTGAGTGACAAGGCATATTTTCAAAATTCCTAAATATCCCGAAAAGTATTGATTTTTCAGCAAATTGGGCTTCCTCCAAATTGGATTATACACCCTAAAAGATAAATCACCTCTTTTTAATTCTTGAATTTCAAAACTTTTAATTGACTTTTATAATTATTTTCCGAACATGTGCCATGAAAATAAAGTATTGTAATCACGGAAAAATTAGACTTCGATATTTTGATATATTTACACGTTCTGGGGTCTTCTGAATTCATTTATGTTATTTTTAAGATGATGGTATGTATTTGTGTGTATGAGTGTGAGTAAACACGATAGCTCCTATACAGTGCATTCGATTGAGCTCTTTGATTAGAATATTATAGATCATCATCGTACGACCGGTATTGATTTTGGTATGTGTAGGACGTATATATATATATACACTGTCTACCAATAAGTATTTGGACACCTGTGATAGAAAAGAAAAACTATATTCAAAATCAATAATTGGTAGAGCCTCCACGAGAGGCAATTACAGCGTGAACCCTCCGGGGCATACTTTTCACAAGTCTTTGTATTAAAGCTAGTGGTATTGTCTTCCACTCGGCTTGGAGTAGACATAGAAGTTCCTTCACCGATTTTGGACGGGTAGTGCACCCCTTAATTCGGCGATCCAGCTCGTCCCAGAGGTTCTCGATAGGGTTCAGGTCTGGGCTCTGGGCAGGCCAGTCCATTCGATGAACTCCATTGGCACCATACCAAGCCTTGGTTAACCTCGAAACATGACAACTCTGGCATTGTCGTCCTGAAAGTAACAGGGGTCCAACCCGTAAAACTGCCACAACGTACACGGTAAAGAAAAATTCGGAAACGTTACCCCAAAATATGGGCAGCTCTTGTAGTTTAAAATTGCAGAAACGTTTCCGAACCATGCGGGTAAAGTATTTAGAAACGTTTCCGTATATTTCGGAAAAATATTTACATATTTTCCTGCTTTTTAGGTAAGGTTTCAGGAAAAGATGGGTAACGTTGCTGTATATTTTGCTAAAATATTGAGTAACCTTTCCGTGTATTTCACAAAGGTTTCCGAATTAACGAGTAACTCTGAGTTTTTCAGAAAAAGTAACATGCACTAGATGAAGCGTTTCGAGTAACATGCACTAGATGGCAGCACCAAACTCTAACGGAAGGAGCGCTCAGGACCAGCGATCAGAATCGAACACTGGACGTACGCTTTCGTAGGACAGCACGCTACCTCGACGCTGTGATTGTCTTGCAGTAATTTGCTTTAAAAGTAAACTGATTGCTGCAAAAGTTAGTTGTGGTATGGCTTATTTTGGAAGCTTAAATTTTTTGGGGAGTATTTTATAAATGGAGGGAAAATACAATAATTAATAAATATAAATTAAAAATCTTAAATCTGTTTTTTTTCCCACATAAATTATTTTCAGGAGATAATATGCTGTTTTATTTAAGTATTCATCCGTTTTTCTTTAAGTATTCATGCGGCGACGTCACCTGGTGTGACTGGTCACAAATAAACTTCAGTGACCACACAGTGGTGTTACATCCCTCACAAGTTACCAGACCCTTATTATCGCATGGGCAAATCGGGACTTTGCCCAGGGCAGCCCCTTTTGGTCATAATAGGGCCCTGCAAGTTACAATGTCACACTCCTGTGACAATTGTGACCCTCTGTGACGTCACAGCGACTCTTTTGCGACCATCTGTGCTATTAGGGAAGAAGCGTTCACTCTTATCCTGCTGTCTGTTGGCACTTGGCGCATGCGCGCGAAGTCCCAAATAAAGATTTCCTTTACCCGTAAATATTTTACGCCGAAATGTGGGTTATGTTTGCGAAATCGTGAGTTCGAGTAGAGCATCGGTAGGTTACGCGATACTTTCGGAAACCTTTCTGCTATAAGTATGTACACTATACCATGCTAAATTACAGCACAATGTGCTGGTAATCATAACGCCAACACATGTGCTGTAAATTTCAAGCACTTTGAATTTTCAAGCACTGTGTTGTAAATTTACAACACCGTGTTGTAAATAGTTGGCACGGTGGCACAACAGCACATGTGCTGTAAATTTACAGCACCGTGTTGTAAAATTACAGCACATCATTTTCAAGTACCTATGTAAATTCACAACACTGTGTTGTAAAATTACAACACTTCATTTTTCAAGCATCTATGTGAATTTGCATCACTGTGTTGTAAAATTAAAGCACCTCATTTTTCGAGCACTTATGTAAATTTACAACACCATGCTGTAAAATTACAGCGCCTAATTCTTCAAGCACTGTTGTGTATTTTTACAGCACTTGAATTTTCAAGCACTGTAACGTGTTTTTACAGTTCTTGAATTTTCAAGTACTTTCATGGAATTGTACTGCACTTCTGTGTAAGTTTTAGCCTGATGCAATTTTTCTGTACAAATGCATTTATAATTACTTTTCGCACAAAAATTTATACCTGTCCCTCGATTTGCACGGCACTCAATTTACACGTTTTTAAATGAATTTTTTTTTTTATTATGTGTGTGCATCGTACACATTTACAATTACTTTTCAAACAAATTTACAGCTATCCCTCTATTTGCTCGGTACTCAATTTACGCGGTTTTCAAATGAAAACTTTAGTTTTTTTAATATTATTTATGGGATCCTACAATTTACAATTACATTTCAAACAAATTTACAGCTATCTTCCATATTTACAAGATTTCACGTTTACATGGTTTTACATTTTTTTTTTAAATCCTACACATTTACAATTAATTTTCAAACAAAGTCACACATATCCCTCGATTTGCACGGTACTCAATTTGCACTGTTTTTAAATGAAAACTTATTTTATAGGTTTTTTAAGTTTTATTTATTGTATTCTACAATTTACAATTACATATTAAAGAAATTTACAGAACTATCCTTCAATATGCACGGTACTCAGTTTTACACGGTTTCGCTTTTATAAGGTTTCAATATGATTTTTTAAATGATTTTTTTCCTTATTTTACGATTTACAATTAATTTTCAAACAAATTTGCTCCCATCCCTCGATTTGCACGGTACTCAGTTTACACTGTTTTTAAATGCGAACTTACTTTAGTTTTTTATTATTTTATTTATTGGGTCCTATACAATTTAATATTACATTTCAAACAAATTTACAGCTATCCTTTCATATGCAAAGTACTCAATTTACACGGTTTTGTGTTTATACGGTTTTTGGAATGAAATTCTTTTTTCAGTTTTGTTAAAATCCTACACTTTTACAATTAATTTTTAAGCAAATTTACACTTATCCCTCGATTAGCACGGTATTCAGTTTACACTGTTTTTAAATGAAAACTTATTTTAGAGGGTTTTTATTTTAAATTTTATTTATTGGATCCTAAAATTTACAATTAAATTTCAAACAAATTTACGTCTATTCTTCGATATGCCCGGTAATAAATTTATAAGGTTTCGTGTTTACACGGTTTTTAAATAATTTTCTTTTATCCTACAAATTTGCAATTAATTTTTAAACAAATTGACACCTATCCCCCGATTTGCACATTACTCAACTTACACTGTTTTTAAATGAAAACTTTTTTTCTCTAACTCTGAAGTAGTTAGAAATTTTGCACAACCATTTAAAATATGTAGAAAAATCTTGCTCCTTTAAAAAGCCAGAAAGATCTGCAATAAATATTTTTGTTGTTGAAACTTTTTGAAACAGCACAGCACTAATGTCAAATTACAAAATGCGAATTTACCCAAAAGCATTGCAAGTGGCAGTGGAAAATTTCGGAATGATATTTTCATTCTTGAAACTGAGATCATTTTCTATTAAAATAAAATATTTTCAAATTCACAGTCACCTCTATGGCTAATATGTTAATGTTATAGTGATGCATAACTGTAGGAGACTATAACTTTTAAAAAGAACTTTTGTGAGTGTGTAATAGATTTATAATTAAATATGACAATATTTTTAACAAAAATGTAAAGTCTCGTGAACATAGCTTTGAAATTAATTTTTAATAACTAAGTAAGCAAACTTAAAATTTACATCCAAGCTTGAAATGGGGGGGGGGGATTAATAATTCTTGACTTGTAAAGGGACTAAGGTTCCTCTTATTCATAGGGCCAAATTATAAGTTAAGACCATGCAAACAGATTTTTTTCAAAAACTTGTTTGTATGGAGTTGCTTTATACATACCCGTAAAAGGCAGGCCCGTTGTATTTCTAGAGTTAAGTTGCTTCAGTGTTTTGTTTTTTTACTATATCACTCAGCTACATTTATACATACTTTCTCTTATAAATATCTTCTTCCACAAATCCAAATATTTAAAGAATACTTGTTGAAAAGGTAAATTAAGCATAATGGATGAGCATAATACAATGATTTAATGTGCTATTTATTTTTTATTTTACTTTCTTGGAACAAATACAGGCTTTTAAGTTCTAAAGTAAAGATATAAATAAAGATATGGCAGAACAAATTTTCTTGGTGTTCTTTGAAAAAGTCAGTATTATGCTTTTAATTTATAGTTTAATAGATGAATAAAACTTATCATTATATAAATTGGTAGTTATTTTAAAAATTGCATTGAAATTATTTATCTAGAATAATTTTGGTAGTTTCAAATTAAAAGTCATATTTATTAAAATTGCTTACGATAAGATTTTTTAAATCTTATAAATAAAAATGAAATTCTGTTTGTTTGTTTGTTTGTGGATTTGATTCGTATACAAATCCACAAAAATGGACCTATCGGCCTGAAATTTAGTACAGATATGTAAAATAATATAGAATAACTCATAGTCCACTTTAAAACTTTGAAAGTCCACCCGTTCCCGGAATTTAAGAGATTTTTTATGCTCTTCACGCAAAAATCTTTCCGTAATTGTAACCCCTGTAGTGAAAAAAGTGTGAAATAAGGATCGTGGTTGCCATGTGTGGCGATTTTGCCGAATAAAATGTTTTAAATTCTCAAAGTAAAAATAAAAGAATAATGATTTTTTTTGTTAGTTTATATTCGTAAGGTTATTTTTTTTAAATTATAATATCGTGTGCATGGGAAATCAGAGCAGGAATGTAATGCTTTACACGCAAAACAATGAGAATTGAAGATTTCCGAGGCTAATAGGTAAATTATTTTAGTTTGGCGAAAAAATAGAATGGCTCAAATGCCGATTTTGTGAAAGTGAGTTCTAGCGGTTTGCACAGATTTCGGCTTGGCGCAATTTATTGAGAGCTTAAGGAAATAGATTTTGAAAACAAGTGCAAAGGTTTTATTAGAATACAGCGTTAAATTTTAATGATCCGTGAAGAAATAATGCAGTTATTAAGGGATTTCAATTGATCTATCTCCAGAATTCTCGCCAAATGAGTACATTGATTTAAGTTGGGGGAATTCCGCCAAATTTCAGAAAATTGAAATCTTCTCATTTAGTACATCGGAGTAATGATGAATAAAACACGTTATAGTTGATAATTTTTAAAAAATTCGGCTGTATTAAGGGATTCAACTTTTCAAATAAAGGCTTGCTTTTACTTTTTCGCGGTCGAACCATTTCCCATATATTATTGCTGCTAAGTCAATGCTTCGAATGATTTCCTGAAAAAACGCTTGCAAAATGGCGTATTTGGCACTTTGGCGAGGCTTAGATTTGAAACTGGATTTTATTTGAGACTGGGATATATAATGACACTGGTTATAGATAAAAATGAATGTTGGTATGAGTGTATGAGGTTGAAAAACTCCAGCACCGTTGAGCACCGTTGCACCATGAAATTTGGTTCACCTAAGTCTTTTATCATGGAGAAGCTTTTTATGCTATCCGTTTTCCTCTAACTTGCCACCAGGTGGCGCAGCAGAACATCGAATTCTATTCCGTTTAGCCGTTTGCTATGCGAATATCGTCCAACCGATTTCGATGAAATTTGGTACACGCGAATATTAGAACACGGAGAATATTTTTCACTAACCATTTTGCTGTAACTTGCCGCTAAATGGCGCTGAAAAGCATCAACTTCTATACCGTTCGACCGATCGGCATAAAATTTTTTATACTTACACATTTGAGCACGAAGAATATATTCTAACTGCGTTCCTTTTGATGTTACTCACCACTAGATGACACTGCAATGCATTATTATTTTAAGTCGCCACTAGATGACGCTGCAGCAGGCCAAATTCTTGACCATTCAAACGGTCGCTATGAAAATCAGTATACATAGCTATTTGAACAATGAGAATATTTTGGCGTTATTCATTTTGCTATAACTCGCCACTTGACGGTGCTGTAGCAAATCATTACTTTATTGAACCACTGGATGGCCCTGCAGTGTATCACTTCTTGACTGTGCAAATGATCGCTATGAAAATAGGTATACACAGATATTTGAACACGGGGAAGAGTTTGGCGCTATCCATTTTCCTATAACTTGCCACTAGATGTCGCGTCAACACATGAACTTCAGGACTGTCCAACCGATAGTCATGAAAATTCGTATACATCGATATCTGAATGCGAAAAATATTTTCGCCGTATCCGTTTTGCTAAAACTCGCCACTAGATTGCGCTACGCCGCATGGCCTTCTGCACCGTACAAACGATTGCCTTGCAATTCGGTATGCATGATTATTGGACACAATATAACGCGATATCCACTTTGCTATATCTGTTTATTACAATGAATAGTAATCACCACAAATCGTAATATCAAAAAGTCCATTCATTCCCGTGCGAAGAACGGGTACTTCAGCTAGTTAAATATAAATTAATATATTCAAAACAATCACACGTAAAGTAATTTAATAAAATAACAAAAGCACTCAACAAAAATCTGGTGGTGAAAAGGTAAAAGTAATTAAAAACTTTTTAAAATAACTCATAAAAGATACAAATTGAGGTCTATCATTTTGAGTAATACAAAAAAGTCCACTCTTCTTCAGTTACAAAAAGTCAGTCATCTGCACAAGTAAAGGGCTATTCTTTCTGACTGGGGTTGACTTTCTTTATGCTGTAGAAAAGTACACTTTTTTGTACCAACCAAAGTGATTGTCCTGGATAAATACCCTTTTATGTGTATTATTTTGCAAAGTTCTTAATTATTTTTGATTTAATAAAATGTTAGCTTTTAAATAAACTGAGAAAAGCATAAAATAACAAATTAAATTTAAAACATTAGAAATTTTATTGACTTTCCATATACAGTATATAAAGCTACATAGGTTTTTATATTTCATCTCAATATTTTACACAAGATACAACATAACTTATTCAGTCTTCTCTTTGATCAAATTTTCCTTAATGAAGAAATATTTTTCAGATACCTAGGATAAAACAAAAACACGTCATCAGCAAATAAATTAATCCCAAAAAAGTGCCATTCTTTTGTTTTTTGGCTACTATTTCAATATTTCAACTGATTTCATTAACCCATATTCCCTAGATATTTTTGCTACTTTCTTCGATTTTTGCTAATACCAACAATAATAAATAAATTTCTAATGTCAACTTTTTGAACAAGGGATGATTTCTTTAAAAATCATTATGCATAATAATTGAAATGTCAACATCCTACTAGGTCATGTTAAAATATTTTGTGAAATTGAGGTTCAAGACTCGTGAATAAAGGCTAGGGAACATTAACATTAATAACGTTTTTGACTGATAGCGAAAATGCCACCCCCAAAAAGGGACACTAGGCATAAATGGGTTAGCTGAAATTTGTTAATATAAACACTTATCGATGCTTTTGAAAATCCTTATCTAAATAAAATATTTAAAAATGTTAAACAATTAAAATTTTATCATTATTAAATACAAAATAACAATATATAACGTCATGCAAAAATCAGGAGTTATGCTGGTTCCTTTTTTAAAAGAATGCATAAAATATGTACTATGTTGAGATTCCTCAACATAAAGGCATTAAACTGCGAAAATACATCTGCAATATTTGGTGGATTTTTGATGTTCCACTATATATACAAGGTGAGCCAATGGGATGAAATGATTTCTTTAAACTAATAACATTCTAAAAATCATCTTTTGTAAAATTTAGTGATGAAAGCAGCGTAATCTACATGAATGGAGATATTGTGTAGGCGCAGAATCGTTCATTTTTGGAAAGTAATTTCCAAAAACTCCTCTATTTTCCTACACACATTCTTGCAGCCTCATTGCAAAGCTGCCTATAAAAGTGCACAGCATTTTTAGCGTTATTGTGGACACAGCATGCTGAATCCTTTCTTTTAATGCTTGAAAAGTCTTTGGGAGGTTACTTTAAAATATTCTTTGTTTTTAGGTACAGTCACAAATTATATTTATTACACTGACCGTACAAGACTGCCTTTCTTTTAGTTCACTTTTAAAGGCACACACGCATTGTTCACCAACCCAGTATTTCCTAACTTATTTTCCACTCTCTAGATTGACAGCAGTGATGGTCAAAACTGCCTCCCTTTTTCTTTCTTTACAGTGACTTTTTTTAATTATACAGTTTCATTCACTTACCTTGTATGGATATGCATAAATATATGTAAAATTTATTCCTTCTTTTTTTTTTTTTAATCTGATTTCACTTCTGAAACATTTAAAATGGATTGTTCTGACACAAGAATTATTTAAATCAATCAATGTGAATATTATTCTTTACTGAAGAACATTTTTTTAGTTTAAATTATTTCAATTAAAATTTTTAGTTATTGAAGTATACTAAATATAAAGTATTTTTGTTAATAAATAATATAAGCATGTTTTTAACATTTTACTTCTTAAAGAAAAAACTGTTAGTGTCTTATGATATTATTACACATTGAACTTCTGATTATCTATATGTTAAATTCTGAGAGTGGTTGTATGGCCAAAAAATGAACACAATTAATTCGAAAGCTCCTTTCCTAAAGAAAAAAATCAACACCAGTACAAAAATATGCAATTAACTCACGTTTGTAAGAGGCATAACATTAAACTAGAAATTTTTCTTTTAAAATTAATTCTTTAAAGAAATCTGTAATGTAAACTTTATTTCTTATTTATACATATCTTGTCCCAAATTGACATATTTTACAAACCACAGAAATATCACCGTAATCAAATCCTCTTTTACTAAAACATTTTAATGAATTTTATTTGATGTAAAACAATCAATAAATTATTAAAAACTCATCATTTAAAATAAACGTGCATGAACATGCATTAATTCTCAGATTCTAAAGGTTTAAAAAACAGAGAGGTGTAGAAAAAGTGGTAGGGGTTAATAGGCTGGCTTACATATTTACAAGCCTCACAGCAAAATTTCATACCTGGAATTGAGACAGTTGAGTTCCAGTGGTAATTTGTCTTGCTCCCTTAAGCAATACTGCTTCCTGACTCTGAATGGTTGCTTTAGGAAGTTGCGAGTTGAAGTTGATCTTCTCTTGAACATCCCGACATATTCTAGCTTCTAGAGATGCGGAACTTTTTTACCATTGGAGGCCACATGTAAATTGGGCAGTAATAAAGGAGGCCGAATGAGTTGACGTACCTATGAAATTATAATAGTTTTTGTATAGTTTTAACAATTCATTGCATTATATAGAAATATTACAAAAAAGTCGTTATTATTTGGCATAAAAAGTAACAATATAAGAGATTTTTGTATTCACATACGAGTAATTACTTATTATAACATTAATCATTAATATTTTTTTTAATTACAGGTTTATAGATACTGCTGTAATTTTTTATATTTGTATACATTTATTAGCGCAGGGGATGCAAATAGAATCCAAACATTTAGTGGAACTGACAAAAATTAAGTGGCGCCAAACTTTTCTTATATTTTCAAAATTGCGGAAGCAAATGAAATTTTCATATATGATTTCATTTCAATATATATATATATATATATATATATATATATATATAGAATATAGAATAGCTAACTTACGTAATGTGAAATCCCAAGATAATCCATTGATAAAGTGAAATATATATATACATTCAGATTTTTAAATTTTAAAAAACAACTACATATTTAAATAGCAATTCAATAAAAATAATAAAGTAGAAGCATTTTTAAATAAATTGATTACATTATATGAAGAAATACAGTAGAAAAAATTAATTTTTAAAAAAGCAACATAAGAACTCCTAAAATAATTTTAAAATAAAATGGAAAATTTAAGTTAGTGGGATTTTTACATTTGTTTTTAGCTTGAAAGAAATTAGTATTTGAATCAAGCCTCGTAACGCAAAACCTTAATTGATCAACCTTAAACGCAAAACCTTAATATGTAATTTGCGTTCTTAAACTAGTTTTAATTTTTATCAGGAGAGAAAATAATGACTCGCAGCGGTAAGTAGGGGAAGTTGGGGTACAATGAAACAAAATTCACTACTTTTATTATTCTTCACAAATTTGCATGTACAGTAATAAAATTAATGGACAATTTTAATCTACTCTTTTCCCCATCTAAATGAATTTTTATGAGTTTGTAAACAGCATCTTCATGGTTAAAAAATATCAAAAGTTGAAGGTTGACAGTGTTTCATTGTACCCTGTATACTCGGCGTATAATGAAACACTTAATAACACTTCAGAAACACTCGTATAATATGAGTCAAAATTCAAATTTCAGCATATATGTTTTATGTACATTTATAATAAATATTAATAGACATAAACATGAAATTTAAATGGAAAAATAAATTTAATTAAACTATTATAGCTTAAGATGAAAACAAAGCGAAGATTTCACTTAACAATTGGTCTTGGAACACATTTTACGCAAACGTCAGGACTCCACTGTTTTCCTACTATCCACGAATACCTCATCTCTATATGTTGAATGAAAACACGTTATTCAAGTTTATTTTTTTTTCTTTTCAGTGTACCCACAATTTCTTAAGACTCCCCCATGAGAAGAAGTCAAAACAGCCTCAACTGAAACAGAGTTAATATGCAGCCAATCTCTGATTATTGTACGAGCACTTTGGGCCCATACCCTGGGCATTACATGCAGATAGAAGCCAAAAATTGAGTTTAGACTAAGTATACAAAGATACAAAATATGTATAGGTGCACAAAACTTGAAAAATGCCCTATACACAAAAATGTTTTAGTCCGGTCCTGCATAGAGTTAAACTGCGTGAAAAACATCTTAACATAGTTCAAAAAATGTTTTCATTAAAGAAAGTCTGTATTTAATTTACCCCCCTTTCCCATAATTAAGAAAAAAAAATTCTGTTTGTACAAAAATATATTTTAGTAATTTAAATAAAAATTGTGAATCCAACCCCCCCCCCCCGAAAAGAAAGTACTGTAATAAAAATTTAAGAATGATCCCTGAAATTTAGCATAAAATTTTCAGCATTTTAGAATAAATGCACAAAATGATGAAAATTTTCACATGCTCAACACTTTTTTGAAGAACAATAAATTACTTGTGATAATCAATATTTAAAAATAAGAGTAAATAATTTTAAATATAATTCAAAATATGATTTGTGTATATGAAACATTTAACAGTTTCTAAAAATACATGGCATTATACAGAAAAATCATCCAAAAAACAGAATCCAGTCATCGATACTTCAAGAGTTTTAAAATAATCTACCTATTATTATTTCATTCCACAAATTAATTTACTCCGTGTATATTTTTTAATCGAGTAAATATTTTTATTATTAATTATTAAGTACATCTAATTAAATATCAATTTTAAGTACAGTTAAAGAAATAAGTTTCAAATTAGAGAGATTTTTTAAAAAAAAGTTTTATAAGTTCAGAAATTAAGTTTGAAAAATTTTAAGAATAGTGCTAATATTAAATTAAATGTAGTTGTCTTTTTCATGGTTTGATTAATATCCTCTTTTAAATTAAATAGAAATGTCTACACCTTTAATATAAGGGTTGTAATGCAGGCCCTGATTATCGCACGGGCACTTGGGACATGTGCCCTGGGCACACATGCAGAAATAGGCCAATACATTTAATTTAGAGATTTATAGGGGCACAAAAAATTGGCCCACAAAATGTTATAGTCAGGCCCTATTGTAATGTTAAAATTCAATACTATAAATAGTAAAATCGACCGTGCGAGCCCCATGTAAACACGGCGACAGTCGCTGGAGCTTGTCAGTTGCTAAGCCCCAGCTACTATCGCCAACCAGTTTGCAAGATCTGCAAAGAATTTTAACGCATTAAAATTGCACATAAATTCCATTAACAGAAGCACATCAAAACAACAAAATACACCGGTCCATATTAAACCTAAAAAACGTCTGAAAATTCAGCAACAAGTAATTTAAAATGAACAAACAGTGGAACGTTTTTGACCTAAAAAAACTACAGTGGATTAAGCAACTTAGTTGTACAGCTAATGTAAACTGGGCAAACACTGGCCCGTTTTCAACTCCAAAAAACATCCGTGGATATAAAGTCAGTATTAGCACGTATTGCACTAAACGAAAACATAAAAATATCAATTCAAAATTCACATTAAAAACATTGAAAATCGCAAAGATTCATTAAAAAAATCACTTACCTTTAATTTTTTGTAATTAACTGCCCAGAAATGTCACTAATGCTCTCCTGTTCCTAATATCCACCGGCTTATAACGTAAAACCAAATTGCTTTCCTATCCATTTCATATTTCTTACAAAACCACACATTTTCTTTTCACAGAATAAAATATTTCATTCCTTTCCTTTCACAACACGAAACATTTTCCAATTCCAAACATCTATTTTACCAACAAACGACGATAAAATTGCTAAACGCCTGTCTTCAGATTTAACAGAACATCAAACCATGACCACGTGCCCAAGATCAAATATTCTGCATGAAATCCTAGTTTAGTTCACTGATAATGGCACGCGTTATTCTGATTCGCTATGAATGTCACATGATCGCCAGAAGTGCCACCCTAAATTTAAAAAATCAAGCACGGTGTGCTTGAATTTCTTTATACTGCACGTGTTGTAAATTAGATACAGCACAGTGTGTTGTAAAATTACAGATATTTAATACAGTGTAACGTTTCTGAATTTTTTTACTGTGTAGGACGCACATTGCCATCCAAAATAGTGCATAGGCGTTGAGCTTACCATGAATGGGGACGAAGGGGTCCATACCAGGAGAAACACCCCCAGACCATAATTCCACCTCCGCCGAACTTGACTGTTGGCACAATGCATTCTGGCAGGAGACGTTCTCCAGGCAGACGCCAGCACCGGACCCTACCATGCGAACGGTAAAGGGTGAACCTTGATTCGTCGCTCCAAAGATCCCGTTTCCAGTGATCTACGGTCCAATTTCGATGTGCTTTGCACCACATTAACCGATCAGCGCGGTTGGACTTCGGGATCAAAGGCTTATGGGCAGCAGCCATTGCCGTCTCCAGGAGAAAGCCAATGGACTGGTTTTTGACGTCACAGGCAGGAGGCCAGGAAATCTTCACCTGTAGATTCCAGCTATCGGCTGAGCTGTCAATCGCAGCTAAGAACTGCTTACTCTTAAAGAAATTTTCTTTGCGCGCTTCAATAAGATCTATTTTAATAAAATGATAACTTTAGTATAACTGTTTTACTTTTTTTCGGCTCATCTTCGTGTGATAGAGAAAATACGTTTATTAAAGAAATATATATTTGAATTTGAAATAATTTAGTTTATGGCAAGAAGTATTAGTAAAGGTTTTTATGCAATAGCATGTATTTCATCTTCCATTAAAAAGAATGGTTATCTTTAAAGCATAAACTAATGCATGCATATATATATATATATATTCACTTCTTTTTAGCTTTGATAGCTCTGATTTTTACAAAATTTATAGCCACTGGATTATCAATTATTATTTCATGGTTTCAGTTTTATAATTGTTATTAGTTGCTATCACTTTCATGATATTTTACTTGGGATTCCATACTACGTAAGTTTAGATATTTTATATTTTATATATATATATATATACTTAATATTTACTTATAATACACAGTAAAAATTACTGGGAATTATCACACTTTTTCCTCCCAAAGCAAATATTTACTCTGATGTAGTTTTACAAATAGCTGGAAATTTTTCATCACTTTTTTAACAGTTACTTACTAGACTATCTTACCAGTTATTCAATTATGTCGATTATGTTTAAATTTTCATTGTCTTTCTTTTTTTTTTTTTAAATCTGTATGTTTTGTGCAAAAACAAGATTTTATTTCCTTATAGTACACTGTAACAAATTACAGTGAACTATCATAATTTTTTCTCCCATGCAAAATATTTGCACTACTGTAGTTTTAAAAACAATTAGAAAATTTTTTCATCAATTTTTTTAACACTAGGTACTTACAAGAATATCTTACGACAGTTATTATTCAATATATCCATTATGTGTAAATATTATTATTTTTTTAAAGATCTATATGATTTATACAAAAACCAAATTATGATGCTTTCTTAGTGAAGTATTTCACACATATATATTTCCTTAGAATACACGTTAAAAAATTACTAATAAGTTATCCTTTTTTTTCTTTCTTCCATAGCAAATATTTGCACTGGTGTAATTTCACAAGTAACTGGGAAAAGAAAATTCAGACATTTTTTTTAACTCTAGCTACTTACTAGAATACAGCTATCATTTAGTAGGTTGATTAAGTATAAATATCTATACTTATATATGTGTGTGTGTATATATGAACATATATTAAAGATCTATATGCTTGGTAGAAAAGCTAGATTTTGATACTTTTCTAGTTAAGTACTTTGTTAGATATATTTCCTATGCAATTACCTTCTTTTTTATGACTAATAAAAAATGTTCAGTAAAATGTGCTATTCGCAGATACCAAGATTTGTCTCTTTCAGACATTGAATATAATATGTAACATCTCTTCAAGCTTTTATCTATTTGTTTTTTAAAAACTGAATTATATACAGCAGCAAGAATTTATATAGTCCATGCCTAATAATTACTCTTTAAGTACCATATCAAATCGATTAACAAAAAAGTCCTTCTTAGAATATAAAATGACAATGAAGACACTTAAAACAGTAAATGGATATTTATTAAGCAATAATTTACAAAAACACTACTTAAAACTGTAAATGGATATTTATTAAACAATAATTTACAAAAAAACTCAGATAAGCAAGAATTTAATATTTTTCATTGTAAAACTTGAAATCACATTACATTCTGTTAGCACATGTTTGAACATTCACAGACCTAGAAAGAAAAATTACGTTTATCAAATGTGTTTTAAATTACAGCAAGTCATTCTTATGTATATTTTACCAGCAACATGCCATCATTGTATGAACTATTTCTTTGAAAAATGTTTAATAAGGATAAATTTGTGAACAGGGTGTAAAAAATCTTACTTAACTTATTCTTAAAAAATTTATTTAAATCAGATTTTTAAAAATCTGAATTGGATTTTTTTCAACTAAAACATAGGAAAAATCAAAGAATTCCCCCCCCCCCCAGAAAAAAAAAAGACCGTCATCTTAAAAGCAAGCATAGCTAGAAAAATATTTGAAGGAGTGCCCCAAAATTGAAAGATTACTATAAAGGTCTTTTTTATCTTTTCTTTTCAAGAACAAAAATAGATATAGAGAACTTTTGCACATGAAGAAGGGTGGACCTTTGGTATCACCCGAAAAGTACGTACTGTTTGATGTTTATTATTATAAGTATGCATAAATTTGTTTTTAATAACTTAACATCAGTTTTTTTTTATTGCTTTTTATTATCTTAAACATTGCTTTTCTTTTCTTTCAATTTCAGAAAATGGATTAATCAACCATTTAAAGTTTTTCTGTCTCACAAATTTTAATAAATAAATACTAGATTATATAGAAGATTGAAACACCATAATAAGTAATTTAATAAACCTACCCTTGAATTTTTTGTTGGTTGAAAATCTTCCCTTGAAATTTTCTGGATCCAAATCTTTTTATTTTCATCATCGGGAAATTTGAATACAGCAACTTTTTCCTCCTCATTATAATTTCCTCTACAGTAAGGGACAGAGCACTTGTACGGCATTATCTAATAATGTGAATAAAGACCATTATTAAATTGCGATATATATAATATAAAATAGCTAAACTTACGTAATATGGAATCCCAAGTAAAACTTCATGAAAGTGATAGCAACTAATAACAATTATAAAACTGAATCCATGAAATAATAATTGATAATCCAGTGGCTAATATATATATATATATATATATATATATAATTACAAATAGGGTTTAATTTCCGTATTAAAATTGCATGAATATTTAAAATAACTTTAGGTTACTCCCAAAAATATTTAAGCTTTACATATTTAAATTATATTTCATGCATGCAAAATAGATACTACTATTAAAGTTCATTGGTCATAATTTTTTATGACTCCAAACAAAAGAAAACTAAACAGTTCATAATTTTCTATAACTCCAAACTAAAGAAAACTAAACAGAGCATAATCTAAATGAAAAATCAAGCTTCATTTTTATTAGTAACTTTACTAATACAAGTAAGATTAAAATATCACTCTTAAAATTTTTAACAATGCGAAATAATTAACAAACATGGCTAAAGTGAAATCTTATTTTTTAAGACATCGCTTCAAACAAGAAGTAAGAAAAAGGGCATTATCTAATAATAAAAAAAAAGCATTAATCAATTGTAATATGATGCATAAAAATAAATAGAAGTTTGTTTTCAAACTTTATGTACAAAAAAAACGAAGTGTTAAATACTTTAGCTTAAAATTTAAAAATATGTATTGAAAATACAAATAAAGTTTTAATTTCAGCATTAAAAACACATGACCATTTAAAACAACTTTAGGTTAACAAAAATATTTAATTTTAGATATATAAATTACATTTCATGCTTAAAAATAAATAACTGCTAGAGTAATAATAAATTATGAACTGTATACTAAAGAGCATAATCTAGAGAGCTTTGTTTCCATTAGCAACTTTGTTAATACAATTAAAATGTAAAATATCAACACTAATAATTTTAAACAAAGCGAAATATTTTGCAAACAAGGCTAAAGTGAAATATATTCTTATTTTAAAATTTTTGAATAATATTTCAGCAGTGAAATTTTATTTGAGACACATTTCAAAAATAAAATAAGATGGAAGGCATTATCAAATAATATGAATAAAGAGCATTAGTCAATTATAGTACTATGCATAATAACTAGAAGATTATTTTCAATCTTAGCATACAAACACTGAAGTGTTTAGTAGCTTTCTACTAAAAATATATGTATTAAAAATACAAATCCAATTTTAATTTCAGCATTAAAAATACATGAACATGCAAAAAAAAAACCAAGTTAACATTAAACAATATTTAAGTTTCACCCACTTAAATTATGCAAAATAAATAAATATTATTAAAGTTTATTGTTTATAAGTTGTTATAACAATAACTAAAGAAAGTAAAACAGAACATACTGAAAATTAAATCATCTTGTTTTCATTAACATCTTTGTTAATACATTTAAAATGTAAAATATCAATCTAATTAATTTTAAACAAAGCAAATACGGCTAAAGTGAAAGCTTATTTTTAAATTTTTCATTTAACATTCCATTAATGGAATTCATTATTTGTACGATAGTTTTATAAAGTATAATTATTTAAATATATAAAGATATTTTTTATTTTTGAAGATATCGTTCTAAACAAATTGAAAGGAAGAAAGTTTGTTCACGCACACAGAACTCATAAACTAATTGAATCGCAAAAACAAGCATAATTTATTTCAAAGATATTAGACAGTAAATAATTGAAAAACTTACTTTTTATGTGTAAATCCACTGCTTTTGAAGAAATCCTAAGGAACAATCCACAAAATGGCGATTTTTCGAAACACGACGAACTACAACTACACTAGGAAAGAGGTATGAGACTGAGACAGATTGGGTTTGAGGAGGGTGAAAACTGGAATGTCCAGATTTCTCCGGCCTTCTGATCCTGACGTCATCAAAGCTGGCTAAAAGAGTGAGTTGGCTTTCCTGGAGACGGCAATGCAGCAGCACGACCATGAAAACCAAGCAGACGTGCTTCCTTACGGATGATATTCATTGAAACAATACTCCCGGATGCCTGTTGAAACTCCTCGCCGCCGGTGAGGGCCATCGGTTGGGTGCGGTTCTTCCGAATTTCTCTGGACAGCACTCGTCGGTCTCTATCTCCCAATTTCGTTGGTCTGCCAACTCTGGGCACATTCCGACAATCACCGCTCACCTTCCACTTCTTAATCACATAGGCCACTGTCGATTTTCGGTACTTCAGATCGCTAGATATGTCCTTTAAGGATCGGCCACATTTGTGATACCCGATAATTATACCTTTCTCGAAATCAGAGAGCTCCGAACTGCGCGGCATCTTGCATGCGACTAATGCCGATGCTGTTTCCTACACGATATATACCGGCGGAGGCCGTGACGTACCTCAGGACCGCAGATATCGTCATTTGCATAGGTTTCCAAATACTTATTGGTAGACAGTGTATATATATCTAAATTTTTTAACTGAGGGGCTCCCAAAGTGTGTGTCGCGACACCCCCAGGGTGTCACACAGAGAGGCAAGGGGTGCCGCAAAACGATCATGATTTCGTTAAAATACTTGCATGGATTTTAAATTAGAATTATATTATGTTTTTGTTTTTACTGCTTTACTTCTCTAATTTGTTCTCACTATCCTACAAATAAAGTATGCATATAATATACATAGATATATATATATAAATAATAAATCAAAAGCCTGCTAAAATCTCAAATTTCTTAACTGCGCGATTTTAATTCAGTTGGAACAAAAGAATTCGCTTTCAAAAACTGCAACTACTACACGGTCTCTTGCAATTCCTTTGTAATTTTGTAGACGGTCCCCGCGCCCAGTCAGTCTGGCGTCTTATAAGTCACAACAAGCCTTGAAAAACCGCTGCCCAGTTTTTGTTGTCCACCAATAATTGCAATGCTCGCGGATCATGTGCCACGACCTCAAAAGTTATTTAAAGGGGCTGAAGCAGCCCGGGAGAAGATTTTCGCGTGACAGCAACTGCCTAGTAAAATCTGTATCAAATTGTCTAATAAAAACGTGTAAACCCGGAAGATCTCCTTTTGCTTTGCCCGACTACGAGTTCCAGCGGCCCACCGGGGAAGGCTCTATGCCAGAGCCCAACCGAGTCGCGCCGCCTCGGATCCTCAACCCTTCGACGATATTACGCCGCTTCAATCACTCCGAGGTTGGGTGTTTACTTCAGACCTCCCTGCTCAACCTGATGGTGATCTTACGCCGCACCAAACCACTAGAACAACGTAGCGTTTTTCTTTCATATATATATCAACAGTTTACCACAGAAATTGCTGCGCCTTGGATAAGTTTGGGAACCCTTAGTAGGGAAGAAAGGAGAGTTCACCCCATGCGGTACCATGTTAATTCTGCGGTACGTCGCTTAAGTGCGTTCCCTATGCTGAGCGGGGAAGGGGGGCGTGGCCGGAAGGGATGTTGAGAGAGGAAGTTGACCGGATGTTGGAAAGGGTTGATAAGAATTTTTTTTTTTTCAAATAAGGGGACTTGTAATTTTTTCAGACATTAAGATATTTTTCAAATAAGGGTACTTGGAAAAATTTTTGAGATTGTGATGTATTCTCTAATGAAAATAAGGGACTTTTGTAATTTTTTCAGACATTAAGATATTTTTCAAATAAGGGGACTTGGAAAAATTTTCAGATTGTGATGCATTCTCTCATGAAAACTTTGTTATATTTTAAATAAGCTACACTTTATGAATTAAACCAGAAATAAAAAATATTATTATAAAATGAGGAGCCACCAGCCACCCGGTAGAATGTCTACCGCCTCATTTCAAATAAAAATTCTTACTGTGACTTTCCCCATCACGCTAGCCTCGCATGAATGGAGACAGGGCGTAGCACAGAGCATGCGTTGTTGTTTTTGTTTCTTTAAATAATAATTAACTATGTGGAGCAAAGAAATGAACAACATCCCCAGGAGGCCTACGAACTTTAATTTTAAGTTAAATAATTAATTTTACAACAAATATTTTTTTAATCAAGAGTAATTTATTTTTATTATTATTTTTTAACCAAGTTTTAATTTTAAGTTAAATAATTTTACAACAAATATTTTTTTAATCAAGTGTTTTTAATTTATCAAGAAAAAAAAATAATCAAGAGTTTTAATTTTTTCTATAGTCTAATAAGTAAGTTTACTAGAATATTAAAGTAGGGTTTAGGATACCCATACATTTTCTACAAATTTCTTCTACTGTTAGGGAAGTGAGAAAATTATACCATAGAACGATTTTAGTACCTATAGTTTTTACAAATAATGATTTAGATAGTGTATGAACTTTTTTATCTAAACATTTTCTTAAGAGATTTTTACCCAAGTTTTAATTTTAAGTTAAATAATTTTACAACAAATATTTTTCTAAATTTATTTTTTAACCAAGTTTTAATTTTAAGTTATATAATTTTACTACAAATATTTTTTTAATCATATGTTTTTAATTTATCAAGAAAAAATTTTAATCAAGTGTTTTTAATTTATCAAGAAAAAAATTTTAATCAAGAGTTTTAATTTTTTGTATACCGTATTTTTGTTAAGTAGCCGTTTAACATTAAAGTAGAATATCAATACATTTAATCTACTGTTAGGGAAGTGAGAAAATTACACCATAGAAAGATTTTACAAATAATGATTTGGATATAGTCTTATTTTCTATTGCGAGAAAACCACTTTAACCATATATCCCCAAAAACTCAACTTTTTGTATACGAAATGTATGAATACTCAAAGTATTTATCTAAACATTTTTTCTTACCAACACATTTTTGATAAATTTTAGGCAGCGATTATACTAGTTTATATTTTCTATAGATCAATTAGAGGGAAAAATTGCACTTTTAGTAATCCTACAAAACTTTTTTACTGTATATCCCAAGTAGAGTAACTTGATTTATAGAATTTCAATACGATACGAGTTAGATTGTTTATGTGCAACACTAATTTCAGCTTGACTATGAAAGCATAATTTTATACATGCATTAATATTTTTAGAGGTATGTACTTAACCTATTTTATAGAAAGGTGAGCATAACTAGCACATATCTTTTAGAGTGGATAGTACTATTGTTAGAAAGATGAACTATTGGAAATAAAAATTGAAGATGCGTTTTACCACAATTGCATGCACAGTTTTATACCGCATGTACATAAAATATCTTTCATCTACTTAGATAAAATGATAGTTTTAATCGCAAAGAGTTATCATTACTTGAACTAAAAAAAATACAAGGTTTTTACTTACGTGAAGGGACATCGTGCTAAATCTTCTAGTCTCTCGGCAAATTTCTTGCATCGAAACTAGGCTAGCAAGTTAGGAAAATAGAGTAATGATTTAAAACACATTATCTCTAAATTCCCTCCCAGCTGCCACTTGTAGAAAGCTTTTTTACCATATATCCCTCAAACCGCAGTTTTTGTATACAAACTGCTTAAAGTACTTTGGCTGATAATGCTATTAATATTAATTACACTGGATTACCAACTTAAAATTTTGCAAAACACCAAAATACAGAAAAACATACATTAAAAGTAACCAAAAAAATCATACTTAAAAGTGGAAAATATAATTACCAAACTATAAGAAGCACATAATTATTTTCAATTAAAGCAAATTGAAAAAATGTAAGAAAGAGCTAATATGATTGAAGCCTTAAGTATATCAGGCAAATCAAATTAGAATTGTGGTATCCTCCTATATGTAACTAAAATAATAGAAAATATTACACTTACCCTGTACTTGTACACGCGAAATAATAATAATAATAAAAATACTTAAGTAATTCACAGATATATCCACAGCATAAGTAAAGCACGTGCATGCGATATTGCCGAAGTCGTTGCTGATAACAGAAATTGAGATAAGAAGTGCGTTCATATCGGGAAACCGGTACATTATCGCTAGGCTTGTTTACCGATAAACCCGAGGAGTTAGGGGAATACAAGACAGAATTGGGGACACGTGTTTCATTCTGCGTTCAAAAATGGGGACTTATGGATTAAGATCATGTTAGATTAAAGCCATTTCAATAAAAATCTATCCTTTTTGTAAACATAGGCATTATATCCTAAATTAAAATATCAAAGTTAAGCTACAACGATTAATATATTTTACGTAGTTTAGGAAACTAATGAATCATTAAATTAATTTCTGTGAAACAATTAGCAAAGAGCATTATACTAAAGCATTAAAGCAAATTATTTTTGTTAAGTTTTGATAAATAACAGTAATAAATTATAGGCATTGCAGATGAATGAGTATTCACGTATAAAATAGGTATTAAAATTATTGTTTAAAACAATTTTTAGAATAATAAACTAAAATTTTTATTTAATAAAGTCATAAACTAAAATTATTAATGAAAACTTGTTAATAAATTAAACATATCAAAATTTTTACACTCAGTTTTTTTATATACTTAAATTTTAAAGATATCCTTTTAATGAAGTCATAAACTGAAATTATTAATGAAAACCTGTTAATAAATTAAACTGATTACTCTAAAAGATAGCTAATCACAACATATATCGGAAAAAATATAAGCAATTATAATACCTGAAAAATACCGGACAACACTCTTGTTACATGCGGGCAAAACATCTGTTTGCTCGGCTAAAGAATTCTTAGGTACCCGTTGCAGGAGAACTTACCTACGCCCAACCTACAAACTCTACAAATTTAACGGCAACTAAAAACTGGTTTCCTCTTATCAGGTATCACAGATCAGATAAGAGATAAGGAAGTGACATGCGCAGAAGACACCTGATAGTGACGTGTGCAAATCTGTGATGAATCAATATCCGCTAGGTTTGTTGGCAGGATGTACATTGAGTGGCAACTCTCTGTAACACGCTAAGAGAAGTTAGATGATGCAATATCTACTGGGTTGAGAAAGTTTTAAGGTAGAGGGCGCTTGGGTAATCACGTGATTTTTTAAAGAACCAGTAAAGACATTTTAGTTAGATAAAGTGGTCAGGTGTGTGTTGCGAGACTCCCTTTACACTGTGTGCGCCTATACTTAAGAAGTGTGTTTTAATTCATTTTTTGGCCGAGTTTCAAAAATGTCTTTGTTTGAATCGATCGAAAATAACTTTAACATTGAATACACTCCCGAGTTTTATACTCAAAGTGATGCTGATGTGTTGCTGCAAGAAATAATACAATTGCCTTTAGATGTAAAGCCTCTGCAAAGTATTGAAAAGAAAATTTCCCCCGAGTTTTATACTGAAAGTGATGTTGACGTGCTACAGCAAGAACTGTTTCAATTACCCCTGCAAAGTAGTGAAAAGAAAATTTCCTCGACCCGTAAAGTAATTACTTTTGCTGATGAAGGAATCAATTACAGTTTACCTGGAGCAACAGTCTCTGTTTACTCTTGGATACCCATTTTGCAAAAAATACGTGAAGATCTACAGAAAGTGACAAATTATGAATTTAATATGGTGCAAGTGAACTTTGGCTCTGAAGAACAACCTAAAATTGAAGACGACAACTACGAAGATTTTAATCTAGACCTATCATCAGGTGTATGCATTCTAAGTTTTGGATCTAAACGAACTTTGGATTTTAAACCAGCGAACTGTGAAACCGCTACCATTAAATTAGAACATGGCTCAATGTGTAAGATATATCCCCCAACCAACAAACTTTTAACGCATGGTATTCCTTCTGAACCTTATGTGACAGACCCGCACATTAACCTTACATTTGCCAAAATGTACATTTATGAGCCTTCCCCGAAAAGGGCAAAGTTGGACAATTGGACGGACGATCTTTACCATAGCTTATATGCTTCTGTAAATAGTACATGGCACTTGGAAAGACTTATCTACGTTTCACTTCACGATGAAAGAACTGACTTGAAGATCCATATTAGACAATTTATTCAGAACGCCCAATTAGACTATATACCAACCGGTGTGGGAGTCGTGATGAACCCTTCCACATAGATTTTAATATAGGTCATAGCAATAGCTCTTTTATTTGTAATAATCAATTATCTGTATTTAATGATGATCGAAAATGCATCTTACAACAAATTTACAAAACCGGAGATTCATTCACGTTAAATCCAATTTCCTTAATACTTTTAAATGATCAAGTAAAAAAACTTTGCGAAATGAGAAATGAAATATTGGAATGCATTTTAAAAACGCTGTATACGACGACCCTACCCCATTTAATTTTAAAATTAAAGCCGCAAAAATGTAACCGCGAACCCCATTGCACTTATGATGAGGCTAAACAACAATTAATGGATATAGTACATCAGGAAATTTTTAAAAACATAGGCCGGGTTCAAGATCATCCTTCGCAAAGGATACACGCTTGCTCGAATAGAACACATGTTGATGAGAGAGAGAGTCTTATAAGTAGTAAAGCATGGTTTATGGTTGACATGTCGTATATTGCAAGAGAGATATGCGAGAACAAATGTACTTGTCATTATGACGGAGAATTTTTTTCAAACGTTTTCATTGAAGACTATATGAAGTATCTTCAAAATGTGCTATTTAATACATTTTTTCAACCGTTTTCAGATTTTACTAATTTCAAGGATGGCAAAACATGTGTAATTATGTGATGTTATTGGTGTATAACTAGTATTGCGATTGTAAAAAATATATTAAAACCATTGTGATTATGTAGAAAAGGTATGCTTGCTTCTGCAACAGTAAGATTTTACTCACTTGTGCATGCTTAGTTATAGAATACTCATTGAAAAGTTATTTTCTTAATTGTGTAAATAGTTTTTGTAATTTAAAATATATTTTTATAAATAAATAAGTTTAAATACGAAAACTTTTCTGTGTTTTCTTTATGTGTACGTGTGTGTTGATTACTTGCAAAATAAAAATCTATAAAATTTTACTGCAGCAAAAAGTGGTAAAGGTAGACATATTTTAAGATTCTCGTGTTATACTTATCTTTTTATACACTACAAGGTAAAAAGTTACAAATTTAACAAAATTTATTGAAGCATGTATTATGGATCATGAATCTAACTACACAGAAATAAAATGTTCTGATTAAAATCATAAACTTAAGTGTGATAGGTAAAACTGCGTTACCTGAGAATTCACAAAGTACTAATTTTTTATAAAATGAACTTAGCTAAAAAAGTTTGTCTGCATAATTTTATAACTTAATCGATTTTACAGGTTTTTCAAAAACAGTTAAGTAAGATAAAGAAACTTAGTATTTTTAAATAAAGATTTTTTGAGGTGTTCTTTAATGTAAAGATCTTACCACATTTTACTTGAAGTAACAGAATATTTTAAATCAGACACTATGTTTTTAAAACATCAGAGTATTAACTTAGCATATTTTTGTAATTTTTATTAAGTAATGGGCTTGATTATTTTTATAAGAAATATCAACTAAGTGCACATGCTACACATTTTACTGATTAAGATGGTTATGCTTACAAATTTTAAATAAATATGCTCTTACTTTTATACATGTTACTTGTTCAAACTAAGTATACTTTTGATTTGCATACGTTTATGAGTTCTCATAAGTCTCATAAGATCTTAATCCATAAGTCCCCATTTTTGAACGCAGAATGAAACACGTGTCCCCAATTCTGTCTTGTATTCCCCTAACTCCTCGGGTTTATCGGTAAACAAGCCTAGCGATAATGTACCGGTTTCCCGATATGAACGCACTTCTTATCTCAATTTCTGTTATCAGCAACGACTTCGGCAATATCGCATGCACGTGCTTTACTTATGCTGTGGATATATCTGTGAATTACTTAAGTATTTTTATTATTATTATTATTTCGCGTGTACAAGTACAGGGTAAGTGTAATATTTTCTATTATTTTAGTTACATATAGGAGGATACCACAATTCTAATTTGATTTGCCTGACATACTTAAGGCTTCAATCATATTAGCTCTTTCTTACATTTTTTCAATTTGCTTTAATTGAAAATAATTATGTGCTTCTTATAGTTTGGTAATTATATTTTCCACTTTTAAGTATGATTTTTTTGGTTACTTTTAATGTATGTTTTTCTGTATTTTGGTGTTTTGCAAAATTTTAAGTTGGTAATCCAGTGTAATTAATATTAATAGCATTATCAGCCAAAGTACTTTAAGCAGTTTGTATACAAAAACTGCGGTTTGAGGGATATATGGTAAAAAAGCTTTCTACAAGTGGCAGCTGGGAGGGAATTTAGAGATAATGTGTTTTAAATCATTACTCTATTTTCCTAACTTGCTAGCCTAGTTTCGATGCAAGAAATTTGCCGAGAGACTAGAAGATTTAGCACGATGTCCCTTCACGTAAGTAAAAACCTTGTATTTTTTTTAGTTCAAGTAATGATAACTCTTTGCGATTAAAACTATCATTTTATCTAAGTAGATGAAAGATATTTTATGTACATGCGGTATAAAACTGTGCATGCAATTGTGGTAAAACGCATCTTCAATTTTTATTTCCAATAGTTCATCTTTCTAACAATAGTACTATCCACTCTAAAAGATATGTGCTAGTTATGCTCACCTTTCTATAAAATAGGTTAAGTACATACCTCTAAAAATATTAATGCATGTATAAAATTATGCTTTCATAGTCAAGCTGAAATTAGTGTTGCACATAAACAATCTAACTCGTATCGTATTGAAATTCTATAAATCAAGTTACTCTACTTGGGATATACAGTAAAAAAGTTTTGTAGGATTACTAAAAGTGCAATTTTTCCCTCTAATTGATCTATAGAAAATATAAACTAGTATAATCGCTGCCTAAAATTTATCAAAAATGTGTTGGTAAGAAAAAATGTTTAGATAAATACTTTGAGTATTCATACATTTCGTATACAAAAAGTTGAGTTTTTGGGGATATATGGTTAAAGTGGTTTTCTCGCAATAGAAAATAAGACTATATCCAAATCATTATTTGTAAAATCTTTTTATGGTGTAATTTTCTCACTTCCCTAACAGTAGATTAAATGTATTGATATTCTACTTTAATGTTAAACGGCTACTTAACAAAAATACGGTATACAAAAAATTAAAACTCTTGATTAAAATTTTTTTCTTGATAAATTAAAAACACTTGATTAAAATTTTTTCTTGATAAATTAAAAACATATGATTAAAAAAATATTTGTAGTAAAATTATATAACTTAAAATTAAAACTTGGTTAAAAAATAAATTTAGAAAAATATTTGTTGTAAAATTATTTAACTTAAAATTAAAACTTGGGTAAAAATCTCTTAAGAAAATGTTTAGATAAAAAAGTTCATACACTATCTAAATCATTATTTGTAAAAACTATAGGTACTAAAATCGTTCTATGGTATAATTTTCTCACTTCCCTAACAGTAGAAGAAATTTGTAGAAAATGTATGGGTATCCTAAACCCTACTTTAATATTCTAGTAAACTTACTTATTAGACTATAGAAAAAATTAAAACTCTTGATTATTTTTTTTTCTTGATAAATTAAAAACACTTGATTAAAAAAATATTTGTTGTAAAATTATTTAACTTAAAATTAAAACTGTTGGTTAAAAAATAATAATAAAAATAAATTACTCTTGATTAAAAAAATATTTGTTGTAAAATTAATTATTTAACTTAAAATTAAAGTTCGTAGGCCTCCTGGGGATGTTGTTCATTTCTTTGCTCCACATAGTTAATTATTATTTAAAGAAACAAAAACAACAACGCATCCTCTGTGCTGCGCCCTGTCTCCATTCATGCGAGGCTAGCGTGATGGGGAAAGGCACAGTAAGAATTTTTATTTGAAATGAGGCGGTAGACATTCTACCGGGTGGCTGGTGGCTCCTCATTTTATAATAATATTTTTTATTTCTGGTTTAATTCATAAAGTATAGCTTATTTAAAATATAACAAAGTTTTCATGAGAGAATGCATCACAATCTGAAAATTTTTCCAAGTCCCCTTATTTGAAAAATATCTTAATGTCTGAAAAAATTACAAAAGTCCCTTATTTTCATTAGAGAATACATCACAATCTCAAAAATTTTTCCAAGTACCCTTATTTGAAAAATATCTTAATGTCTGAAAAAATTACAAGTCCCCTTATTTGAAAAAAAAAAATTTCTTATCAACCCTTTCCAACATCCGGTCAACTTCCTCTCTCAACATCCCTTCCGGCCACGCCCCCCTTCCCCGCTCAGCATAGGGAACGCACTTAAGCGACGTACCGCAGAATTAACATGGTACCGCATGGGGTGAACTCTCCTTTCTTCCCTACTACCCTTGTCTTAACTGCAGGCCCGGACTGGCCCGGTCGGCTGGTCGGCGATCGCCGAGGACCCCGGCCCAAGGGGGCACCGGAGAGGATATCTTAAAATGGACACACCACTTTATAATTAGAGTTATCTGATACATAATGTCAGATATTTATTTCCCAGTAATCTTACGTCTTAATGTTCAAAATAAGCTTACGTAGTAATAATCTTACGTGGTGGCGCAGCGGAGGAACCCAGGAACTCGAAAGGATCCCCGAAGAGTCAGGGGCCCGAAAAGCTCAAAAATAGTTAAATGTGGTGTTTAGGCGCGTAAGACTAATTTCCATTACATAGTCTAATATTCTATTCCCTCTAAATTAAGAGGCCACTTTTCAATCTCTAGTCGAGGGCCCCCAAAGGAGCCAGTCCCGGCATGTTTTACTGCTTTACCAAAAAATTAAATAATGAAACGGTTTAGTTTATCATTGAGTGATGCGTAGGGATACGTAAATTTCGTATTTACGAAATAGATGCGATAAAAGCGAAATTTGCCAATTATATGCGATAAATGTGATTTTTAAAATTTTGTATCTATTTCCATGAAATCTCGCCCACTATCAGTTTTTGCCGATGAAAATGAAAAATGCCTATTTAAGCTACCTAAAAGAACATGCTCCTCAACTGATTGCAAAACTTTACAACACATCAATTGCAACTAGGTGGGATTCTTGGTTCAAATCTGTCATTTATTTGAACGAATATATGACGGATATTATTTATTTTCTTCATGAATATGAAGACGAAAACTCCAGTATCAGTTACTTAAAATAATGTTTTGAAACTGTAATTCTGGCTCGTAAAATAAGAGTTCAATTAATATTCGTATCTGAGTTCTGTCCGAAAATCATAAAAAAAAATTGAAATTCTAGAAGGATCGGACTATCCATTTGCACTCATTTTCTGGAGTAAATTAGAAGCTTTAAACTCTTCTATTAATTGTCAATGGGAAGGCTGTTTTGGTGAAAAAACAAAAAGCAGTTTGTCAAATGGAAATTGCGAAATTGATGAAGAGCACAGCATTATGCTGTAGACAGCAGCACTAAAATGTTTAGACAAATTGTCTGCACACATGAAATACAATACGACAAACGAATCCTATCCAGCACATTTGTAAATTATTTTGTCCATCTTTAGCTGCAGCGATACCTATTTCATCTCTAAACACAAATTTGATCCTGGAAATCTTCTCTAAAATACCATTTTTCAAAGACATACCAGAGTTGAAATCATGGATGGATAGACTCATTTTCATGGACAACTACTTGAAGTGATTAAACAAGAAACTCTTATTGACATCATACAGATTTTAGTAAGAACAAAATACTGCTACCCTAGCTTTGCAAAGGCAGAATCCAGAGCCTCTTTAGTCCAGTGAACAGTGTAGATGCTGAGGGGTATTTTAGTATAGATGCTGAGAGATATTTTAGTTATTAATGACCGAAGACAAAAGTTAAAGGAAGAAAATGTAGAAACATCTACAATGTTAGCTTTTAATTAAACATTGTAAGTACTTTACAATACTTTGTTATTATTATTATTGATTTTTTGAGTTTTTGCGAATAAATGCGAATAAAAATTTTGGTTTTGCATTTTTTTTAAATGCGAAATTTTAGTATTTTATTTGCGAAAATTACGTATCTCTAGATGCGTAATAAACGAGCAGCTTTGTGAATTTCTTACTGCCCGTGAAACCGAACAACAGTCCAAAACAGTGAGGCAACCAAACGTAAAGGAACTTCCAGAGGGAAGGACAAAACGTTTTGATTAGTTTATCTGGGAGGGACGCGTGAAATGCGTGTTTCGGAGAACAACATGTCGAAACGGGGAATTTGGCTTTTATTTTTTTCTTATTTTCAGCCTCGCTATCGATAACAGGTGAGGTGAAGTGACGGGGCGATTTCATGCCTTTGGGTTAACAATGGAACGGAGATTGGAGAGTTTGTCGCGATTGTTTCATAACCACTGGTCAAAACAATCAAAGATGAATTCAATTGCGACAAACTTTTTCTTTTTCTTTCTTTTTTTTTTTTTTTTTTTTGTCCCCCGTTGATTACCGCCTTCGATATACTCTTTTTTCACAAGGTTATTATCTTATACGTTACTTTCTCGTTTTTCACACATGGCGCGAACCCAACAGCTGATGTGGTGTGGTGCTGGTCTTCTGAGGGGGTGTATCTCGATACGCCCCTCAAAAAACAACTGCAAAATTAAACAAATAAATAAATAACCCTCCTATTTACATCTGTATTAATGCTGGACATTTCCCACTTCTTTAAGTATATCGTATCTCAGAAACTTATTTAGGCTGTTTTTTTCTAAAGCGATGGGCGTCACAGGACTTTGGAATAGCTTTTTAACCCTTTATCGCGCAGTGTTCCCGTTCTGGGAACACCAAACTCTGACTTTTGACTGTTGCCAGTCACGAAGAATAGATTGGATTTCTATAAAAATAGTTGCGGGTGACAGAGCTCTACGAGAATCCTTTACTTTTTAGCACGTCATTTCCCGTAAAAAAAATGGTCGCGATTATTTTTAACAGCACTCACACCTGCTGAAAAAAAGGAAGAATGCGAGAACAGCTGGACAGATTGCCCAATGCTGAAAAAAGGGCAGCCGTTGCCAACGCTCGACTTAACTACCAGCAAGATGGCGGACGATCATCGCGTGCCACAGATCTAGAGACCCTTTTTCACCCTAGAGATTCTTTTTAACAGAACTGACATCTGCTGAAAAATGGAAGAACGCGAGAACAGCTGGACAGATTGGGCTGGCTGTGCTCGCGCACAGCCCAATCTGTCCAGCTGTTCTCGCATATTTGGGAAAGGGTTGCACCTCAAAGGGTTAAAAGCAAACCATTGATGTTAAACACTCTGAAAAACTTAAACTCTGAAAAATAATGCGTCTTCATCCACAATACACAATGCGCTTACACAAACCGTAAACCTATATAACAAAGAAACAACAGTACAAGCATCCTTTAAAAAAGTATTTATGAAAGAAATTAGAAATCTCCAAATGGCAAGATACTTTCTCTTCTGTCAACCCAAACTCATTTTTACTTCCTTGTACGGAGTATAAGGAAGTAATGTGATCCCGAAAAATTTCGGGAACCAAATTTCGACGAAAAAACCGATTTTGACTACCTCTAAATTTACTTTTAAGAATTTTTTCGATGCATTTAATCGAAAGCTAGCATGCACGATCATATATAAACACGTCTGCAACTCATTTTGACCAGCGCACAGTGGAGTATTCGTATCAAAATCCTGGCCAAAAGTCGAAAATTTTAAATTTGTTTAAAAACCGTAATATATATGTTTTTGGATAGCCTAGTAACTGATGCATCATGTAATGCATGTTTTTCGACCATAATTCATATCCAAAAGATGCAACACTCGGTTTAAAAGCAAGTTTCTTCATTTACGGCAAGAGATTTCAGCGTTTTCTATTACTTCGTCTTGCATTTTTTACGGGCTCTTTAAATTAATTTACTGGTTTGATACTTAGTATAATTGTAGTAAAATATATGTATTTTAATTATATGTATCTATTAGCTTGAAAAAATAATATGACTTTATTTTAAAAAATTGTAAACTTTGTTTTTCTAATTTTTTTTCAAAAATTCACATTTCAAAAAGCTTTTTGAAGGGGTGTCGCGGCTTGTCGCGCCCAATTTCAACTATAATCGTAATTATTACAGTATTGAGTGTCTATTCCAAGAAAAAAATGTTCCCCCAACATCCACCATTTTTATAAAAAAAATTATTTATATAGCGCCATTTTTATTTTTTCGATAATTTTTCGACGGGTGATCGCAAAAGCTATACAAACATACGCACTTGTATTTCTCATAAACTATAAATTATGTGCAGGTGTTTGGATAAAGGTATATAAAATTCATTTTAGTCAAGATTTAACATAATTATTTTAAATTCAGTATGTAATTTCTTATTTTTCTGATGTAAATTTGCTATAAGAAGAAAATTTCTACATATTCCAAAATTGCCCTTTCTTAGTCATGTAAATAGTCCCATCTATTTACAGCTTAGTTTTCCATTTATGTAGTAAATTGTGTCCAAAGCAAAAACTCTCCATTTTTGGTTCTCAAAGGTTGGCAACTGTGACTTCGGGTCATTGAAGTGTGAGTGTGTAAACAGAAAAGTGCTGGCTTGAAATAAATTACTTTCTCCTCGAGCTTGGAATGAGATTTTATGGGTTTGCAAAAGGGGGCATCTTTTAAGCAGTGCCCTTATATGATCTGCTCTAGATAAAGGCCAATGAAAAAGAGCAAGCCTTATAGCAGTGAGACCCTATAACTTCTTCTTCCAGAGGGGTCCGATGGTGCTCTATCTCTCTCTCTCTCTCTCTCAAAAAAAAAAAAAAAAAAAAAAAGGATGAAGGAGAAGAAAAAGAAAGTGATTCTGAGTGAAGACGAATATCAGAGTTCAAAAGAATCGGAATGAAAAAGTTAATCTTCAGAAGTCATAAGAAAACTAAGATCCAAAAGTAACTACATTTAGAAAAATTGGAAAATCTGAAAACTTTTATGATAAAAATTGATTTATAAATAAGTAGTATTATATTTATAAGTATTATTATAAGTAAAGTATTACATTTATATATTTTTATTGTGGTTAAGGCAGCGTTTCTCAACCTGTGGGGCGCGCCCCCCAAGGAGGCGCAGAGCTTTTCCAGGGGAGGCACGAGAAAAACCAAAGAGCAAGTAATGATGCACGATTTTTAAAAATCGCCTAATTTATTCTCATTTTTACTCAAAAATATATCCATTTTCGCTTAAAATGTTCATTCAAACTTTACTGATAACATTATTTCGTAGAAAATTCGACTAAATGTACATTGTTAAAGATTAAAAAACTGAATGTATGCTGAACAATGTGAAGGGGGGGGGGGGTGCTACCGTAAGTTAGCCTTTGTTGGGAGGGGGCGAAGTTAAAAGTTTGAGAACCGCTGGGTTAAGGCACGGCTATTTTCCTCACGGGAAGGTTGCCTTGGCGGAGGGCTTTTTAAGAGGCTCTAATGCGTATTCACGTGACATCTGGAGAAAATCGCCCAAAACTCCAGACCGTTAGATCGACAGCCGCGTGGTATTACATTTATAAGTGGTATTATACAAAAGCAGTACTTCCCAGTAAGGGACACTCCCCGGACAAGACATTTGTTAGAAACCAACTTCGAGTCGTTTAGCGATATATCGCCAAATTTGGCGACAACACGCTTTTTTATATAATTTAAGAAGTATATAATACTAAAAAGTAAGTCAAAAGTCAACAGTAATGATTTTAACGTTAAAACACATGAAAAATATTTTTGGCCAGGATTTTGACACAAATACTCCACTGTGCAGCGGCGAGTTTATTTTGGCCAGTTTTTCCATGTCGTCTGTGTACGTATGTATAACATGCTAAGGCAAACCTACACGAGGAGTATTTAACTAAAGGATGTGCCTTGGACGGAGGACTTTTTAAGGGATTCTAACGCGTATTCATATTACATAAGGAGAAAACAGACCCAAACCCGAGACCGTTAGATCGACAGCCGCGCGGTATGCCTGGACCTTCGTACTTCCGCCATTTACCATTTCCTGTGTTTTATCCACTTGGCCACGTTGGGGTCAACACATCTGGGATTAGTACCATTAGCAAATCGATCATCAACTTCGATTCGAGATTAATTCCGAGTATCGATTTGTCAGTTTTGCATGCAGTAATGATGCATATTACGCTAAAGAACATCATAATGAATGTGTCTAGATTTAACTTTTTTAATAAATAGTTTTAGATATGTGCAATAGTTAAATTTACTTTTGGAAAATAACTTAAATAAATGATAGAATAGAAACTTCCATATTTTTTTTTTCGACTGAATGTAATGACTTTTGCCAAATAACATTTAAAGAAATTGAGGACAATTGACTTTGCTCAGGTCCTCCAGATCTGTTTTTCGATATCTAAGGGCAAATTTAATGTCATTTTTAAACATAACTTACGTTGCAAATTTTGATTTATAGTATTATAACCAAATTTGATTTATAGAATTACATTTTTAAAAATTAAATTCAGGAAGCAGTGGTGTAATCTCACATAACATCCACCTAATAACGAATCCATTTTGTGCGTGTGTGTTATGTCAAAGCAAAGCTACATAAGGGCTAACAAAAAGCAGTAAAAAGAAATTGTTGTTTAAAAGATAAAATAAGGGGACACAACCCCAAGGTACTCTGCTTAGGGAGGGTGCCTTGGGCGGAGGACTTTTTAAGAGGTTCTACAGCGTATTCACGTTACATATGGACAAATCCGCCGAAAACTGCAGGCCGTTGGATCGTCAGCTGCGTGGTATGCCAGAGCCCTGGACCTTCACACTTCAGCCATGTATCATGTTCAGTGTCTTACCCCTCCGTTGGCCATGATGGGGCATGAATCCATTTTATTTCCTTTTCGTTCTCACATCAGAAAAAAAGATCAGGGAAAGATGTTTTGACTGCAGTTGGGTCGAATAATATTCGAGCTGTAAAATGAACAAGCTAATTGGGGGAAAAGCGTTAATGAGGCTAAGCTTTGATATACATCCTACATTTTACTGATGCCAAAATTGCTGGCAATATTTGGGCCTTTTTTATTGGGAGGGGGGGGGTGTACCTTTGCACGACATCCTTAAAATTCTGTTTTTACTTTTTCTGACAAATTATTTTTTGTTATAATTCTTCAATTTTTCTGAAATTATGTTTTTAATCTTATTAACTATAAAGTTTTTGGTTATTTTTTGAGTTTATCGGCAGTTTTTATCGTTGACCCTAACATGCCATCAAAACAGACAAAATTTATTAGTATCTCTGATTAGAAAGCATGATTTTGCACCCTTTTTTTTGCAGTTTAGTTTGTTACCCAAATTAAAAAAATAAATAAATTAAAAAAATGCGAACTTTATTAGTGTCGGGAAAACATCTGAAATTGCAAACATTTCTTTCTTGGAGATATCAAAAAACAACCTTTTGGTACCTAAACTCAAGGTAGGATCTAACTCAAAGGTGCGATAAAAAATGAAAATTTCTTAATAATGGCTTTGCTTCCATTATAATAATAAAGTCACGAGGTAGGAAAGTACCATGGCAAACCAAAGGACTGAAAATATATGGTGCTGCCATCTAGTAGTTAAAGGTGAAACTTCATTTATTGTAAGTTGACGGTCCTTGATACTCCCAGCTTCTAGCGAAGAGGAGAAGGGAATAAAGTAGAAAACAAAAGAGGAGGGGGAAAAAAACGAAAGAAAGAAAAGAGTTTTTACTTCATTGAGAAATTGAGTATCAACAATATCAAGAATTAAAAAATTAGAAAAAAAAACATTTTAAAGTCTGTTTATTCTTTTTATTCTTAAGGCTTGTTTCACTTGAAAATCATGCAACTTTAAAAAAAAATTTAATTGAGCTAGACACTCGTGAAATTTTAGAATGTCTCTTTACAAGTTGCACTGTGAACTCACATTGAGGGTGAAAAAACTGGTAAACATAAGACATTTTGTGATATTTACAAAAACGGGGAAATCTCCAGTTCGGGACCCAAAACGGGTCCAAACGGGAAAATCAGTTTTGAAGTAATATTTTGAAATTTGCTTTCTAGTCTATGAATTAAGGATACTCCTTCTCATGGGCACCGGCAGAATATTTCTCAGGGGAGGGGCAAAGACTACTCCAGGGGGGGCAAAGACTACTCAAGGGGGGGCAAAGACTACTCAAGGGGGGCAAAGACTACTTTAACATATGGTTACCATATTGGAAAGAGCAAAAAAGGAATGGAAAACACTGCATACAAAAATCCAGGGGGGGGCATTGCCCTCCCTTGCCCTATGCTGCCGGCGCCCATGCTCCTTTTGAAAAGCGATCGTAGTCATAGAACTTTTAAACAGCTTTAAAAAACAAACTAATGGTTTTAAACACTCGAAAAATTAATAATGCTTTTTCACATAATGCACTAATACTAAATCTGTATGTCGCATGCAACTTTAAGGAAAGTTGCGTGCGTGCAACTTTAGCGAAAGTTGCGTGCGTGCAACTTTAGCGAAAGTTGTGTGTTTTGAAGGCGATTTTGTGCTCATAAGCACAAAAATCGCCTTCAAAAATGGTCCGAGGAGTCATTTGTTTAGGGGAGTATTGCAAACTCCGTATGCTTCATTTTTTTTTTTTTTTTTTCTGAGTATTCGTAACTCCTATAAGTTCATTGTTTGTAATAGTTCAGAGTACATCTTCTAAAGAGATATTCAAAACTTTCCGTTACAAATACTCCTGCGCAGAGCACCCCACCCATAGGCCCACACATAGATAATTGGCCTAAATCCCACAAAAACAACAAAAATTTCCGAGCCTACCGCGCTGAAAATTCTTTAAAAAGCTGTTCAAAAGTTGCATGATTAAAACAAACAAACAAACAAAAAAAACAGTTTTAAGTAGTTCGTTTTTAAAACTGGTGATAAATTTTCTTTCAAGAATAGCCTTAAAATTTTATGTTTATCAGCAAAAAATAAATGCATTTAATAAAATTCTAAACTAAAAATAGTGCTGAAATAAATGCAGTTACTAGGAGTCCTTAGTGATAAACAGAGGTAATATTTTTAGTGCTGCCATCTAGCAGTTAGATCCTAAATCACACACGATAAATAAAAAGGGTTGTTGAAGGAGCTTCGTATAGTTATAGTTTATTATCGTAACAAAAATTGAAAATATTTAGAAATCCATCGTGGAAACCAGAGCACGATCAAGACAACCGTGGGCCCACGGCAGAAGAAAAAAAATTTGGGCCCCATGCAATAATCTCTCCTTTCCAGAAAAAAAAAAAATATGATTGGTTTATTCTGAAAAGTTTTAAATATCTCCCCCTCTTCCAAACACACATCTTGTTTTAAGTAATCTGAAATAAATGAATATAGGAAAAAACACTCAAAATACTGGTGTTAAACAATAACGTAAATAAAAAACTTTGTAAAAAACACACATAAGATGTTATAGGTAAGAGGATACGCACGTTTCAACCAAAAATTGTTTTGGCCTTCGTCAGTCCAAGCCCTTCGTTGCAAGCAACACAGGGAACTGAAAAGAGAAAAACAAGCAAGATGTTGCCACAAGGGGCAAAGAAAAATCGAACAAAACCACAGAGAGGGGAGAAAAAAATATAAAAAAATAAAAAAAAGGGAAAGGAAAGAAGCACAAAAATACAGAAATAAAAAAGGAATAAATAAATAAATAATAAAAAAGGAACACACGAATACAAACACACACACACACAAAAAGAGAAAACAGACCAAAACAAAACAAAACAAACAGAACACTTTTTTTTTTTTTTTTTTTTTTAATAATTAAAAACCACGAACAGGATAGCACAAAATATATATAAAACTTTTTTTTTTTTCCCAGTTCCCTGTGTTGCTTGCAACGAAGGGCTTGGACTGACGAAGGCCAACGCAATTTTTGGTTGAAACGTGCGTATCCTCTTACCTATAACATCTTATGTGTGTTTTTTACAAAGTTTTTTATTTACGTTATAAATGAATATAGTTTCATAATTTCAATGAAACAGATAGAGAAACATTACATCGAAATGCTACATCGCAGTTTCCAATATAAACGGAATACAACCACTTTTCGTAAACAGTAATTTTTTTAAATATATATATATATTTTAATAACAACGAATTCACACAAATAATTCAAAATTTTGCTATTTTTTTAACACTAAAAATACTGTTTACAAAATGTGGTTGGTTGTTTCTTACATGCTGGTATGCTAGATCGGCTATAGAGCATTTCGAATAATTGAAAAAAAGTTTAAATTAATTTCGATAGAAATGTAAATTTGAATTATTTCCATTGTTCATATACTATAATTAAAAATCTTTTGAAATATTTTTCTCCTTTTATAATTTCATTGTAAAATTATAAAAATGTAAAATGTAAGATTTTTGGGCCCCTAAAATCTGTGGGCCCTGGGCAGTTGCCCCGTTTGCTCTGCCGGTAATATGGCACTGGTGGAAACCCCAAGCATAAATATTTTTCGAGAGTAAGAATTATAAAAAAAAAAAAATCATGCAGAACATATAATGCATAATTGAAGTTTTTGAATGAAATTTTTGATTATTCTTAATGCTGTTTCACTTGAAAATCCTGCAACTTTTGAACAGATTTTAAAAAATTTAACAGTGCTAGAGACACATAAAAATGTAGAATGTCTTTTTACAATGTCTATTTACTCTATATATAATAGAATGTCTATTTACTCTGTGAACTGACTCTGACAACGAACCTATAGGAACTGTCAGGGGAAAATGCTAAACATTCGAAATGTAGCGATATTTCCAAAAACGGTTAAACTCATTTTTTCCCATTTTTGGAGGCAATTTTTGAGCTCATGTTTTCTTTTCTTTTCTTTTTCCCCCCCCCCCGAAAGTTGCATGCGACACACAGCTTTACTGTTAATGTCAGCCCATAGCACATAGGGTGACGAAGCATTATTAAATTTTTCGAGTGCTTAACATCGTTGGTTTGTTTTTAAATCTATCCTAGCTCCACCATGGCCGAGTGAATGAGACACTCAAAATGATAGCCAGCTGAAGCATGGAGGCCTCGTTTTAGGGCTCCCTCGCGCGGCTGCTTTAGACTCAAATTAAAAATTTTAAGACTAAAAAATTTTCTATCAAACGTAACTTTGAAAAATAAATTTGGGTCACTTCATAATACATTTAAGAATATTTAGGGGCCAAAAATATGATACATTTTGCTTTCATTAACTGTATGATTTTGAAACTCGTAATCATTTATAAATCGTAATGTACATGACTTCTGATAAAGATTTAAAATAAAATTACAGTAGAACTATTGAAAAATTTATAATATTTTTTCAAAAACTAAGTTACGGTGTTTTATAAAAATTAAGTTTATGCGAACAATTTAATTAAAAAATAAATAAATATTGTATTTCTGTCTGGAATTCAGAGAATTTTAGCAGTTTTATCGCGAAGCAAGAAAAGTCCATTTTATCGTTTCTATTTTGGAGTTTTAATTTTATTTCTAAAATTTTTCAAAGATCGTAAAAGAAATAATTTCTAATTTTGTACCAATTTACCAATAAAGATGCCGCAATACGTATCCTTAAACCCCAAAACCTCCGGTTTTTACAGTTGTTCGACAAGTCCTGCGACGAAGATCGCAGTTTCCAAAGAAATATTCTGGAAATTTGCGTAGTTCTGACACTGTAAATTTATTTTTTATCTGGAGTGAACCAAAAAGCAGACTTCTCCGAAAAAGTGCAAAGTTAAATTAAATAACTTTTCAAATTTGAGATTTCTTTCCATCCGTGGTATAGTTTCAGGGGAAACTTTCTAAAAAAATTTCATAGTTCTTGACATATACTTATTACAATATTTTACAGCAAGAAAAGTCCATTTTAGGGTGTCAATTAGGGAGTGTTTTAATTTTACTTCTAAAATTTTTCAGAAGTCGTAAAAGAAATTACTACTAATGTTTGTACCAATTTACCAATGAAGATGGCGCAACATGTATCTTGAAACCCCAAAACCTCCCGTTTTTATAGCTGTTCGACAGATTCTGACCCCAGCAGTGGCCGATTGTATAGCGCTCTGAACTGGGAGACGGGAGGTGACTGTTTCGAAACCAGGTCGCGTCCGCCAACCTTACCGTTCGGAGTTTTCAGTTTTTTCTCCCGAAACTTGGCATAAATACGCGTTAGGACCCCTTAGAAAGACCCCCACGGAGGGCACCCCACCCCTCGGTCTAGAGCCCACGTGTAGGTAATAGGCCGTAATCCCGCAACAACAAATCGACAGGTTCTGTGACGAAGATCGCTCTTCAGGTAAAACACAGGCCCCACCATGGCCAAGTGGATAAGGCACTGAAAATGGTAGGCAGCCGAAGTGTGAAGGTCTCGGGTTCAGACCACGTGGCGCGGCCGTCGATCTAACGGTCTGGAGTTTTGGTCGGTTTTCACCAGATGAAACGTGAATACGCATTAGAGACCCTTAGAAATTCCTCCGACCAAGGAAACCCCCATCCTAGACAGATACCCCTCGTGCATGTTTTCCTTAATACAGAATGCTTAAGTAAAATACCTCTTAAAAAATTTAATTACACAGAAAAGAAATTTACTTTGAATATTTCTTATAGTTGATTATTAATTTTTAATTGGGTAATAGAAATTTACTTTGAATGTATTTATAGTTGCTTAACAATTCACTTTCATGCAAAATTTTATGTTTATTAGATTTTTTTTCAACGCTACTAAGTTTCTATGGAGTTTTTAAATGGAAATTTAGAAAGTTCATATGTTATTATTATTATTATTATTCAGAGAATTAAGTTATTTTGATGAATGATTTTTTTTTCTTTTGAAACTTCGTATACGTTTTTTCCCTATATTGTAACTTTAAGAAGCGTATCTATAATTATTTAAGAGATGTAATTTTTAATTTTTTGTTGGGGGGGGGGGCAGTTAGAGATAATGGAGATATTTTTAATTAATGAAATTGCTTTAAACAGTAAAATTGGTTTTTTTTTTGTTTACGAAAGCTTGTGAGAGTTTCTCTTTTAATAAGAGAATGGAAATTAACTTTGAATAACTTACTTAAACATAACTTTTTTATTGCTACAAATTATTCCTAATTTGTGATTACTCGTCAGCAAAGCCAGTATTTATAATTATACACGTTTAAAAAAAATCAATTTTTATTTTTGCTGTGAATTATATTTTATGCCTTTGTTCTTATTTCCGGGAAATGATCCAATTCGAAAATAATTCATGCAAGATTAGGAGATGCGGCCTTTAGAAAGGCTTGAAAAAGGGTTCAATTACACCAATGAAACCTGTAGATCTCATACAACTTCCAGGAAATATTCTTGCATGCAGGAAGTCACCTTAAAGGGACGGAGGTCAAATTTTCGATTTTTAATAATTTTTTTCTGAACGTTTCGTATTGATACAGAATGTTTGTTATCGTTTATTTACGGTGTAGATAGTATATTAACTTGTAAAGAAAAATTCTAAAAATTTTTAAGTGCTTGACAAAATTGGGTTTTAAAAAATATTTATGTCCCAATATCGAATGATTTTTTTTTTTTTCGAAATAAGCCGTATATATATCTCCTGAATGTTTCAGAACCCTTAAATGCTGCCTTCTGTAAAAGTGGATAGTGCAGTTTGTGATGTGACTTTCTAACATTTTTGAGTTTCTAGTGTTACTGAGTTTTTAAAAAGCTATATTCAAAAGTTGCATGATTCTCAAGGAAAAGCTTTCATCGCCATTGCCCCTTACAAATGAAAATGAGTACTGCGAACGGCGTACCCCTTTGATTGAGTTGTATTGAGACAAATGAGTTAAAAGTTCATGTTTGAAGACGAAAAATTTATAACCTTCTCGAGTGTTTGACAGAATTTTCTTTTGTAATAAAAACTTTAAGCGACTTTGCAAGCATAACGCTACGCTGGAAAGGCGGAGCGTTCTGGGAGGGAGGCAACATTGGCCAAAGAAGTCTTCTCCTCTGTGTCTTTTCAAATGATAAGAGCTAACAGGCTATAAACATTGGTTCAAGATTAAAAAAAAGAAAGGTTGGGGCTGTGTTGGGACACACGGCCGTTGGTTTAACGTGACACGTCTGTCAGTGAGTCGCTTTTAGTGTTAAAGATTGAAATGAAAACATCGTTTTGTAGCGTCTGTCCGCTGCACGCCGATGGTTTTGCATTGCATCACTTCATCTGATGTTCATGCCCCCTCAGTTCAGTGACAGATGTATATGGGTTGTATCTTTATTCGTTATTCATTGTCAACTTAGCAATGATATAGTAATGATAGAGATGCTCGCGGGAACGATGTCGTTTGTTAAACGCGCTCTGGCAGCTTCAGCAGATGTATAGTTGGTATCTACACTCCTTATGTCCATTGGTACAGGTACAGCAACGATCGAGATGCTCGTAGGTAGGGCCGATTAGATTTTGAGATTTTGCGAAAATTGTTTCAAACTGCTTAAATCCCAGCTAGAAAATGTTTGCACTTTTTGTGCAAAAAATGTACAGCTGCGGAAAAAAAAAGTCCCACTTGCTCTTTATTTCGCCGTCGTTCGTCGTACAGTAAAGTTATATACACCATCCGTTTGCAAATAACGCGTACTTTAATTTACTATTAATTTAATTTGCATCAGGGGCCGTCTTCATATTTAATTCTGCATCAACTTCGTTTTTCTCTATGGCAACCCCATATTTTGACTTTATTAAACGAAAGAAAACCTTCAAATTACCCTGAATATAAATTTTCACCAATTTTCTACGATAATTTCCGGAGATATTGCGAATTAATTTTTGCGCGTTTTTAAGGGACTTTCTGCAAATTGAAAAACGCTATTTGTAGGTTCCGAACTTTTCGCCTTTCATTAATTTCGCTCGCAAGAGTTAAAAGAAATTAATATTATTTTCAGGGAAAATATTGTTTACATCTCTCTTAAAGTTTTTTGTACCGAGAATATCAAAGGTAGAAATAGAATATTTAGTCTGTGGTCCAAATAACCCGTGAGTTCATAACTTTCTTGGTTCGCACACATGATTTAAGGGAAAAATGCAAAATGACTGCTCACGATTTTGAAAATCTTTGTAATTTTGAAATTGTTATTGAGTATTTCCGTTGATGGTTCTCTTAGACAGGTGAAATGTTGGCAGGAGTTAGAGGCTGCTCTCTGCTCTTCTGACTACAAGCTTGAATATTACTCAGCTATGGTCGAACTTGAAGAATGATTTCCTGATAGAAAATTTATTTGTTTGAATTTCATGTAAAAAACGCAATTACTTTTTTGCCGACCCAATATTATCACTGTGTTTGTCATTTCACTTTCTTCATTTAATACTATCGTCTGCAATGTGCAATATTCTTAAGACTTTTGGCGGTATTTTAATTTATAGTTAGATGAAAATTTAGACAGAAAAACGTGATTTTGAATGTTTGATGAAGTATGGGGAGGCCCAAAGACCTAATGTTTCCGAAATTAAAAAAGGTCACATTCACGCCTGGAAAGTTGAGGATGTTAGTTTTTCAGAAATAGGACGTTGTATTAGAAGACATACATCTACTGTATCTAATTCTATAGCCGGAAAATGTTTTATTTGGGGGAATATGGTAGCGGACGCAACAATAGACGCTTTATAGAATCCCTATGAAACTGTAAAAACCTCTAATTTATTTGCTTCAAAATTTGATATTTTTAATACTGGTATCTTTTACTGTGTTTTTGCACAAAATAAATCTAATTTACGTTTATTGTATGCAATTTTCAAAACATTTTCACTTAATAAATTTATATACGGTCCCTTAACTCGTGAAAATAACACATTTTATTTAATATAAATTAAACTACTGAACGTAAAAATTTGAAATTTTGCACAGCCATGTAATATTAATTTCTGCATCTATTTCCATTGAAATTTGACTAGGTCGCTATTCATAATTTTTTGAATATTAATTTAAAATTCATAATTCATATTAATAATTTATTAAAAATCATAATTACATTAAATTATGTTTGGGCCGTTTAGTTCTAATAGTACGAATAAAAATCAGCTTCTTACTACCAATATTATATGAGATATGAATTGAAGAATGAAAAAATATTTTAACATAGGGGGAGGGGGATTTTGGGTGCTCATAACCCACTCATTTTCTGTCCAAATTTATTGAAAATTGATGTCCGGGGTTAAAATGAGCTAAATTTTTGAAATATGAAGTGAAATCTAGGGTTTGCTATTGAGAAAAAAAAAGTTGGTGCGAATTTTAATATGTAGATGGCCCCTTATGCAATTTTTATGCATAGCAAATTAAAGTGTACGTCAATCGTAAACGATTGGTATCTGTAACTTTGCTGTACGACGAACGACGGCCGAAAAAAGTACAAGTGGGTCTTTTTTTTCCGCAGCTGTACATATAAGTTAATACTTTGAAAAGTATACACTTTTTGTGCACAGTTTTCGGCAATATAGAATATGCACTTTTTAGTATGCATAAAAACTGCATATAATTTGCACAAAAGTGTACACTTTCAAAATAATCAAAAATAGCTACTTTTTATGCACAAATTATGCACAATCTATACTTTTTTGCAAAAAAAAAAGTGCAGACTTCTTCTTGCTGCCTCTCCCTCCACCCCGCCCTATCCCGATGCAAACTCAAGGATTTATGATTCTAAGGTCTATGTAGGTAAGTTGTAGGTAAGTTGATATAGATCGTTTCGTTTCGGTCCACTTTTCTGGCCTGGTAGATGTGCTTTTTAAAGACTTTCGTGCCAAAAGGAAAATGTATAGATAAGAGAGTGACCCATCTCTGTGGTACTATGCTTCGTCCCACTCATCGCACTTAACCTTTTGAGGTGCAACCCTTTCCCAATGCTGAAAAAAGAGCAGCCGTTGCCATCGCTCGACTTAACTACCAGCAAGATGGCGGACGAAACGTTTCGATCGTCCGCCATCTTGCTGGTAGTTAAGTCGAGCGATGGCAACGGCTGCCCTTTTTTCAGCATTGGGCAATCTATCCAACTGTTCTCGCATTCTTCCATTTTTCAGCAGATGTCAGTGCTGTTAAAAATAATCGTGAAAATTTTTTGACTGGAAATGACGTGCTAAAAGTAAAGGGGATTCTCGTGCAGCTATGTCACCCGCAACTATTTTTATAGAAATCAAATCTATTCTTCGTGACTGGCAACAGTCAAAACGTCATAGTTTGGTGTTCCCAGAGCGGGAACACTGCGCGTTAAAGGGTTAACTTGAAATTTTTCTGGATCCCCCACTTCTTCAAAAGAGATGTATATTCGTCATCGCCTTCAGGGAAATTAACTCTTCGTAATGAATCGCGGGACCGCAGCTATCCCCCAATCTGCCGCTCTCATTTGCAAGCTACGCCAACGACAACAACAATAACATCGTGGAAACTTGTCACGTGTGGATCCTCAATTATTCCGATCGGCAGAAGTGTTGTTTCTATAGAGAGTTCCTGGAAACAAAAGTGTTTCTCTCTCGGGGGGGGGGGGGGAGGTGCAGAATCTTTGCCGCAATGTGTACAGACTTTCTTACTCGCTGGTTTGGGATTTTCGTATAAATAGCAGAAAGACTGTGGTCTTGTTCTCACATTGCATCAGTATCGAAGCTGGCTGCACATTTAGGAGACATCTAAAAGTAAGTACATTTCTGAAAGTTCCTCTCTATAACGTTTGGGATTTTAGGATAACGTTCCTCCATAGCTGTCCTATGTAAAGAATTCCCCCCCCCCACGTCCTTATAAGTTTCAATTTTACTTAGTTAGAATACTAATTGAGTGAACTCTCCAGGATGAACTAACGGAACTAACCCGATTTCCTTTTGCGGTATTAAAAAACGCGATGCCATAAAGTAAAAATTGCGTGAGATTGATAAACTCATACAAAAAATAAACGTCGAATCAAAGTAGTTTCGCAATTTGTGCTATTCTAAATAGTTCCTCGAGAATACCCTGACATTTTTAAGGATATTAAAATTTAAAAAAACTATTTTCCACTGGTGAACTATACAGGATTTAGAAATTTAAATTGAAAATGTCACATGACACATAAATTGTTCTTACTTTTAGAATCGAGCATGATATTTTTTTTTTTTAAGTCATGTAATGGCTATCCAATATTATGAATTTTAAAAATAAAAACATTTTATTGTTACGATAAAGTAGATTGAAGCACAGTATAACGTGTTCATAAATATTTTGTGTATATTACATAGAAAATGTTTCTTAAATTCATCATTTATCAACTAATTAAACTACTTAATTTATAAAAGTAATCCTACGGTAATATATTCTGGGGTACGGGTTTCAACAGAAGAGAGCACCTGAACGATTTTTTCTTTCTTTCATTCAAGATGTTCATATTTTCAGGCTGTAATCGTTTAATAAAATGCGTTTCGCAAAAAAAGAAAAGAAGAAAAAAAATAAAGTCACTACGCTCCTGCTTTGAAGACTTTATAAGGGACGTTTCTGTTCCCTTTTCCTTAAGTACCTTTGGTTAGCGTTACAAAAAGACGACGTTTCTGACCCCACATCGCTTTTTGAACCGTGATTCTGAACGTCTTGTTGCAAGCTGCGCCTGAAGTTTTCCCGTCTAATTTTGAATCACCATGCATATGCATCAATTAGTAGAAAATTTAAATATGTTATTCCTGTCTACTGTACCTAATCGAAAAGGATGCCTGCAGCATTCATTGTTATTTTACAGGAACACCAAAAAGAATTCCAGTAAGCAACACAGTCTATGTATCACACTATGCATCACAGTCGGCCATTGTTTGTAGCATATTTCAGTTATTAGTCAACTCAAAAAACAAAATTAATACATGCAATTAAGGATTGTAAAATAATGCCTTCCTTCCAAAACAATAACTGTAGCATTTGTATCAACTACACTTAAAAAAATTCCAGTACATTACTGTTTATGGCAGTTTAGAGACAGTCCATTTCAAGTACAGTACAATAAGTACATAGACGTTTTAAACAGCTTACTCTTCATTAAAAAAATTAGAAATAACATTTAAATGTTTCTTTCATTCTCGCAAAACTACATTAATATCGATAAACAATTATTATTTTGAGGTTATTCTGAAAATCTCTCCCATTTCGAAGACGATTCATTGCCCAATTAGGCGGGAAGAAAAGACCCTCGAGTTGGAAAGTGTTGTTGTGGTTGCCAATCCTTCGAGATCTCGCATCAGCTAGAGTTTGGTCCATGATTCCGTGCACCCTTGTAAAATCACAGGCGACTAGAAACAGTAATGGGACAAATTTGATTGGCTACTGAGCGCTTTGATTGGCTTCACGAGATACTTTTTTTCTACATATAATCTGATTTTCTACTTTTATGGGAATAATTAGTTGAAAAAAAAATATGGCAAATATACAATAAAAATTTTTTATCCTTAATTTTTGGATAATTTTCCAAAATAGTTTTCTTTCTAACGTTAGCTTAGAATGACATCCATTAAATATATGTATGTATTAATATGTATTATCAAACAATAATTTTCATCAATAAAAAACATTTAAAACTCTGGTGTTAAATACAAATAAGTAACAAAAAATTTTGTTAATAACACAATCACTTTCATGTTAATTTATTCCCAATTTATTTTACTTTTTTTTTTCATAATGCAGGATTTTGTGGGACAGGAATAGAAAAGCGGGACACGTTAAGAGTTCCGTGGAGACAGCGGGACATATAGGTAAAAAGCGAGACTGTCAAGTCAAAAGCAAGACATCCGGTCACCTTAATTATACTGTTAATTAGTGATATTAAAGCACCAGATTCTTGTAGTATTGTGTATTTGTTAATTACAGCCGTATATTACTTATTATGTAAGTAATTACTACTGTAGTTTAAACTACAATAGGGAACTCTCTGACATTTTGCTGCATCATGCCTCGCTAGCCAGATGGAACCTTTGTCCTGTTGCTGTTTCTAGCCGCTTCAAATAAGATCAAACACCAAAACTAGATGTAAGGAAATGTCCTCAAGTGCAAAGCACAAACAATCAAGGATATGTTTAGCAGAAGACAGATTCTTTTTGCAGTTTGGAAAGCTCCTATGGCCGAATTCAAAAGTCTTACATAGGGATGGACGCGAGACGAAAAATTGGTGTCTCGCGTCTCGCAAAACAGCTGAAAAGCTTGTCTCGTCTCGCAAAAATCCCTATATCATAATCTTAAAAATGTTTGTCTCGTCTCGCAAAAAAGCTGTAAATCTCCGTCTCGTCTCGCAAAAAGTCGTCTCGCGTCCATCCCTAGTCTTACACATTAAATATAGTTATTGATGAGTCGTGAGACAGCTACTTACTCTGCTAGATAACCCTGAAGCTTCAATGTATCCCCCTGGGCAGGGGCGTAGCCAGAAATTTTTCATGGGGGCGGGGTTATGACTACTGCAACTCACATATATGCATACATGTGTCTGATAAGGGAGTGAAGAATATATACATTTTGTATGGCAAAAAATTCCTCATGGGGGGGGTTATGACCCCCCTAACCCCCCCTTGGCTACGCCCCTGCCCCTGGGAGCCAGAAGCGGTCCTAGGGTACGTGGCGCAGCCTGTAAACGTCTTTCACAGTCTTATAGTTCGAAATGACGGGCGCCCGTATGCGATGCTTTCCTTGTTTACCGTGACGGGCCGCCTCTGCTGGGAGCTTACGTCCTTACCAGTAATGAAAAGGCGGGTGATCTAATTTTTTTTTTCTTCTTGACGAGAATATTTCGCGGATGCTGATAGACTAGTTAGTTGTCTCAGTCCCGATGAAACTTCTTTTAGCAAGATCATGGATGGCTTCATTTCATGGGACATTCAAATGAGAAGGAACCCACCGAAGTTGAAAATTTCAAATTTTGGCCAAGAGTTTCAGCCAAAAATCGGAGGAGCAGCTTCGATATTATCCCTTTATGGTGCTGTTTCGGCTTGATGAGAAATTAATGTCACCCTTTATTCTAATATGTACTATTTTTCTTCTTTTTTTTTTAGACCAGGGATGTACTCCTCTTACACAGGAGAAAAAATTTTAACATAATTTCTGTTGAGTTCAATTTTTAAGTTGTTTTACAGTCCAATGGGCACACTGATTACAAAACTGCTGTTAGTTTTCTTCGATCACGTCAAGTTTTTTCTCTACACCTACCTTCTCTTCACTATCCGCAAGAGCGAACTTCGTTCACCGGAAACACTGTTGCTGTGACCCCACTGACGAAGATTTTGAAATTGAAGATGATCCCGTTCGTAAGGGATTTGAGCAGCATGAGTTAAATGATTTGGGGCTATCCAAAAAAGCTTGAGAACTGCTAGCATCAAAACTGCTCGAAAAAAAAAATTGATTGCAAAAGGAGCTAATGTATCCTACTTCCGAAAGAAGAAAATTCATTTCTGCAATACTATCGAAGTGATGATTGGTTTGTATATTGTCATAACATACATGGTTTAATGGAAGACTTGGGAATTTCAGCTCATCGATTGCTCAAAGCGGAGCTTAGAGTGTGTACTCCTCCACAATGGAAATTTATTTGGTGCAGTCCCAATAGGTCATTCAGTATGTTTGCGTGAGGAATATGAAGACAGAGTCGTTGATTTGTTGCAATATCACATGCACCAATGGATCATCTGTGTTGATCTTAAAATGGTCTGTTTCCACCTTGGCCAGCAACGTGGATATACCAAGTATCCCTGCTTTTTTGTGCATGTGAGGCAGTAGAACTCATGAGAAGCATTGGGTGCAGTCGAAATGGCCGCCAAGATATGACCTGAAACCTGGTGATCCAAACATTTTTCATCAGCCAATTGCCAACAGAAAGAACATAATATTTCCACCTCTGCATCCAAAACTGGGTCTCATGAAGCAATTTGTTCAAGCTTTGTCAATTGAAGGAGACTGTTTCGGCATTTCCTAACCTGTCATTTGAAAGATAAAAGCTGGTGTGTTTGATTGTCCACGGATTCGCCAGCTTCTTAAAGATGAGCATTCATCGGAACAATGACAGAATGCTTGGTTGGGATTCAAAAACATTGTCAAAGACTTTCTTGGAAATACACGAGCACAGAATTGCACCGAAATTGTCCAACAGCTCTTGGAGAGCTTCAAAATGCTTGGTTTCAACATGATCATCGTTGCATTTTTTACGTAGCCATCTCGCTGACTTCCCGAAAAATCTTTTTGCAGTCTGTCATGAGCAGGGTGAGCGATTTCATCAAGATTTGAAGATCATGAAATCACGCTATCAAGGAAGATAGGATCTACATATGATGGCTGACTATTGTTGGAGCATAAAGCAAGAATGTCCACAGATTAAACATTCCAGAAAAAGCTACAAAAGAAAATTTTTGTCTTAATATGTATGTTTAAAACTTGGTAAATAAGTTTTTCTATGTGTATTAATACAATTTAACTTGTAGTAACTATATATTTGGTAACTTTTCCCTCTATTTTTCTTTTTATGAACATTTTGGGGGTACCCTGTATCTTAAAAAGTTGACGTGACAGACAAAAAATACAGTTACTTTTGGATTCAGGGGCCAAAAGTGATTCAAAAACAAGTCACAGTTCTAAGACAACAAAATTGCTGTTCCCCAGTATTATATACTTATAGATTTTTCGTCACGAGCCTTTCAGTTGATATTTACTTCATGAGGAGAGCACTCTCTTTTTTCTCTTTAACCCTTTGAAGCGCAACTATTTTTGAACTAATCTTCAGTTTTTCGAGATGGCAGGAGAGATGTTTATATATCCAACATAAATCCATGAATAATATACACTTATTCCTAAAGATTGCTGTAAAAAAAGTAACGTTTCACCCTTAGCTATATCGTCGTATAGCTGTTTTGTAGAAACTATACATGTTAGTTCTGTAACTGGGGTAGGAAATTTCACTAACGCTAATATATATATATATATATATATATAAACAAATATATATATATATATATATATATATATATATATATATATATATATATTTTGCGACTAACAGGGGAAGCGCTGGATTAAGGTGGTTTCACGGCGCGACCACAGCATGTTAAAGGGTTAAAGTAAATACAATCAGGGATGCGTATAAAGTTCTAGCGTCCCTGGGAGGAAAATATTTAGTGGACCTCGACGAAAAATAATTGCAGGCTTTTCAAATTTATCTACTAACTGAATTGTGGATCTTGACCTGCCCCCCGCCCTCCCCCCACCCCCACCTCAATAAAAACTCGCTGCTGCTAATGAAAAAAATTTAATTTTTTTAAAAATTTATTAAGATTTTAATGCAATACGTTTCCATAATGTAAAAGCTGCATTCTAGCTACTTACCAACATGCTGTAAATTTGAAAAAGAAAGCTGCAATTAGTAGAAGAAAATTGCTAAAAGAAAAATACAAATTCTGTATTTTTTCTCGGATATGCTTACTGATATACAGTTTACAGTTCTAGGTCAGGATGTTTATTTGAATCCATGAATTCAATAGTTTTTCAGCGGCCCTAAATTTTAGCGCCCCTGGGCGGTTGCCTAGTTTGCCTGAATACAATCATACTAACAATATAATCATACTAACAATATATTCCTTAATATATAAAGAAATTATATTAAATGTGAAAATGAATCTAAATTAAACAGCGCTAAAGACTGCGAAACTAGGAAAATATAAAAAGAAATCACGTCTTTTAAAAGGTAAACAATAGGCTAGTCATCTCATTCACCGCGTCCAAACAAGTCGCCAAATAAAATTCATGGGGCATCATGTTGAAGCTGGACCCACTCAGGATGTCCAAGGATTGAAAGTGCGTTATAATCGATGCGTTCGGCAAGACTCATCTTTCCTGTTTAATAATATGTTTGTGCAGAGGAAGGCAGCAGACATGCATCTGAATCTTCTCATGCTCGTGGGCTTCGTGTGGTGGTGCGCTGGCGTGGCATCCGAGAGCGAAAAGAGGAGCTTCTCCCGACTCGGCTGCATGGGAGTGTACGACAAGGCCAAGTTTGCCAGGCTGGACAGAGTGTGCGAGGACTGCTACCAACTGTACAGGGAAGCCGACGTGCACACACTTTGCAGGTGAGTCAAGCAAGGCTGTTCTTTTTATAAAGTCGATGGGCACCACGGGACTTTTAAACAGCTTTAAGAAAAACCCAATGCGATGCTAAATCATCAAGAGGGTTTACGCCCTCTCTGTATATGAGAAGGGGGTACTATGTAATTCGTCCCGTCTCCCATGTGAAGTTAAATCATTATTATTTTTAACGTCAGATCAAAAGTAATATTAAGAATGTTCCGATAAAATAACATGGTGGCACCTCTTTTAGCGAGACCATCGGCGACTTCGTTTCCTGTGGCATTGACATGAGAAGGAATCCACTGAAGGTGTAGATTCCGATTTTTGGCCAAGAGTTATAGACGAAAATCGGGGGGGGGGGTGGAAAGTTCGATATCATACCCTTTTGACCCTGTTTCGGCCAAACAGGGATTAATGTTTAATGATGTGAATTAGTAGAGCCACTACAGTGCATATTTAAAGTACTATTTTTTAATACCTAAAAATGGTAACATCATTTGATATCTGCAAGTACTTGGCGGAAAAGTTACGATTAAGGAGCTCATGAACGTTCAAACTTGTGGACTTCGGGTTCTATTCTGCCACGTTCGTTTAAGCGAAAGTTCGGAAGCGTGAAATCAAATTGACGTCATTCGCAACCTGCTAACGTACGTGGGTATTTTGCAAGGTACGGTAGGGCTTTGGGCTGGGATGCAGATTCTCTAATGACGGTCAATAAACGAGTTTATTGCCGATGGTAGTCCTAAGTCCATGACAAGAGATCAGAAACTATTGCACGAAAACCTTTGCGGCCACCCAAACCCGGCGCTAAAAGAAACTTTTTACGAGACATGCGGACGGCAAAGTGTTAACAGCTGAAATACCCTTTCCCGTGTAGGAGTTTGATTCATGAGTACTCTCAGGTGTCATCTGTTTAAAAATATGCTCTACAGAAAAGCGGAAACACCCTGCTTATCCAGTTCATTCCAGGAAAATTTCATCCGATGAATACAGTATAAGCAAGATGTAAAATCAGAATTTCATTGTAATTCTTCCGGTTCAAACTACAGAGTGTTTCAAAAAGTCTGAGCCAACATGAAATGCAGTTGAGTGTCCTTTGACTTCGTTATCCCGACACGCCAGGGACCGTTAAAAAGTGTCGTCTTAAGCGGAGTCTCGTGATAACCGCATGTTGCACATGAATAAAATTGGTTATTTTCACAAAATCGGGATTTTGAAAAACTGTTGTGATAACGAGGATGACTCGGAAACCGGCTGTCGGGATAATGAGGTCTGATTGTATTATAAAAAAATATTGAACACACAGTTTTCTAACTGTGTTCATTAACATTATTCGATCAAAACGGCTTACAACCTAAATAGTTATTATTTTTTTGAAATCTTGTCATTCCTTTCGAAACACCCGGTATTTTAATGTAAGTTAGGTTCTTAACGATACTCCATTTCGTGCTACAGATTTAGGAAGCAGTAACTGTATTTTATAATCAGCCACCATGAAATTTACTATACATTTTTTTTTTCCAGATCCAATTGTTTCAAAAACAATTTTTTCACCCAGTGTGTAGATGCATTGCTACTTCAGCAGGACCATCAACAGCTGGGCAGCATAGTGGATGAACTATATGGAAAATAACTTGTAATGCAACTTTATTTTTATAAAAACCATCGAAAAATAAAATTTCATTGAATTGAATTGTTATCGTTTTGAAATGTACTAGCGGTGTTCTTCTTGTTATAAAACTTAAAAAATATATAAAGTTTAATCTATTTGCAAAGTTACAGATAAAGAATGTGTGCGTTAGAAGCCAATAAGGAAAGCTTCTCGAAACTCACGAAATGTAACGCATTTGACCCTTTAACGCGCAGTGTTCCCACTCTGGAAGCACCAAACTCTGACGTTTTGACTGTTGCCAGTCACGAAGAATAGATTTGATTTCTATAAAAATAGTTGCAGGTGACATAGCTCCACGAGAATCCTTTACTTTTTAGCACGTCATTTCCCGTAAAAGAATTGTCACGATTATTTTTAACAGCACTGACATTTGCTGAAAAATGGAAGAATGCGAGCTGGATAGATTGATGGATAGATTGCCCAATGCTGAAAAAAGGGCAGCCGTCGCCATCGCTCGACAGCTGGCTGTGCCCACAGCCAGCTGTCGAGCGTCAAAAAAGGGTCTCAAGACTGTGGCACGCGATGAACGTTTCGATCGTTCTCCACCTTGCTGGTAGTTAAGTCGAGCGATGGCAACGGCTGCCCTTTTTTCAGCATTGGGAAAGGGTTGCGCCTCAAAGGGTTAATTCAGTCACAAGTACAAACTTAAAAAAAGCCCTTATGTGTGAAAACTGGCAGCTATCTTTCTATGGAAATTGAGAAATTAAAATATTAAAAAGTAGTTAAAATCCCTTTGGCTAGTCTCTGACGACACAGCTATTTAGAAATTTAACCCATTTGTGCCCAGGCATTTTTGCAACTTTCTGAAATTTTTGCTAATACCAGCAATAATAGATAATTTCTCATGTCAATTTCTTGAACAATTGACGATTTCTTTTAAAATCATTATGTATAAAAATTAAATGACAACATCCTACTTGGTCATGTTAAAATTTTTGTGGAGTTGAGGTTCAATACTCGTGAATAAAGGCTAGGAAAAATAAATAACGTTTTCGATTGATAGCGAAAACGCCATCCCAAAAAAGCGACACTAGGCATAAAGTTGAAAAGATGACGAGAGTACATACCAGTGTTTGCTTTAACACATTAAATTTCAGCGTATTGGCGTTAGAGCCCTTAAAAAGTCAATCACATAAGGCACCCCCAGGCGGATGCCCCTCGTGTAGACTTGCCATGACACTAAAATGCTTCAACGTATTTATTTTGAAGTAACTGCCAAGTCTTTTATTTCTCTATTGGTTAAATTGAAATTACGTATTTTTTTTTAATTCTATTTATTTCTTTTCTGAAAGTCACAGCAAAAAGCAATTTCCTTTCATTTGTATAAGCAATTGCAAGCTGCAAATTTAGCTCATGATTTAGAGAGGCATTTATACTTAATATTTTCAGCGGTGTTTTTATGCTTTTCGAGGAACTTTCTTCGAAAAATATGACATAGTCTCCATACACAGAAGAAAGAACAACTTTCAAAAATAAAGCTTAAAATATTAAAACAAGTTTTGCATGATTATGGGAAAGTAACTACAACAGATTTGGTGGCAAATCTAGAATTCTTATTACAAACACCTTTTCAAAAAGAAATCATGAAAGAAATCAGAAAGCGCCAAATACGCTAGTCTCTCTTCTGTCAATCAAATCTCATTTTGTATAAATTATTGCTAGTGTTAATCTGAGGAGGTAGCTGCTAATTTTCACACATTACGTTTCTTTTAGTGTGTATAGATTCCTTACATTTCGTGAGTGATCTCAGGGGAGGTATCCTTGCTAATTGTTCAGCGTTCTGTTCCTACCTTTTTGTTACCACTACGGTAAGGAAGAAAGTTACATCAATCTATCACTTTGGCTGGTCTTGCTGCTAGACACAGTCATACGTATTGATTAAAGACACTTTACCTCGAACGATAAACGATTTTATTAACAAAAACATAACTCAAACAATAAAATAAAACTGCAAATAAAAGTAAACATTTATAAGAGCAGCAGCAGCGCGCTATGCCGGTGTTAAACCTTATATATATATATATATATACACAATTCATCACCGAGGTGCATTTACATTTTGTTTATTGGCTGAAAACCACAGAAACCATGGAGTTTCGACTACAGGCAGTGTTATCTCCAGGAGTGTTTGTAAACTGTAACCGTAAACCGGCTTCAGGAGTGTTCGTAAAGCGAGGCGGACTCCTCAGACTCCCGCTCCAGTCCTTCAGACGACGACTCAAGGAAACTCACTCGTTTCCCAGACCTCGGCATCATGCCTTGGTTCTCGTCTTTATGAGATAGGGTCTCCAGTGATGGCACATCAGGATTTAAAAGATAAGCTGTCTTGACTTGAGTCTATTGATCGAAATTACTTTTGGCACACCACGGACTTCTAACGTGAACTGCTTAACCCTTTGAGGCGCAACCCTTTCCCAATGCTGGAAAAAGGGTAGCCGTTGCCATCGCTCGACTTAACTACCAGCAAGATGGCGGACGAAGGAAACATTCATCGCGTGCCACAGATCTAAAGACTCTTTTTTGACGCAGCTGGCTGTGCCGGCATAGCCAGCTGCGTCAAAAAAGGGTCTCTAGATCTGTGGCACGCGATGAAAGTTTCGATCGTCCGCCATCTTGCTGGTAGTTAAGTCGAGGGATGGCAACGGCTGCCCTTTTTTCAGCATTGTGCAATCTATTCAGCTGTTCTCGCATTCTTCCATTTTTCAGCAGATGTCAGTGCTGTTTAAAAAAAAAACGTGACAATTTCTTTACGGGAAATGACGTGCTAAAAAGTAAAGGATTCTCGTGGAGCTATGTCGCCCGCAACTATTTTTATAGAAATCAAATCTATTCTTCGTGACTGGCAACAGTCAAAACGTCAGAGTTGGGTGTTCCCAGAGCGGGAACATTGCGCGTTAAAGGGTTAAAGTCTGTGAAAAGTATTTTAAAGGGTCCGTCATAAGTCTGCTGTAGAAGCTTTCGTACAGAGTCCTGTTTAACAAAAACAAATGAACAGTTATTCAGATCTTTATGAACGAATGTGTTCATTGTAGTATGCCGCGATACAGGTATAGGACGTAGTTTCTGCATCTGTTCTCGTAAAATGGAGAGAAATTCTGCCCGCTGTAGTATTGGGTCAAAGTCCCTGAAAAATTCACCAAGTAATCGGAGGGGTGAACAGTATACCATTTCTGCTACGGTTGCCGAAATATCTTCCTTAAAACTAGCTCTGTTAGGGGAAAAAAGAAAGAAAAAACAGATAGAAGCTCAGTCCAGCGCTCTGTAGCATGAGCCCTGATTGAACTATTCAGCTGCCTGTAAAAACGTTCTACCAAACCATTCACAGATGGATTAAAAACCGTTGCTCGCAGGCGGATTTTTAAAATTTTTTGGTTAAAAATTATAGATGTATTTAAACCTTTAAAAAGCTAAAGAAATCGGAAAAAAAAACATGATTTGCAAAATGTTTTGAGTTATCTGCTAAATCATCGTCAACACCAAAAAAAATTTTTACTTTGCCTACAAGATTTTCAAATTTTTTATTATTAGCTTTTTAATTACAGTCTATAATATTCAATTAATTGTCGACGACATTCTCAGAAGATAAACCTAAAAATAAATTTTAAAAATATTTTTGTTATTTTTAATTTTTATTAATTATCTAGTAATGAGGAGAGTAGAAAATATTAGCAACTATAATTAACATAGACATTAAGCTACGATGGGAAACTTTATAATCTTTATAACGTAGTCTAATTGTAATGAATTTATAACTTTATAGTTCAATAAGTCAATCATTATATGAAATTTAACTGAAAGATTTGTTTTATTTTGGTTTTTGCAAAAGGAACAAAAGAAAATAGTAACTATATTTTAAATATACAAATATATACCCCCAGGTTCACAATCCATTATGAAAGTTACACCAAACACTTATAAAACACGAGACTTCATTTTAATAACTTCAAATTTACACAATAATCAGTTATTTAGCAGAGACAAACTTTTCAATAGTTGACGACCGTAAAACATTTGGTTCAAATATTATGCAGGCTAACAATGGATTCAAGAAACCAATGAGAATTGAATAAATATGTATCGTGCGTACCATGGCTGACTTTGTATACTGGAGTTTTGACCGCGAGTATTTGAAAATCTGCCTGTATGCGCCGTTCGGATTCTCGTTACTCCCAAAAATTTCGTCAGACTTCGAAACAAGTTGCTTTCAAATTGCCGACCTTGATCCGGGGATACAGTGTCGGGTACACCAAATCGTGCTACCTATCCTGAAAAAAGTGCACCAGCAACGGTCTCTGCTGTTTGATCTATCATCGGAAATACCTCAGGCCACCTACTGAGCCTGTCAACACATATCAAGCAATAAATGAATCCTTTTGAAGGAGGTAAAGGACCAACGATATCAAAATTGGCATGACTAAATCGACATTTAAGAAGAGGGTATGCTCCAGCATGGCGATACAATGTGCTTACTGAATCTTTGCCTTCTGACAATTTAGACAAGCTTTAGTCGAATTTGAGATGCCTTTTTTGTGATTTTTCCACATAAATCTTTCACTAACAAACTTAATCGTTTTAATTCCTGACTGGGAAAGATCATGGAGTAATTGAAAAACTGCTTGTCTGCATGATTCTGGAACATACGGACTAATGTTTCCGGTAGACGTATCACACAGAAGACCAGGGCCATCATTCTTTATTTTAAATTCTTTAAAAATCAAACTTTTATTTGATTTAAGCTTTTCGAGTCCTTCATCCCCGCGCTGTACCAGTGTCAAAGCTTTGTAATCTATATTATCGAACAATTTAATTTCAGAAATTTTAGACAGTGCCTGAGAAACAACATTTTTACTGCCAAATATATGTTTAATATATGTTTAATATAAGCATTACTTTTTTTTTGAAAAAGCAAAAGTTAAGGGTTTATGATCCGTGTAAATGGTAAACTGTCGACCTTCCGGCATAGACCTAAAATGCCATGCAGCACAATAAATAGAAAGCAATTCGAGATCATATGTACTGTAATTTTTTTTAGCAATTGTTAATTTTCTAGAGAAAAATTGCTAAAGGTTCCGTCCGTTTTCCTATCCGGTAGCCCGAATCAGATGCGTCAACCATTGAACTTAGTTTAGAATCAGGATTGGGAAAAGCAAGCATTGTTGCATTTGCTATTAATTCTTTACTGCCGAAATGCTTTCACTTAAGGTGATCTGACCAATTAATCTTTGAGCGATCATTTTTCCGATCCTTTTCAAAAATCATATAAAAGCTGCAGCATTTTTAAAAAATCGGTGATAAAAATTCAGCTTGGCCAAGAATCTGCATAATTCTTGAACTGTATCTGGTAAAGGATACTTTTTGAAAAGGTTCTATTTTCTCAGGTAAAGGAGATAAACCAGTGTTAGAAACCATGTCTTCTAAGACTTTCACTTCCATTTGGCTAAAAATGAATTTTTCTACATTGAGTACAACACTGTAATCATGTAAACGTTGACCAATGTGTAACACAGTGGTTAAAGCCACTGACATTGGGAGATGGCTCAAGTGGAGGAACAGGGTTCTGTCCTCTCGCGGGGCCGTCGGTCTAGCGGTTTGGAGTTTTGGGTGGTTTTCTCCAGATGTAACATGAGAACGCGCTAGATACCCAGAAAAGTCACCCCCCCAAAGCATTTGCCCCCCTTGTGTTTGTCCTTTCTTTGACGTTAATTTATAAGCGGTTCCTCGTGACAAGCACACAAATCCGAATACATGTTCGAACAAAAACATCTAAACGTTTAAACACTGTTTCTAGATCTTTTAAGTGTTCCTCTTCAGATTCTGATGCAATCAATACATCCTCTAAGTACGCTAAACAGGAATCTAAATCGCGAACTACCTCGACAATAAATCTTTGAAATCTTTGTGCTGCATTAGATAAACCCATGCACATAAACTTATGTTCAAATAATCGAAAAGGTGTTGTCAGAGCTGATTTTGGAATTAAATCTTCATCTAAATGAATTTGATGATAAACTTTAAATCTAAACGTGAAAAAATTCTTTTATTATGTAAGGCATGTGGAAAATCCTGTGTATGGGAAATAGGCAAGTTTCAGGAATCGTCATTGCACTAAGTACTTTGATACTTCCGAAAACTTAGACTGGGATGCAGTGCAGACCTCTATTGACAGTCATTATAAACCAATTTTATTGACGATTCCAGTTTTTAAACCAATAATAAAACTGGAATCTGTCAACAAACTGGTTTATAATGACGGTCAATACAGTCTGCATCCCAGCCAGTAGTATCGTTACCAGTAGTCATAATTTAATTTAAAAAATTTTGGCTTATGCACTGGATGCAGTTTTAAAATAGTGTAAAAGTCTTTATGTATAAAAACTATTTGCAGAAAATTTTCCAGATATCTAAGAATTATTATATGCACATTGTAAAACTACTGTACTTTGAAACCCAATTAATGGCACAGCACAGTTTGAAGAAATGGAGATATACCCAAAAGCCTCAAAAAGCACATTCAGATAAGACAAAGACTTAACTCTGTTGAAACTTCAGTCCGGAGATCACAACTTGAAGGTGAGCACCAAAAATCTTGACTTCATATTCTCTGAAGCAGTGCAACTGGGAGAAGGGAGAAACAAAAACAGTTCAGTTTGCAGAAACAAGAACAGATTAGGATAAAATTGCACAAGAGGATCAGCTGTTAATCGTGTCCAGGACGAAGTAGGGAAAGGTGATCCACGTGACCACCCACATTCACCTGCAAAATTTCAAGTCGTTGGACAATGTGAGAAGTGTAATAGTGAGAGTACTGCGCCACTCACATTCCGGCGGAGCAGGGGAGCAGGTATTGCACAACGGGCGGAGCAGAGGTTACATAATCCACGATGTGCTAAGAGGGGGGGGTGGAGTTGAGTGACAGCTGATGGAGGAGAATTTGGTCGGAGCAGGGAAGACGGAGTTCAGTGACAGCTGGTAGATAAGACTGAGGGTGCAGATTTTTCTTTTTCTTACATCATTCCTAATAGAGGGGACTCGGAAAAAAAGTTTGATTTTTTTTCTAATAATTACTGACTACAACTATTTATGTAGAGACCGTCTTGCAAAGTATAAAAGAGATGTGATTATGAAACAGGAAGTAATTGAAAGGATGACTCTTAGAAAAAAAAATTAATTTGTGTTTTTTAGAATTTTGATTGTGAATTTTTCAGACATAGAAAATTATGCTGAGATACGAACTAAGAATATGTAAAAGAAATTACAAGCTAATGGTTTCATTATTGAAGATAAAAATTAAAGTTGGGTTTTAACTAGTTGAATGGTATATATTTTATGCAAACTTTTACAGAATAGTAGAAAGAATTATGTTTAATGTTAGGATAACGATACTTTGTGGGTTTTTTTTTTTTTTTTTTTTTTTAACCATAAAATGGTATATGTTAATTTTTCAGACGTACAAAATATTGGATTTGTGTTTTTGGAATTCTAAATGTGAATTTTTCAGACATAGAAAATTTTGCGCAGATATGAACTAGGAAGATTTACAAGGGATTACCATTCTTTTAGCTTTAGATTTTTTTTTTCAGTTAACTAAAAATAGTTAAAATTATTGATGTCTACCATCTAAATAAAGAAAATACGTTTCATATTTAAAAAAAAAAAATCATTATGGTAAAATTCTGTTTAATAATGAAACTTAGAAACTATTTTAGTGAAAGCGAAATCTACTGTATGGATTTGCCCCTAAAAGTTAACTTCACAGTACACCCGTTGACTTAACAGCTATACTGTAAAGATATAGCTATATTCTTCTTATACGTGTAAAAATATCATGTCCCACCATACAACCGGTACCACATTGTAATGTAAACCTTTTACAGAATAATAGAAATAATTATGTTTAATGTTAGGATGAGACTTTGCGAATTTTGTGATAAAATGACATTGGTTATATCTTTAAACCTTTTAAGCAAGTATTAGTATTGATAGATTTTTTAAAAAATCCTACAGTATTGAAAATAAAGTTTAGGTTTATACTAACCGATCAGGAAATCGCGGTTACATGGTAATTTCCTTATATGACTTTAGAACTTTACGATAAAATAAGTTACAAGCGAGTAAATAAAATTGCAGTTTTAGATCTAACTATCAAGATATTATAGTTATAAAGTAATAGTATATCAATTCAATAATAGGAATGCTTATATTTTAAGTACAAAAGTAGCATTTATACAGATACAGCCTAAACATGTGTTTCGTTTATGTTATAAGATCTCTCAAAAACGTTAAGTATTATAAATTTAACTCAGAAAAAATATTATTTTGATGGAAATAGTGTCATCGCATCTTGTTGCTGTATATTTTTACCTTTAATAAGGTATTTGCACAAAAATTGAACCACAAATGTTCAGTAAACATGCTTTCACTAAATAATTGATTAACTTTTTTTTTTCTAAATCATGTATCAACAAAGTGCAAAACATATTAAAAGTAACAAAAAAATTTTGCAAGTTTTACTAAACAAAACACTAAAAGGAATAACTGACACTAATAGTCAATACCATACTTGTAAAAATCTCTACGATTAAGCGAAATGCATTTTAGAAAATAAACATTATCAAGACATCATATTCAGATATTTACAAATACACTGAAAAAAGTCTAACATAACTATCAAATAATAGATAATATACTTGCGTATACTACAAAATATTTAAACAGAAATGCACTTACTTCATAACTTGAATGATCGATAAAATACATCATCAGTGTATTTTCATAACGTGAACTATTTTAAATTAGGCTTAGTATAAGCGATCGAAAAAAATGCAACCTACCACCACCACAGATAGAGTGAGAACAGTTTTTTTCATATAAAAATACCTTGTCAAACCAGTTCTGTTAACCTTAATCTTGAAGCTTTGACCTTGAACCGGCATAACCTTGAAACGACCTCTTTGATGGTCACATGATTTTTTTGTAACCAGTGGGAAGACATTATTTCATTTATGTTAGATAAAGCGGCTGAATGCGAGGCTCACATTATGCTGTGAGTACCTTCACTTTAGACGTGTGTTTCTAGTTTTATACTTTAATTGATTTTTTCACCGTGTTTTAAAAAATGTCTTTGCTTGAATTGATCGAAAATACTTTTAACATTGAATACACTCCTGAGTTTTACACTCAAAGTGATGCTGATGTGTTACTTCAAGAATTATTGCAATTACCTTTTGATGCAAAGCCTCTGCAAACTGGTGAAAAGGATAATACTTCGACTCGGAAAGTAATTGCTTTCGCGGATGAGGGGATAAATTACAGTTTCTCTGGAGTGACTGTCTCTGTTTTCCCTTGGTTACCCATTTTGCAAAAATTACGTGAATATCTACAGAAAGCAACAAATTATGAATTTAATTTGGTACAAGTAAACTTATCCTCAGACGGGCAATCTAAAATTGAAGACGGTAACAACGAAGATTTTTCTCTGGACCTATCATCATGTGTATGCATTCTAAGTTTTGGATCTAAACGAACTTTAGATTTTAAACCAGCGAACTGTGAAACCACTACCATTAAATTAGAACATGGTTCAATGTGTAAGATATATCCCCCAACCAACAAACTTTTAACGTATGGTATTCCTTCTGAGCCTCATGTGAAAGATCCACACATTAACCTAACATTCGACAAAATGTGCATTTATGAACCTGCGCCGAAAAGACCAAAGTTGGACGATTGGGCGGATCATGCTTACCATACCTTACATGCTTCTGTAAATAGTACATGGCACTTGGAAAGACTTATCTACGTTTCGCTCCACGATGAAAAAACTGACTTGAAGATTCACATTAGACAATTTATTCAGAACGCTGAATTAGACTATATACCAACCAGTCAGGGAGTCATGATGGACCCTTCAACATGGATTGAATTTATTGTAAAACTATTAGATTTTACTAGATGTTATCACAATAGCTCTTTTATTGGTAATAATCAATTATCCGTATTTAATGACGATGGAAAATGCATCCTACAACAAATTTACAAAACCGGAGATTCATTTACATTAAATCCAATCCCCTTGATACTTTTAAATGACCAAGTATTAAAACTTTGTGAAATGAGAAATGAAATATCAGAATGCATTCTAAAAACATTGTACACAACCACCCTGCCTCATATGACACTAAAATTAAAGCCGCAAAAGTGTTACCGTCAACCGCATTGTGAATATGAAATGGCTAAAGATCAATTAATGGATATAGTATCTCATGAAATTCACAAAAGTTTAAAGAAGCAATTTAATTGCATAGACCGAGTTCGGGATAATCCTTCACAAAGGATACATGCTTGTTCGAATAGAACACATGTTGATGAGAGAGATGGTCTTATAAACATTAAAGCATGGTTTATGCTCGAAGTGCCATATATTGCAAGAGATATATGCGAGAATGTACTTGTCAACAAATGTACTTGTCATTATGACGGAGAATTTTTTTCAAACATTTTCTTCGAAGACTACGGAGAGTATTTTCAAAATGTATTTCTTCGTTCATTTTTTCAACCGTTTTTAGATTTTTCTAATCCCAAGGATGCCAAATCATGTGTAATTATGTGATGCTATTTGTGTATTACTAGTATTACAATTGTAAAAAATTTATTAAAACCATTGTGATTATACAGAAAAGGTATGCTTGCTTCTACAGCAGTGAGTTTTTACTGACTTATGTATGCTTATAGATTACTCATTGAAAAGTTATTATTTTCTTTTGTGTTAATAGTTTGTGTAGTTTAAAATACATTTTTTTTGTAAATAAATCAGTTTATATAAGAAAAAAATTATGTGTTTTCTTTATGTGTGCATTGATTACTTGCAAAATAAATACTTCTGAAATTTTACTAAAACAAAAAGTGATAAAGTTAACATACGTAGACAAGATTTCAGATTCTCTTTTATACTTATCTTTTAAATTCTATTACCATAACTTAGACAGTTAGAAATTTGACAAAAACTTATTGAAACTAGTATTATGAAAACATTAAACAACTGTATAGAAATAAAGTGGTCTTCTGATTAAAAGCATAAACCTAAGTACGTTAGGTAAGTTTGTCACATGAGAATTCACAACAGTAGTAATTTTTTGTAAAATGTACTTACATGAAAAAAAGGTATTTCCCACAATACTTACTATAAAACGTAGTATTTAAAATTACCACACATGTTTTACGTTCAAAAAATCTGAATAAAAAAAACGTGTTACCATAATTTTAAAACATCAGAGTATTAACTTAGGTTATTTCTTGTAATTTTTCTAAAGTAATGGACTTGTATATATTTTTTGTTTTTGGTAAATATCGACTAAGTGCACGTGTTACATATTTTACAGACTGATCTACTTAGACTTACAAATTTTAAATAAATGTGTTTTTACTTTTTATACATAATACTTATTCAAACTTAGTACACTTTTGATTTGTGCATTTCCTACACATAATACTTGTTCAAACTTAGTACACTTTTGATTTGTGCATTTGCTACACATAATATACCTATTTAAACTTAGTACACTTTTGATTTGTGCATAACTTAGTACACTTTTGATTTGTGCATTTGCTACACATAATACCTATTCAAACTTAGTACACTTTTGATATGTGCATTTGCTACACATAATACTTGTTCAAACTTACGTACACTTTTGATTTGCGCAATTGTTACTAATATAAGGAATTTTTAGGTATTCTATAATGTAAATCTTGTGTTGTAGGATTAAGATCAATTATCTGCACGAGGGATCTAGACCTATAGGTGGGGCGCCCTCTGTGGGGGTCTTTCAAGGGGTCCTAACCCGTATTTACGCTATGTTTCGGAGAAAACCACGGAAAACTCCGGACGGTTAGGTCGACGGACGCGAGATGGGACTCAAACCGGGAACCTTCACACTTCGCCCGTCTACCATTTCCAGTGACATAACCACTGTGCCATGGTGAGGCCTCTATAATGTAAAAATCTTGGTACATTTTATTTGAAGTAACCGAGTATTTTAAATCAAACACTATAATTTTTAAAACATCGAAGTATTAACTCAGATTATTTTTTATCCACACTACTTGTTGAAACTTCGTAAACTTTTAATTTAGACATGTTTATGTGTTCTCATATGTTATGAAATTATTTCCAGAAATAAACTTAGTAATTCGAACTTTGTAAATTTCATAGAAGTAGTACGTTTAAAATATTTTTGATGTGAATGAACTTAATTTTTTTTTGTTCTGGAGTAACTGAACACACTACATCTGCTGAAGTTGTGATCTTTTCATTTTACAAGTTACAAACATAGGAAAGAAAAGTATTTTTAGATAAGTATAACTTTAGAAAAGAAAAAAAGTAATACTTCTCTATTTTTTATTTTTTTTTTTATTTATTTATTTTTTTTTTTTTTTTGAGTTATGTGTTCAAACGTAGTATATTTTGAATTAAAATTGTATTTTATGTTCTGGCAGAACATTGAATATTTTCATGAAATGAACTAGCACATCTGTACTTTGTTAATTTCATAGAAGGTATGAACTTTGGTATTTTCTTTAAATCTTACGAACTTAATATTTTTTTTCTTCTGAAGACATGAATTTCATTTTTCTTCTGCCAAATATGTAGACATGAATTTTTTAAAGCATTGTGTTATTCAACTTAGTACATTTTATTTAATCTTTCAAGATAATGGACTTATAAATTTTTACCTTTTTAAAATCTCCATGAATGAAAATTAGTACATTTTATGTCTATACGAAATTAGACACTTACAAATTTTTTCAGAAATGCTATGTAAAGATTTTTATGAAATATTTTGTAAACTGCATTAGCTGAACTTGTAATTTTTCTTTTTAGAAGTTTTGCACTTAGTATTTGTGTTATATTTTGCGTTCTTAAAAGTTGTTAAATATTTTCATACAATAAACTAACAGATCTACACTTTGTAAATTTCACAGAAGTGAAAACTTTGCTATTTTTTAAATGTAACGACTTAGCGCTTTTTTTTTCTGGAACGCTAGATATGTTGAATCTTTTTTTTAAAAACATTATATAATTTAACTCAGTGCATTTTAGTTATTTTTTTTAAATACCACATGAATAACTTGAATTTTACACCTCAAACATTTATGCAAGCAGTTAATTTAGTGAATTCTCACAATTTCTTGTGGTATGTAGTTAAACATTAGTTTTTCTTAGTTTTTGGTATCTTATATTTTAGTTTGTTAATTTCTATTTAGTAGATATACTTTTTACAGTTTTTAATATCAATATTAAAAAAAATATTTTGCAAGTTGCTTATATAGTAGATATACTTTTAACAGTTTTTAATATCAATATTAAAAAAATATTTACAAGTTGCTTATGCAGCAAGTTATTCATGTGATATTTAAAAAAAATAACTAAAATGCACTGAGTTAAATTATATAATGTTTAAAAAAAAAAGATTCAACATATCTAGCGTTCCAGAAAAAAAAGCGCTAAGTCGTTACATTTAAAAAATAGCAAAGTTTTCACTTCTGTGAAATTTACAAAGTGTAGATCTGTTAGTTTATTGTATGAAAATATTTAACAACTTTTAAGAACGCAAAATATAACACAAATACTAAGTGCAAAACTTCTAAAAAGAAAAATTACAAGTTCAGCTAATGCAGTTTACAAAAAATTTCATAATTCTTGAAGTAACACATCAGCATCATTTTGAGTGTAAAACTCAGGAGTGTATTCAATGTTAAAAGTATTTTCGATCAATTCAAGCAAAGACATTTTTTAAAACACGGTGAAAAAATCAATTAAAGTATAAAACTAGAAACACACGTCTAAAGTGAAGGTACTCACAGCATAATGTGAGCCTCGCATTCAGCCGCTTTATCTAACATAGATGAAATAATGTCTTCCCACTGGTTACAAAAAAATCATGTGACCATCAAAGAGGTCGTTTCAAGGTTATGCCGGTTCAAGGTCAAAGCTTCAAGATTAAGGTTAACAGAACTGGTTTGACAAGGTATTTTTATATGAAAAAAACTGTTCTCACTCTATCTGTGGTGGTGGTAGGATGCATTTTTTTCGATCGCTTATACTAAGCCTAATTTAAAATAGTTCACGTTATGAAAATACACTGATGATGTATTTTATCGATCATTCAAGTTATGAAGTAAGTGCATTTCTGTTTAAATATTTTGTAGTATACGCAAGTATATTATCTATTATTTGATAGTTATGTTAGACTTTTTTCAGTGTATTTGTAAATATCTGAATATGATGTCTTGATAATGTTTATTTTCTAAAATGCATTTCGCTTAATCGTAGAGATTTTTACAAGTATGGTATTGACTATTAGTGTCAGTTATTCCTTTTAGTGTTTTGTTTAGTAAAACTTGCAACATTTTTTTGTTACTTTTAATATGTTTTGCACTTTGTTGATACATGATTTAGAAAAAAAAAAGTTAATCAATTATTTAGTGAAAGCATGTTTACTGAACATTTGTGGTTCAATCTTTGTGCAAATACCTTATTAAAGGTAAAAATATACAGCAACAAGATGCGATGACACTATTTCCATCAAAATAATATTTTTTCTGAGTTAAATTTATAATACTTAACGTTTTTGAGAGATCTTATAACATAAACGAAACACATGTTTAGTCTGTATCTGTATAAATGCTACTTTTGTACTTAAAATATAAGCATTCCTATTATTGAATTAATATACTATTACTTTATAACTATAATATCTTGATAGTTAGATCTAAAACTGCAATTTTATTTACTCGCTTGTAACTTATTTTATCGTAAAGTTCTAAAAAAATGTATCGTAAAGTTCTAAAGTCATATAAGGAAATTACCATGTAACCGCGATTTCTTGAGCGGTTAGTATAAACCTGAACTTTATTTTCAATACTGTAGGATTTTTTAAAAAATCTATCAATACTAATACTTGCTTAAAAGGTTTAAAGATATAACCAATGTCATTTTATCACAAAATTCGCAAAGTCTCATCCTAACATTAAACATAATTATTTCTATTATTCTGTAAAAGGTTTACATTACAATGTGGTACCGGTTGCATGGTGGGACATGATATTTTTACACGTATAAGAAGAATATAGCTATATCTTTACAGTATAGCTGTTAAGTCAACGGGTGTACTGTGAAGTTAACTTTTAGGGGCAAATCCATACAGTAGATTTCGCTTTCACTAAAATAGTTTCTAAGTTTCATTATTAAACAGAATTTTACCATAATGATTTTTTTTTTTTAAATATGAAACGTATTTTCTTTATTTAGATGGTAGACATCAATAATTTTAACTATTTTTAGTTAACTGACAAAAAAATCTAAAGCTAAAAGAATGGTAATCCCTTGTAAATCTTCCTAGTTCATATCTGCGCAAAATTTTCTATGTCTGAAAAATTCACATTTAGATTTCCAAAAACACAAATCCAATATTTTCTACGTCTGAAAAATTAACATATACCATTTTATGGCTTTAAAAAAAAAAAAAAAACCCACAAAGTATCGTGTTAGGTTGAGCCTGTAGGTAATGTGCAGAAATTTGTATACAGCCCCAATGCAGATAAAAAGCCTTTATTAAGAAAGTGCGATTCCAGAAAAATCTGCAGGTGTTAAAAACCGTTCATTAGTGACCACCTGAAGGTCGACTAAAAACATGTGGTATTCTCAAAAGAATTTAGCACAAAAGTTGCGTCAGGAGTTTAATAAAAGCAAGTCTCAAAAAATATACGGAATTGAACAGAATAAGGGATAATGTTGGAAGGAATGGAATTCATGCACGTGCAAAAGTCATTATCATAGAGAAGTGTACTTCAGCTAAATGTCAGGACAGGAAATTTATTAATAATTTTAAGCGTTGCGCTCGGAAGAGTTAAAAGAAATCTTGGTGAAAGTCGAACATATAAATTTCATCTTTTGGCGTTCTTTGAAAAGAGTGGGAAAAACGAATGTTCGCTAGCTAGAAATCATTTTTGTGTATCGCGGGACGCCTTGCAGTTTTACAATAGAGCAACCGCGACAGAAGAGGGAACCTTTGAATGCCTGACCTTTGTGGTCAGGGCGCAATTTGCGGGAAGCTTTTGATGTTGGTCGGTGAGAATTCGTAGGCAAAGCTTCAGAAAAGGAAAAAATACAATAAACATCAAGGGGAGAAAAATTGAAAATAAAATTTAAGAAAAACATGGAGGTGTTGACGATAAGGCTGTAGAAATCCAATGAGAAAGTGTGAGAATTGAGAAATAACCAATGGCAAGTTAGAGAGAGGTAAATTTCGGGCAAAAGAGTTAGTAACTGGTCGGTTTAGGAGAATTAGGAGCCACAGAGTGGCTAAACTAATTATTTACGAGTTTAGGGAAGAAAAATGGGGGACGAAGATTTGAGCAAAACTGGACTGCACAGCCAGAGAAGGCAGATTTCAGCAGATTTTTGCAGATTTCCACATTTTATTAGATTTTTCCAGAGTTTTACATACGTGATAGTGGATATTTATATAAATAAGTGTGTTTAGAAAATAAATCTAAAATGATCATCACTGCTCTGCACCGGATTACAGGTAAATTCCAATTGCCATCCTTTCCATATTGAGTGACTTATTTTTAATAATTAATAATATTGTTTATTATTGCTAAAGTAGTTAGAATGTGTTTTGGTAAACAATAATAATTTAATTGTTCTAAATTAAGCCATTTTCGAGATCAGTTTAAATATTTTTTTTGTAAATGTAAATAAGATTTTTATATTTAATAAATGTTTGTTATAGTTAATATTTTAAATCCATTTATTTATTTCCTCAGAAAACACAACGCAACATCAAATTTTATTTTATACTTATTTAGAACAGTTTAAATAACTTTATAAGTTAAAATAAATTACCGATGGGTCTTTATAACAATGAATCCAATTATTTCATACCTTATTTCACGGCCAAACTAAGGTTTAAATTATTTCATCCATTTATTTCATGTTTTAATATGTCACGCATCGTAACAATCGTTATCCTAACATTAAACACAATTCTTTCTACTATTCTGTAAAAGTTTGCATAAAATATATACCATTCAACTAGTTAAAACCCAACTTTAATTTTTATCTTCAATAATGAAACCATTAGCTTGTAATTTCTTTTACATATTCTTAGTTCGTATCTCAGCATAATTTTCTATGTCTGAAAAATTCACAATCAAAATTCTAAAAAACACAAATTAATTTTTTTTTCTAAGAGTCATCCTTACAATTACTTCCTGTTTCATAATCACATCTCTTTTATACTTTGCAAGACGGTCTCTACATAAATAGTTGTAGTCAGTAATTATTAGAAAAAAAATCAAACTTTTTTTCCGAGTCCCCTCTATTAGGAATGATGTAAGAAAAAGAAAAATCTGCACCCTCAGTCTTATCTACCAGCTGTCACTCAACTCCGTCTTCCCTGCTCCGACCAAATTCTCCTCCATCAGCTGTCACTCAACTCCACCCCCCCTCTTAGCACATCGTGGATTATGTAACCTCTGCTCCGCCCGTTGTGCAATACCTGCTCCCCTGCTCCGCCGGAATGTGAGTGGCGCAGTACTCTCACTATTACACTACTAATGTGTTCAACAGCAGATCGCAAATGATCATTTGTGAGGCTTCGCACATAAAGAGTTATGGAGTTATTTAAGTCATTCAACGTCGCAACATCTCCACGATGCACCAGACTTTTTAAATAGCCCCATAGCCAGAAATCGCACGGAGTTGGACCAGGCGAACGTGGTGGCCATGTATTTGGAAAGGAGCGACTAACAACACTTTCCTCTGTGAAGTGTTGGATCAATAGCGACTTCACGGACCCACGGATATGTTAGGGGTCGCACCATCTTGCATGTAAATGGTCGATGTAAGGACCCGCCTTTGCTGTAGTTGCAGCACAACAAACGTCTGCAGAATGTCATGGTATACCGAAGGCCCGTAACGGAACACGTGACAGGCCCACATTCACCGATTTCCTCAAAGAAGAATGGCCCAAGGATGAATGTCACAGTGAATCCACACCAGATAGTGACCTTTGGAGACTGTAGGGGAATTTTAGTGTGGATTCGCGAATTTTCCTTAGCCCAAATGCGGCAATTCTGTGTGTTGACTGTTCCATTGAGGTAGAAATGTGCCTCATCGTTCCATGGAATATTCCAAGGTCATGACAGATTAACAGTCACTCTGTTGAGAAAACTGACTGCGAATAGCAGACGTTGTGGCTTGTCCCTATCACGCAGCTCCTGGGTATGGCGGATCTTGTATGGGAAGTAGTGCATTATGTTTCCGAGTACTTTTCGGACGGTGCTGTAAGATTAGCCACTCTGTTGAGAAACTGCACGCGCGCTACTGCCCCCAAACTCTGATGTCTGTGACTGTGCGTCAACAGCTGTCTTGACGGAACCCACAAGTACCGGTCCTACACGTTTATCGCCTCTTTCAGGTTGAGCTCCTAATTTCTCCGTCTCTTCAAAATCGTTTAATCATAGCCCGGATACCTTTAGTAGACATTGGTCCACACCGTAGGTTCTTTCTTGGACGAAATTCACGAACTGCTGCAGAAGCATTTCTCTTGTTTTTGTAGAACAGCTTCACCAATAACGCACGTTCAACTGAAGAGACCGTCATTAGTACAGCCAGAAACATCGACTTAAACATGACAATGTCTGCAAACGTTTTATACCGTAACCTGTTTTGCATAAAGCTTCCTCTTCTTCCCAAGCACGCAGATCTCGACTTTTTTCTCCTACAACTGACAGCTTTTCCCGGTTTTGCATTTTATTACTCATAATTCTTGTTCTGGATTGTTAATAGTGTTTCTGTATTCCGTTTTGGTTGTTTATCTTGTTAAATTTCATGTTTTTCCCGAAAACGTGCCCTCTGGTGGACAGTTTGGAACTAAAATTATTTTAGAAAATTTAGTTTCCATGAGCGCATCTCGTGTATAGCCCATATACGAAATTTCGTTGCATACCGTTCACCCGTTTGCGCTGTAGGATGCCTTTTATAGGGGAAGTTTAATTGTAACCACCCGGTATATCATAGACTGCTTGTGAAGTAATAACGGGTCACCACTTTCGCTCGTCTTGCTGCTTGTTATTAGATTGCACAGCCATACATATGGATTAAAGACACTTTAAGTTGAACAATAATCAATTTTATTATCAAATGTAACATTAACTCAAACAAACTATAAAAAAATAAAAGTTAACATAACTTAAATGAGAGCAGCAGTGCGCTGTGCCGGTGTCCCACCTTATAGATGCAATTCATCGCCGAGGTGCATTTGCATTTTGTTCGTTGGCTGAAAAGCGCAGAAACCATGGAGTTTCGACTACAGGCAGTGTTGGCTCCAGGAGTGTTCGGAAACTGTGTAACCGTAAACCGGCTTCAGGAGTGTTCGTAAAGCGAGACGCACGCCTCATCCGGGGCCATCGTGATTGTACCGGGCCTGCTTGTGCACTCCGATGAGTCATCCAAAGAGGCCTACGGATGCTCACTTATTTGTTCCAGCACTTAGTCATCTAACGGCCGAATCTAACCAATGTGGAAACGTCCGTAGGCCACTTTCGGAGTGTACAAGCAGGCACGGTAGAATCACGATGGCCCCACCTCATCTTCTTAATCTCGGATTTGACCTTGGGGGAAAAAACAGACGCCCAGGATGTTGGTGATGCCGTATGTTGTTGTTGTTGTTGTTGTGAACATGTATATGGGATTTGTAAATCCTCGTATAGTATGGGATTTGTAAACCCTCGTAGATCTTATAAATCCTCGTCAGAAGGACAACACAAGGGGGTTGGGTACTCTCCGTGGGGGTCCCTCTAAGGGGTTCCCTATTTACGCTAAGTTTCAGAGAAAACCACGGAAAACTCCGAACGGTTAGGTCGACGGACGCGCGATGGCACACGAACCCGTGACCCTCACACTTCGCCCGTCTACCAATTCCAGTGACATAACCACTGTCCCATGGTGAGGCATGATCCCGTATTTCGCAAAGAACACTTATACAAACAAAGTGGAATGGGCTGGCGCTTTGTCTTGATGAAGTGCATCCAGGACTTTCTCTTCCACAAATCGGGCTTTCGTCTTCTCACTCATGCGCGAAGGGCAGTCAAAACATCAATGCAAGAATGCTGATTGGATGTATGACCTTTGGAGACCCAGTGAACGTAAACAATTTCGCGCTTGTGCAAAAATAAATAAATAAATAAATAAGTAAATAAATAAAATAAAATAAAATCCTATGGGCTTTGAGTTTAGATTAGCTCATTTTCACTTTTATTTTTCGTGGTGAGCTTGAACTCTTTCAATGCATCGATTGGCGCTTTGTTTTTGGATCATAATTTAAAAAAAATATACTATGATTTTTCTCAAGGAATCATAAAATCTAAAAATTCCGGATCTGGGTTAATGTTTGCTTCCCAAGGTCAAATCCGAGCTTGAAGGGACAAGATTTCACAGTATGGAAGAGGTGAAAGCAAAAGCGGCAGAGTTTCTCAACTAGCTAACAGAAATGGACAACCAGAACTGTTTTGAAAATGGAAAATTCTTATGAAGCGTTCTAGGCATCGTCAAGGAGAGTACATTGAAGGTAATAGACCTTCTAATGTCATTGGTAATCTATAAAAAGTTCTGTTGCACCAGTTCGGTTATTTAAATTGTCACACATCGTACAATTTAAATAATCGAACGTGTACAATTTGATGACGTGAATAAGTGCACTTGACGATACTTGATTTTCTCAAGTAATAATACTAAATTGAAAGTCTTGTTTGTTAGAGATTTCTTCGAAATGGGTACATTTTTTTAGAATGCGGGCATTTATTTAAAATGCATGCCTTGATTTTAAGTTGTGTTGTGTAAGGAACTGTGGACCTGCTAAGAGATGACGGCTCACACAAAATTTAAGTGACGTAGCTAAAGGAATATACACTGGAATTGACTGGAATGAGTTTATTATACAAGTTGACTTGAGATGCATATTGGAACTTGACATACAGTCGAATGATTTTACGCTAATAACTGGTTCGATTCACATGAATCAAGTAAGCATTAATCTGAGTTGATATTTTGCAATGAATTTGAGAATTGTCATAATCTGTTAGACCTCAAGAATTCTACAAATTAGAATTTAGAATCCAACAATACTGATTTCTGAACTTTTAACATCGTCTAGTCCAGCGGTTTCTAACCGGTGAAGCGCGATGGGGGGGGGGGGGGGGGAGTGGAGGTGAGAAAAACAGGCAAAGACCAAGTGGTATTGCATGCTTTAAGAAATCAACTTATTTTATTTTATTTTTACTCCAAAACATATATTTTCGCTTAAAATGTTTGTAGAAAACATGACTACAAATGTTCATTGTTGAAGACTAAAAAACTGTATCTTTTCTAAGGAATATGAGAGGGGGGGGCGCCATTGTAAATTATCCTTCTTTGGGGGAGGGGGGAAGAATGTTATAAGATTGGGGAACCCCTGGTCCAGTCCTAATGATAACATTTAAACAGCCAGAAACTTTACGAGTAACCTATTACCAACAGGAGCAACTGTCAAGGGTTTACAATTTTGCCCTCTCTCCCTCCCCCCAACCGCAAAAAAATCCACTTTTAAAATTTCACGATTAAATTACAAAAGAAAAATTAATTCTCAAAAGTTATATTATTTTTGAATTATAAAGTATGAAGAGTAAAAATAATTCAAATTTCCGCTCATACAAACTAATTTTATTAAATACTAGCTGAAGTACCCGTCCTCGACGGGTTAGTGAATGAAAATTTCCAAAAAGCAAGAACTTTCGTCAGCATTGTAGGAGTACACAGAATGGATGTAGTATGTTGCCAAAGTAAAGAAAGCGAAGTTATAATTTTCATGTATTGTTAAAATATTACAGGTTAGAGAGTAACTAAGTAATATCATTTCATTCGCTTTAGTCGTAATTATGTGATGCGCGAACGAATATTTACGCATATTGAAATAATTTTCGCAAAATCTCAAAATTTAATCAACATTTTTGAAAAATTTGAAGCCTAGAATTTAAGTTGAGTGACAACGTATCATGTCACCCAAATTCGTTTCATTCCCTGCAGTCTTTATTAGGTGATGCCGGAACAAATTTTCAGCATTTTAAAACGATTTTCGAAAAATCTCAAAATGTAAGCAAAATATTTTTAAAATTCAACGCCTATAAATTAAGATTACCAACTACCTATCATATCACTCAATTTCGTATCATTCGTATTAGTCGTTATTACGTGATGTTTGAAGAAATATAAACGTATTTTGAGAGAATTTTCACAAAATCTCAAAATCTAATAAAAATGCTTAAAAAATTGGACTCCTATAGTTTATGTTGAGCAACCATCTATCCTGTGACCAAATTTCATATCATTCGCTTTAGTCTTTATTACGTAATACGGGAACAAAGATTCACTGAGTTTTAAACGATTTTCACAAAATCTCGAAATCTGATGGATTTTTTTTAATTAGATGCTTATAGTTTAAGGTGAGTGACCACCTATCATTTCACCAAATATCATTTTTTCACCTTTGCAGTTATTACGTGATGTGCGAACACAAATTTACGCAGTTTGAAATGATTTTCGCAAAATTTCAAAATCTAATCCAGATTTTTTTTTAATTCGACGCCTATATTTTAAGTTGAGTGACCACCTATCATGTCACTCAATTTCATATCATTCGCTTCAGTCGTTTTTACGTGATGCTTGAACACAAATTTACACAGTTTGAAAGGATTTTCGCAAAATCTCAAAATCCAATCAGAATTTTTTTAAAATTGGACGCCTATGTTTTAAGTTGAGTGACCACCTATCATGACACCCAATTTCATATCATTCGCTTCAGTCGTTTTTGCGTGATGCTTGAACACAAATTTACGCAGTTTGAAACGATTTTCGCAAAATCTGAAAATCCAATCAGAATTTTTTAAAAATTGGACGCATGTGTTTTAAGTTGAGTGACCACCTATAATGACACCCAATTTCATATCATTCGCTTCAGTCGTTTTTGCGTGATGCTTGAACACAAATTTACGCAGTTTGAAACGATTTTCGCAAAATCTGAAAATCTAATCAAGATTTTTTAAAAATTGGACGCCTATGTTTTAAGTTGAGTGACCACCTATCATGACACCCAATTTCATATCATTCGCTTCAGTCGTTTTTACGTGATGCTTAAACAAAAAAAGCGTCACGGACAGAATGACAGAATGACAGACAGACAAACTTTTTTTGAGGGTGGCATCGGATTCCCGGGTGCTTGAAACGGATAGAAATCGCAAAATTTTTGAATTCCAAGAAATGTACAGACAAAAGTCTAATTTTATTTATATAGACTACTTTTCAGTAAATTGAAATGTTCTATAGTCAACAGAGCATTTCGGTTTACATCATCTGATCATCATCTGTCTCACTGACATTCTATCATACATATTTGTTTATACTTTAGATAGTTTAAAACTGTGTGGAGACCCCCTCCCCCCCAAAAAAAAGTTTTAAAATTTTGCAAATATGTGGATAATAATTTGTTTTAGGAAGGGGGATGGAGTAACATGTGAGGCCCAGTATTTTTCTTTTGACCAGTATCTTCAGTTGCCTTGACTGGGCTCTGAACTGTACATGAATTTTCTATGGCTTACCTTACACCGGCTCAGAAAACTATTCCATCACAAGCCAAGTTTCCTGCCGGTTTCATGTATAAAATGTTGCTCTTTATAAAATTTGGATAATGTACTACCATGGGCGCCGACAGAATATTTCCCAGGGAGATGGGGAAGACTACTTCAACGTATGGTTATCATGTTGGAAAGAACAAAAAAGCAAAGAAAAATACTGCATACAAAAATCCAGGGGGGGCATTGCCCTCCTCCCTGCCCTATGCTGCCGACGCCCATGTGTACTATACAGGGATAATTCTACGATCATGGCACAAACTTTTGGGATAAGTAAGTTACTCAAAATTGTATCAGAATCTCATAATAATGTATCTTCGAAAACGCTATTTTTATGTATTTTTTAATTATGTCTTTTGAAGAATCGTTCGTGTAGTTTCTTAACAATGATCTTATCTATGAAAATTTCACCAATAAAATGAAATAGAATTTCAAATCTATTCTTAAGCAAATGCTTTCTGAAAAAAATCCGTCAATCTTTTAGGAATCATGGTGTGAAAGTTCACTATTACTTCACCACTTTTTTCAAAGTGATTATTATCAGTGACATAAAGACTATATTTATGACCTTACAGTGCTATATCATTTTGATTCATGTTTGAGTAACCTACACCGAAAGAGGCCTACGGACGTTTCCTCATTGCTTAAATTCGGCCGTTAGATGACGTACCTAAGTGCTGGAACCAATAAGTGAGCATCCGCAGGCCTCTTTGGATGACTCATCGGAGTGCACAAGCAGGCCCGGTACAATCACGATGGCCCCGGTACAATCACGATGGCCCCCTTCAGAAGTTTGTCCAATCACTACACCCTTCAGAAGTTTGTCCCGTGAACTTAAAGTCACTCTGTGTCACAATAACTTCTCGTATTTCATTTGAGTCGAATGTTCTTTGAAAAATTAATCAGTATTTCACAAAATGAATGTAGGAAATTTCTCTCACACTCATATACTTTTAGGAGTGGGTTAACAGACATTGACTAAGTTAACTTTTTTAGATAAGTTTCTAGTTATCCCCAGGAAACACACACCTGCTGGCGGAGTACCTTGCCAGTGCGTTTCTGCCTTTACGTCCAGCACTGGCCCGGCACTGCAAAAAGTAACTGAATCGTACCAAAAGTGGTCGCCCGAGAAGTACCTTGCCAGAAGCCCGGGAAGGCAACGGTACTCTGCTGGCATACTGCATGTGCCGGCCGTTACTCACAATAAAGTCACTGGACCATTAAGTTTATAATGCCCAAAATGAAACGGCCGGGTGCCGGCTATTATTAAAAATAAAGGCACTGGCCTGGTACCTTAACAGTGACTACAATATAATGGCACGATACCGGATTAGTGCCTATTTACAGTAACGCTGCCATAATTAAAATATGAGCCAGTGGCGGATCCGGGGTAGGGGGGGCTTATTCATCAGCCCATTCCAAAAAAAAAAAAAAAAAGACATTGTTAAGGGTAACATTTTAAGATAAAAAACTAGATACATGAAAAATTAAAAAGAACAGCAAAATCCATTAGTACATCATTTGCAAATTATGTTCGCCCAACATTAGTGAATTGTGTGCAGTTTTCAAAAACTGCAATTTTCTTACAAATTTTCATTTTCAAAAGATATTTTTTTTATGAGAGAGGATATAACACATGTCAAAACCTACATAAAATCATTTATAAACAGTTTAATTTCAATATCTCATAATTAAAGAGATTTTATAAATGAGTTATAATATTTTACGGTTTATATATATAATATATATATATATATAACTCGGCTGTTCGAGCCTCGTCAGGGGGAAACCCTCCATGAAACCCCCTAATTTTTTAGTTTCATTATTGCCATATTAAAACAATATTAATTGACTATGTCATTTTATATCTCATCTTTTGTGTATTTCGCCTGGTAACCCAATGTTGAAATTTTTAGGATTGTAACCTATTTATAGAAAAATACATGTGATGCATATTCTACAGCTTACGAAATACTGTAGCAATAGATTAAAGCTGTTGTGAACTAATAGTATTTAAATATATATAAAATTATGTCGCATACTTTTATGTCGCATTTTTGGGACACATTTTTCGGACAATTTTTAGTAACGGGGGTGAGAGATATAAAATGACATAGTCAATAATATATAAATCATAATCTTACAGGAAGTAATAATAAATAAAGTTGCTATATGGTTACACATAACATTAGGGTAACATTTTATTTAGATTTTTTGACGTTTATTTATTTAAGATTTTTTGTTACCTATTTTGAAAAGAAATTCCTTTATCTACCTGCTATATACTACATGACTCAAATTTTAAGGAGGAAAATAGTTTTATACACTAAAATATGTTGTGAGAGTGTGTACTTTAAAAACAGTAAAACTTAAGATTTACTTGTTATTTTAATCCATAGTTATCCAAGGTATTATTCCAAAGCACTCAAGGTAAGGCCATCCCAGCCATCAAAGTTATGAGCTAACAAAGATTTCATCATTGAAACAGCATTGTTTTATATAAATAACTGTTCCAAATGTTGAAATTTTACTAGCCTTCTGAAACTGTTTAAAAATACCAATTTAACTTTTTCGAAAGCTATATACAACAATGGGGAATCTGAAAAATTTTGTATCCTAAAAAAGTACTTCATGCGTAATTCATCAAATAACAAATAAAATTTGGCCGTTGTTTAACGTAAGAGTATGGGAAGCGCGCTCAATTGAATGGGTTTGCCAAAACTTATAAACTCAAAAATCGCCACTTCCGTTGTAATGAAGCTCGCCAACTTTTCATAACATCTCACTGAAGCCGCCTATAACCCTTCTGTGGGCGCCTCCCATACACACACACTATTACTCGGCGTATCATAAACATTTCTTTAGTGTGCATAATATATATATATATAATCTTGTAATTATTCAGCTTGTAATTACCAGTAATAACCATACACATATTTATATTAAAATTGTTTTGCTTTTGATGTGAAGTTGGGATCTTCGTTTTTCTCAAATGCTGTGGAAAGTGTAAAATGTTCCTTTTTTTTATGTTTGTGAGGAATTTGAATTTAACCCATTTGTGCTTGGATATTTTTGCGACTTTCTTCGATTTTTACTGATAACAGAAATAATAGATAAATTTCTGATGTCAACTTCTTGAACAAGGGATAATTTCTTTTAAAATCTTTATGCATAAAAATCAAAATATCAACATTCTACTTAGTCATGTTAAAATATTTTGTAGAGTTGAGGCTCAATACTCATGAATAAAGGCTAGGAAAAATAAATAACGTTTTCGACTAATAGCGAAAATGCCGTCCCAAAAAAGGGACACTAGGCATAAATGGGTTAACTACATACTATCCATTTAGCACGAACGTAGCTTATAAAACTTATCAAATATGTGCAAACGAAAGAGTGAATATTCGAATAGTGGAAAGTTTTAAGGGGGTGGGGGCTAGAGGGGCATATGCCCCCGTTCTAAGCATATACAAGGGGCACAATATTTTCGAATTACCATTGTTTTCCATTCAGGCAAACAAAAGGGGTGCTGAAGTCAATTTAGCATATGGTTTTGAATGCTTTGCTGAGGCCCAGTGACTCAGCTAGCGCAGTCGGAGGGGAAGGGGCATTTAAAATCCCATACTGAGAAGCAACATGACAAAGAAGGATAGTATTCCCAGGTGCATCTTTTCAATAATGAGAGCGAATAGGTTAAACGCGGAAATAAATAGTTAAATGCTTAACGCAAATAATACATCATTATAAAGGCACTTTAATAAAATCGAATAAACAATATGTACGTTTCGGGTGGTACACCCTCCTTCCAGAGCCGTGCTTAGGGGTGGCAAACTTGGCCATCGCCCAGAGCCTCTAACTGTTGAATTCGTGGATATCAGGTGATCAAACTTTCATTAACGTTATTTTGACGAAAACCCAAATTTTTCGTTTATGGGGCCGGGGGAGGAGGGATTGAAGCTTTTAAATTTCGATAAAATTAGTGCTTTTAAATGTGCAGAATATGTAATTTCCTATATAGCTTTTCTTTTTTCAAATTTACAACATGTTAAGTAGCTAGATGAAGCTTTTACATTATGGAAACTTATTGTATTAAAATCTTAATTAGTTAATGTAATTTACTTAATTACAGTAGCAGTAGCGATTTGTGCTGGTGGAGGGGGGGGGAGACATGACAAGATCCACAATAATTTAGTAAGTAAAGAAAAGTGAAAGGTCCCTAATTGTTTTTTTATCTCGGGCCGCTAAATATGTTTTGCCCAGGGTCCCCTAAAACCCTAAGCACGTCCCTGCCTCATTCACTACGCCCCTACGAAGAAGGGTGGAACCTTTGTACCCCTGCGTATAACGTGCGTATTAGGGGGTGAACGCTAGACGAAAAATAGGCCTCTCGCAAAACAGCCTAAAAGATTTGTCTCGTCTCGTAAAATCCCTATATCATAATGTTAAAAATGCTTTTCTCATCTAACAAGATCCCGGTATCGTAATGTTAAAAATGTTTCTCTCATCTTGCAAAAAAGGTGTAAATCTCTGTCTCCTCTCGCATCCATCCCTATGCGTACTGCTCTAAATAAAACTTGAAAAATTCGAATTTATGGTCGATTCCTAGAATTTTTTTTAATGTATCACTTTTTTGTGGGAATATATATTTTTCGAAATTTTTAAATATTCCGAATTTTTTCTTGTGTCCTTTTAACTTTGAATTACTCAAGATTGGCTGTATTTTTATTTGTTCTTTAAACTATATATAAGTATTAACTAGTAACTTATATAAGTAGTAAATTATATAAGTATTTAACTGTATTTTGAGTATAATGCTAGCATTTTTAGTTTTTCTAATAAGTTAAGCATGGGTTTAATAGTGGTTTAAACTCCCTTTGTTTTGGAGGTTCGAATACATTCGCTGAAAACGACTAACAAATAATCTCAATAAATATAGCCAGATCTGCGAAAACAATTCGAATATTGCAACCTAATATCGCCAAATCTGAGACTAGCAGTTTTTAAGGTGGGAAAGACGTCTGATATATATGTCTGTTTCTTTTTTTATTTATTTATTTTTTATTTTTTTTTTATTTTTTTTTGCACCTGCCAGAAGTTTCGTAAGAAAAGCAGTAAATGCGGGGAATAATTCAAGAACAATCTAAATAGCGTTTTTAAATAAATGAGTCTGAACAAAATATCTGCGTAGTTTCTAATTTTGACTATTACATGAAAATAATGTCCCATTATTTCTAAGAAAATAAGTGCAGAAGCCCTATAGCTTTCCTTAGGGTGTGGCCAGAGAAGTCCCCCCCCCAAAAAAAAAAAAAAATTCGGGGAATGTCCAAAAATTTTGAAGGAGTCCAAACGGTAAAAAAGGCAAAAATTTTCACACAAAGACTTCATTCTTCATCATTATTATTTTGCTAACAAAAAACGAAATTTCGGATGGGGGGGGTTGGACTCCCTGGACCCCCCTCTGTATACGTTCTTCGGTGTGGCAAACTGGGCAACCGCCCAGGGCAGCTACAAAAAACTATTGAAACTGTCGATCGATATCAAGTAGCCAAATAAACTTCCTAACCTAGAACTGAAAACTGCACATCAGTAAGCCGAGAAAAAACACAGATTTTGTAATTTAGTGCGTAGCTTTCTCTTTCAAATTTACAGCATGGCTAGCTCGACTGCAGCTTTTACATTTGAGGGAAAGCAGTAGCGTAGCCAGAATTTTATTTCGGAGAGGGACTGGGTATCAAATTGTAAGCCAACGTCCAATTATAAGCTAAATATCAAATTGCAAGCTAAGTAAAGTGTCCATTTCGCGGGGGAGGAGGCTGCAGTCCCCTCAGCCCCCTAATAATAATAATAATATGAACGCCTATCAGAGTTTGATTATTTAAATGAAATAACGAAATTTTATGCTAACACTACGAAATAGTTACTGGCCCATTACCTCTAAAAAGTGCTGGCCCGGTACATTTTAAACAGTACCACGCCGTTAACGATGCCATGCATGTTTTAGACACATGGGCGCCACAGGCATTTCACCATTACTGGCAATGTACTGGCGCATATGCATTTTCAGGCATTGGTATTCCAGTGACTTTAAACTGACGGCAATGTACTGTGCTCCCGGCATACGGCACTTTGCCAGCACGGCGGGTACCCTGCCGTCATTTTCCGGGCAGTAGTGTGTTTGCTGGGAATACAATATCGGACTTTGCAATTGCATCACCAAGGTAGATTCCCATGTGGGGATGGATGCGAGACGAAACATACATTTTTATCATTACAATAGAAGGATTTTCCGAGACGAGACTAAGCTTTTCGGCTTTTTTGTGAGACGAGACAGGCTTATTTTTCGATTCGCGTCCATCCCTATGCAATCCTTGAAAGTCTTTTGGACATCGGATCGAAGATATGTCATTCACATTGTTTCGAAAATATTCAGAAAGCACGCTGAAATTTATGCACTGTCTTTCTATTAAATAAAAGTTAATATTTTCAATCTAGATTTCGTGATATATTGAAAAGGTTTGAATTATCGCTCCAAAGTTTTTGTGTAATTTTAGTTAGCATCCTTCAGAACCTGATGCACCTCAAAAAAGTCCCGTTTTTGTCTTATTCAAGGATTCTGAGGCAAATGCAAATTTTGACCGGTATCTACATACATCTTCCGCCATGTCCAGTAATTTTTTTTAGAAAGTCAGACACTTTCAACATTTAGTTCGTTTACGTTTGCTGTTGTCCAAGAGGTATCTCGAATTAGATACAGTTTGGGTACCGTTCAAAGAATTGTGAGATTTTTTCCCCTTGCAATATATCTATATTCGATTTCAAGCTGACCATTAAAACGTCATCCAAATAACTTTGTGTGATATCTCGGAAATGTATTCATTTCGGCAGGTGTGAAACCGGAATTTGTCCACTTCAAGCAAGATTTTTCTTCGTACCACCAACTGTCAAGATTGTATTTTACCTCATGAGAGATGGGGTTATGTAGTTTTTCACAAAGATCGCACATCCAAGGCTGTAAGTATGAGCGGTAATTTTTTTTCCACATAAAATAAGACAAATAGAGTGTTTCGTTTTGTGAAACCTTCCAGAGGTATCTCCCCAATTCTTCTGGTGATTCAAACTCCATTGCATTGATTATTGAGTTTCTCGGAGTCAGAGTGGCGTAATCAGCACCTCCGAAAGTAACAGGTATTATATAGTATTCGAGGGGGTTGTACAATTTTTCAGTAACATATTCTTGACAGATTGCGTTTTCGAAAGAAAGATAAAACTTATAGCGTTTTTCAATTTCATCATAACACTTTTTCGTTTCAGCAGGTCTGCATGCTTCCTGACCGCATCCCCCTGCGACGTCCACGGGGTATACTTCCTTTAGCCGTTTTATATAATCTTCCCTTTTGCTGTTAGTGTTACAGTTACTAACGTACCAGACTGCTCTGTTCATTTTTTGCTTCAAAATACTGCTGAGGGGTTTTCTGACGTGCTCCGTACTGATTTCTGGCTTCCTTCCGATGAACCCGTACTTCACCAAGACATCGGAATTTCTCCGATAACTCATGGTCCAGTTGAATAAGCCGTTCAGTCTCCTCATGTCTTTAATTTCCAACCAGGATGGCTCCATTGAATAAAGAATCCAAACTTGATGGGGCCTCCGGTGCTGAAGAATACTGAATATTTCCAGATCTCGAACATGGAATATCACGGCGTCAGCTTTGGAAACATCGGACGGATTTTTAGTTACATAGCAGTCACTAACAGGACACTGATAACGTGAAAACGTCGATTTTCCTAAATGAAAGAAGTAATAATGTCTCGGATTCCATTCCCTGAAGTATGTTGTCGCCAAATAGATGATCTTAGTCTGTGAACTAACATCTTTTGCTTTTGACATTTTTACGGGAAAACCAACAACTCTGGCATCTTCGTTGTCGAATCGCTTCGCTATTAACTTAAACTCTCTCACTAAAGGAAAACGGGACGGCACGCTGGAGTTGAATAGGGAAGGCTGCATTGCAATAAAGTTCAATTCATCTTTTTCATGTGAGATGACGTATGCATTTAGTCTTAAATATGCAGAAATAATTAAAATAGCACCTACAAAACTCCCAAAAATTGCAGTTCCGGAGGCATTATTGAAGCATCGCATAGCAGTGCGCTTTATGGTGAACATTCTCGAATTTTCTTTTCAAACTGAGATACCTGGACATGCACAGCGTCTGTAAAATAACAATACAAAAAAAAGTGTTATTTAAAAAAAAATCCTTTTTAGACACAATTTTGCATGACATATTCTGTAGATATATACACACTGAAACTTCGATTTAACATCATTTAATGTACAGGAAAGAAATATTGCTAAACAAATTATTAGGGACAGTATTCAAATTTTTGTATTTTCTAGTTTAACCCATTTATGCCTAGCGTCCCTTTTTTGGGACGGCATTATCGCTATCATTCGAAAACGTTATTTATTTTTCCTAGCCTTTATTCGCGAGTATTGAACCTCAATTCCACAAAATATTTTAATATGGCCAAGTAGGATGTTGACATTTCAATTTTTATACATAACGATTTTAAATGAAATCATTCCTTGTTCAAAAAGTTGACATCAGAAATTTATCAATTACTTCTGGTGTTAGCAAAAATCGAAGAAAGTCGCAAAAATATCCAGGCACGAATGGGTTAAGTAAATTTTTTGGGTAAAGATCTAATTCTAGGTTTTGAAGGTAATTTTTATTTATGAGAGTATTTTATCTATATCAAAGAATCGTATATCGTATTATGCAGTATATCTTATTTCTGTGTAAAAGTAATATTTACAACCAATGCAAATTTTAAAAACCATTAAATCGAGGCAGAATGAAAACAAAGCTTTTGTATTACGTTGCAAAATAACTTTCTAATTTGTTCTATAAAATAATCAGTGGGTTAATTTTATTTCGTAATTTCATTTTCATTAGATAATCCCAAAATGCACTCTCAACACCCATGAGCTCTTGTAAACTTTTCTCTGTGACTCACAATGTCAACGAATGCTTGCAGTATTAATTTCCATTTAACTAATTTTTCCAATTATACTTACCTAACCTTATGTTTTCCCTCGGCGATATAGCATCCTCGCAAATTTTATAATGTTGCTGAAAACCATTGTTCGGCACGAATAAGACACTTTATTACTCGTGTCGTTCTTTTGTCTTTTTATTATATTTTAAATATATCTTTCTTACTATATTTTAAATATACCAGATGCAATGCATGACCTTCTTGAAGGAATCACTTCTCTTCAAGTAGGCTTGATTATAAATTATTTAATTCGTAAGAAATATTTTTTCACTATCAGAATTATATTTTAAAATTAGAAACATCAAATTTGTGTTGCATGATGTTATATTATAATAAAAGAAGGGAAATCTCGGTCAATCTTGCTAAAGGAATAAAGCCGATCCAATAAGATTCTACAAACACCGTGACGGAAGTTGTCTTCACTTCGTATTTTCCATTGTATTGGAGTGCGTTTGTTTTTTTATCTGGTCGTAATATCGACGCTCGTGACGCTAATTTTTCGCTAAGCCTGTTAAATTAAACTAGCTGGAACTAATCGAATTCGACGGTTACTTTATTGACCGTAATGTTTCAAAAATAAATGGGGGAAGGTCAGGAATGTTACCGAGGTCTTGGACAAAACGGACAGGAAAAATCGAAGTGCAACTTGGATGTGACATGGCGTGTGACAGAAAGTAAACAAAAAGTTTCGCGCCAGTTTTTACTTTAGAAACTGTACAATGGCGGTGAAATGACTGAGACCTTTACAATTCGCTTTTAAGTATCTTTATTGAGTAAAAATAGAAGAGTACATGTTGAATGACGAATGAGCACGATTTACAGTCACAATTTCTAATTGAGTATTTCGTTGAAGACGATATTTTGGGTAAAACTATCGACCACGGAGCGTCCACGTGAATTATCGTGAGTGATCTGTGAGTGACTGCCGCGGCATTCTTTCATTTAACCATTGAATGAGCGACATACAACATTCCATGAGAAAATACGGTTGCAGGAAAGTAAATGCCAACAGTATGAAATGAAAATACTAAAAAATGTCGGAATTCTGCAAGATATAAAAAATCTAATCCTCCAAATTAAGATCGCGCGCTCTGTGCTTTACTTACCTTTTCTCAGGCTACCCTCGATGGTAAAGATCCAATATCAGATAGAAAACAGAAAAATGAAAGAAATAAGAGAAAAAGTGCCAAAATAAAGAAGGAGTTTATAACTGCAGTCAATGTGGTTAATAAGCCACAATGTATTTCTATGTAGAAAAATATGGAGAAAAAATTATCAATTTTTTTCATATTTTAAATAGGCACTAATGTGCTATATATTAAAAGGCGTATCATAATACATGCGCCGTCCTTATTTTTCTTCATTATTTTATTAAGTTGAAAAGTGTATCATTATTCATTCACGAGAGAACTGTATTTTTCTTCCTTACTCCATAAAATTCTTCTTTGTAATCGAAATCTGTATTAAAATCGCCGCCTACTAAAACAGTTTTACAATATTCGCAAAGCACATTCTAACTATACTTAACACTTATAAATACTGTTTTAAATGTGCATCATAATCCAGGAGTGTGCCGTGTTTGTCATCTTTGTTCCATAAAATACTTTTCAGAATTGAAATCTGTGTTGTTACCCGTATTTTATTAACATAAAATCTGGAATGAGTTAATTAAAAAGAGCACTAGAAATACTTTTAGACAAACGGACACATTTAATACGTAACAACTTAAGTACACATACAAGTAACCTTGAATCTCTTCATAAGCAGTAATGATCTCGCTCGTGAAGCCGTTCTAAAAATCCACTAGCTAAAGTCATAGTTAAGACTACAAATAACGTTGGCTCGTGTTAATTGCAGATTATGTCACATTTCCCCCTTTTAGAGATTGAGTCGACCTGGAGGTTTTACAACTCTTCTATACCGAGTGAAAACAGGCTGATTATTTTTCTTAGTCGAGCCCGAAGTTTTTGGTGTTTCAGTTTCAGCTTTTTTCTGTGAAACTTCTGGAGTAAGAGCATCTGCGTCATCATCATCTTCTACTGCACGTGGCTGCAGTTTTGCACTAGGAATTAGATGTTTTCTGTTTCGTCGCAGAAGATGTTGACCTTCTTTAACGAAATACGATCTTGGTGTATCCGCATTCTTTTCAACAGTTCCAACAGCCGTCCTATCTGTTATCCACACTTTCCCCCCTGGATTTATCGGTCTGAGTTCATGAGAGTTATGTCTGCGATTATAATATTTTTCTTGGGTTTTTATTCGATTTTCCTCGATTTCTTCTAGCTTGTCTTTTAGAACAAGTCTTGGTTGAAGTGCTGATAATGGAACAGGCAATGTTGTTTGTAACCTCCGACCCATCAGTAACTCAGCTGGGCTGTATCCATTTTTTAAAGGCGAAGCTCTGTCACTGAGAAGTGCTAAATATGGGTGTTTCGATTTCTTCAATCTGGGTTTGATGATTTTAACAGCAGCTTCCACAAAACCATTGATTTGAGGATATTTTGGACTCGAAGTAACATGTTTGAAACCATATATTTTTGCAAATTGTTGAAATTCGGCGGTTTTAGTTACTTCAAACTGTGGTACTTTATCAGACCTAACTACATCAGGTATTCCATGCCTGGCGAAGATTGACTTGCAATGTAAAATCACTTCGCTGGATGTAAGTCTGTCCAATTTTGCGATTTCTGGATACCGTGAATAGTAATCAGTCACTAACAAATACCAATCAGAATGAAACTTGAACAAATCCATAGCTACTATTTCCCAAGGTCTTTGAGGAAAACTTGTTGGTTTCAATGGCTCAGAAGGGTTTCTAGCTTCCTGTATACACGATGTACATTCTCGAACTAGTTTCTCTATCTGTTTGCTGATACCAGGCCAATAGACCGCGGAGTTAGCTAAAGCTCTACATTTATTTATTCCCATATGACCTTCATGTATTTTCTCTAAAATTTCTTGTCGTAGCTTGTCTGGAACAATTATTCGAGCTCCTCTCATGAGTAATCCGTTCTGTAAGGGTATTTCGTATCGCAAAGGCCAGTAAGGTAGACATGATGGTTCTACTTTATTTTTCTCAGGCCATCCTTGTAAAGCATAGACCGTTAACATTTTGCATGTTGAATCTTGCTCTTGTTCTAATTTTAACTGAGAAAGTCTTTGTGGAGCTACAGAGACAGAGTCTGTTACCAAATTAACGAAAGCTTCAACTTCCTCTTCTAATTCAAGGTCGGGAACCTCTTCTTGGTGAGGTGCTCTTGATAATGCGTCCGCTGCACATAAATTCTTCCCTGGGGTGTGAAAAACGTCAAAAGAGTATCTCATTAATCTCATTTTGAATCTTTGAAGACGGAGAGTTAATCATCCAGAGATTTTCTCATTAAGATAGGGACAAGAGGTTTGTGATCTGTTTCTAGAAGAAAGCTGGTGCCTATCAAGTAGTTACAAAACTTTTCACATGCCCATGTCAGCGCAAGAGCTTCTTTCTCTATTTGGGCGTAACGTTTTTCAGTTGGCGTTAATGTGCGCGATGCATAAGCAATTACTTTAATTGTAGTCTTCCTGTTTTTGGCGCAATATTACTCCTAGACCATAGGAAGAAGCATCAGCCGTTACGATAGATTGCTTGTTAGGGTCAAACATTGCGAGTACTGGCTCGGATGACAAAATCTCTTCATCAGTGCATCAGACAAAATCAGACAAAATCTCTTCAAGTTTCATCAGTGCATTTTCTTGAGGTATATCCCAAACAAAGTTCTTTCTTTGTTGATAAGAGGGAAATCAAAGGTGCTAACGTTTCTGAATATTTCGGTATGAATCGTGCTAAGTAATTAGCCATCCCAAGGAGTTGTTTCAGCTCAGTCTTATTTGTAGGACGTTTAAATTTTATTATAGCTTCTTATCTTGTCTTTGTCTGGATGTATTCTTCCTGATTCATCAATAACATGTCCGAGGAATTTTATTGACTTGACAGAAAAACCACATTTTTGTTTATTTAGGGTTATCCCGGTTTCTTTGATACGATTCAAAGTCATTTTTAAACGCTCATCGTGTTCTTTTTGAATGGATCCCCAAATAAGGATATCATCCATGGTGGTATATAATACCTCGAAGACCTTCTAAAACCTGCGACATTCTACGCTGAAAATGCTCTGGAGTCGATGAAATTCCGAATGGCAAACGCAAAAAAACGGAATCTTCCAAAGGGTGTTGAAAGTAGTAAGACAAGACGATTCTTCGTCAAGTGGTATTTGCCAGAAACCAGAGTTGGCGTCTAATTTTGAAAACACCTTGGCTCCAGCCAAAAGAGATAATTTTTTTTTTCTAATGGGCAGGCACTGGCCACAAGCCTTTGCCATCAACGGCCCTAGTTACTGTCCATTTTATTATGGGAGCACCCAGTGGGCGGAATGCACTACCCCCTATGAAGGGACGGACAAGTTAACATCCATGCCCAAGCCGGGATTCGAACCCGGACCCACGGCGTGATAGAATGGTTCTCTAGCCACTACACCACCTGGGCGGCAAAGAGATAAATTATATTCTGTAGTTGGTAATGCGGGTGCCATTCCCTTCGTATACTTCTATTAAGTACCGTCAAATCTACACAAATCCTAACATTCCCATCTTTTTTTCTTACAACAACGGCTGGGGAACACCAGTCAGTTGGTTTTTCTACAGGTTTAATTACATTTAATTCTTGCATTCTTTTTATTTCTTCTCTTGTTTTCTCTAATAACGGTATAGGTATCCGTCGTGGAGAGGTGAGAGCATAAGGTTTCACATCATTGCTGAGTTCAATGTGGTAGTTACCTTTTAGTAAACCAAGGCCTTGAAACAGAGTAGGGAATTCCTGGATAGGATCAAAACTACTAATGCTACGCACACAATGGCCTAGAATATTAGGACCTAATCCAAACATTTTTATGGCTGGTTTTCCTAATAAACATCGCTGAAGACCATCTATGATGTAAATTTCTTCCAAACAATTTTTGCCATTATATTCTATGTTCTCAACTATCTTTCCCATAAGTTTCAGAGGTGATCTATCAGGACCAAAGATTAACTTGTTTGTGCGTTTAACTTCGGCTTTTTTCAACACTGTTTTTGCTACATGAGAAGGAATTACAGTGCGATCCACACCACTATCAATCTTAAACTTGACTGATTTTCCTAATATTTTTATTGGTATAACCCAATCATCCGTACATTTCCTACTAAGCCTATGAAACCCGTTTCAAATTTAACTTCGTTAATTCGCTTAGTGGGAGATAAGCAAACCTTCTCCCAGTGTCCTTTTTTCTTACATTTTCTGCAGAAAGAGACCTTGGCTGGGTAATTCTTTTTATCGTGTGGCGATTTTCCGCACCATTTACATTTCGAAGTGTTTACACTAACCTTATTACCACGAGAAGTCTTTTTATTTGAATTTTCCACAAGTTTCCTTTTGCGAACTAAAGCATTAATTGATGAATTGCTTACTAATACTGACTGTTGCCTTTTGATCGATTCCGATAAGCGAACTTTATCAATGGCTGTTTGCAAAGTAAGCTGAGGATCAAGCTGTAGTTTTTCACTTAAAGCTTGGTCGCTAATACCAACAACTATACGATCCCTTAACAATTCATCGTGAAGTGCACCATAATTACACTTATCTGCAAGTGCATATAATTCGGTAATAAATTCATTAACTGACTCCCCTTCTCTCTGTACCCGTCTGTTAAATTGCGCTCTTTCAAAAATAACATTTCTTTTAACGACAAAATACTCATTAAACTTTTGTAATACAACCTGGAAGTTTTTCTTCTCGTCTTCTTCTATGGGAAAAGAGAGAAAAATATCTTCGGACTTTTCTCCCATGAAGTAGATAAGAACATCAACTTGTTCCTCTTCTGACTTCGTATTCAAACCTGAAGCAGTTCGGAATCGGAGAAATCTCTGTTTCCACTCTGTTGGATTGAAAACTGGAATAATTCCGGGGGTGTTACTTGATAAGCAGTCATTGCCGTTTTTTTCAGAATTCAAACTTGAGCTTTACGTAGAATTCAAACTTTTTAAATTACCGTTTTAACCGCTGCCACCATGTGTTGTTATCCGTATTTTATTAACATAAAATCTGGAATGAGTTAATTAAAAAGAGCTCTAGAAATACTTTTAGACAAACGGACACATTTAATACGTAACAACTTAAGTACACATACAAGTAACCTTGAATCTCTTCATTAGTAGTAATGATCCCGCTCGTGAAGCCGTTCTAAAAATCCGCTAGCTAAAGTCATAGTTAAGACTACACATAACGTTGGCTCGTGTTATTTGCAGATTATGTCACATTATTTATATTAAAATCGCCTACCAAAGCCACCTGGTTAGCCAAACGCGAAGCTCCCAGTTTCTAACTCCCAAGCAAGCATGGTACTCATTTTATCGACCCACTCAAGGGTATAAAGGCTGAGTCAACCTCGCCCAGCCCGGGAATCAAACTCCGGAGCTTATCACTGCAGCAAAATGCGCTAACAGTTACGCCACTGAGATTATATTCTAAATACACTTCACCTTTATAAATAGTGTTTGGAAAGTGTACCATAATCCATGAGTAAACCGTATTTGCCTTCCTTGTTCCATAAAACAATTTCTTCGACTTGAAATATACAGGGTGTTTATTAATTAACGTGAGGTGTTCAGAGCCCTCTAGCGGGTAAAGTATTGGACGAAACCTAACCAAATTTGATGAGCATGCATAGTAGACCATGGTATTTGGATTTCAAAAAAAAAGTAGTTCCAAAATTTGCCACTGGGGCAATTTTGGCGCTGCAAAAGTGCCCGAGAGGTCCCCGATCTCAATCCTTGCGATCTTTGGTTGTGGGGATTTCTTAAAGGTGTTGTTTATCAAAGACATGTCTCCGATATCGCAGCGTTAAAGGATCGAATAACGTTACACGTGAGGCAAATCAACTCTGACATACTGCGAGCGGCAGTAGAAAATGTTGTGCATCGTATGCAACTCTTGGAATTTACCAATAGTGCGCATATTGAACCAAATTTGTAAGTAAAATTGATGTTTGCTGTTTTGTTTGTCAATTAACCATTCAATATTTACGCTAATACACTTTTGCAACGTTAAAATTGCCCCAGTGGCAAATTTTGGAACTATTTTTCTTTTGGAAATCAAAATCGCATGGTCTACTATGCATGCTCATCAAATTTGGTTAGGTTTCGTCCAATACTTTACTCGCTAGAGGGCTCTGAACACCTCACGTTAATTAATAACCACCCTGTATATTAAAATCGCTTACCAAAACTATTTTACGATCTACGCCAAGTATCTTCTTATCCACACTTCTCCTTTGTTGAAGGTAAATAAATTGTAGCGTTTGCCAGTTTCTAGCCAAATCTAGTAGATATCGCCAAGCTAGGCTTAATTTTTGAGGACTTACTTTTGGCGCCAAACTTGGAGGTACATCATCACAAATTGTAAAGCTTGGTGGCTTCCAACATTTTATTCTCTTCCCACCCCCTCTCCCGCGCTATCTTGTCTCTTTTAAATATTTCTCTGTATAGACCGTAATGTATGAGAAATATTTTTTGCAGCCCTGTAACAAAACTATCCTACACACACCAAAATCAATACCGGTCGTACGACGGTAGTCTTTAATATATGAACCAACCGTTAAGGAGCTAGCGTACTTTAAACGGCTTAATTAGCGATAAAATAGTAAAAAATGTCGGAATTCGAAGAAAAGAGTGACGTGTCCTGTATTCTAAAAGAGACAATGGACTAATCCCACAAACGGAGTGCGCGCGATCCCTGCTTTATTTACATTTTCTCGAGCTGCCCTCAGTGGTAAAGATCCAATATGAGAGAGAAAACTGAAAAATTAAAGAAATAAGAGATAAAGTCTCAAAATAAAGATGTGCATGCGTCATCCCAGAGTTGGCATTGGAGCTATATAACTCCTAGAGACCCATGCCTGGGGAGTTCGCCAACCTGCGGCGATTTTTGGGGGGAATAGCTTGTGAGCTTGCGTAGTTGCCATCTACGGCGATTTTTCATAATTTGGCGACCTAAACTTACATATAATCTATATATATATTAAAAGAGTAAGGCAGCTCGCGACAGATTCTTGAAGTCGTTTCTGATGCAGTTTGACTACGCGCTTTGACCATAATACTCTCCTCGACCAATGAGTAACCAGAATAAAAGCCTGTCTTCACACATAAGTACGGCATATCATAAGGTATTACACCGTTTTCACGTCAAATTAAAAAGCATGAAAAAGAATTAAGTCGAAATGTATTTCTTAAAGTTCATGCATTTTAAAATTGCTAATACGATCGCGTGGATAACAGGAGTTTAAGATTTCAGGTGATGCGTTTTCTCAAAATGATATAAATAGCTGTATTCATTTGGCTGTTTTCTTCTAAAAGCATCAATTTGATGATGTCAGATTCTGAATCAATTGAGCACAATCACCAATCACTTTCGCCAACCTAAAAAATCATCACACTTTGGCGAGTTTCACGGTCATGGGTTTGAGGAGTTATGCACAAGTTTCAAAGCTCCCAAAGAACTAGATGAAGACGAGGGAGAAAATTAGCGATAAACGCACCAATTAAAGAATTTGAAAACACTTAATTATTAAAACTACATACTCTGGCAACCCCCCCCCCCACACACACAAAATAGAATAATGTAATAATAAAAATACACCTAAAGTGATGTACTAACATGTTGTTCGAAACCGTCGTGTTAATCTAAGTCATGGTTGCCACATGAATACAAAAAATCGTGATGGTGACTGCTTATGTAATGTTATCACCACCTTGGCGAAAGTGGGTGCGTTTAAGTAGGAATCAATCGGATTCTACTTGGAACAATTTTAAAAATAGCAGTTTTGGCGCGTTTCCCCATCTTGCGTCCAGGAGGGATCTGCAATGTTCTGAAAGACACTGCGGAAGTTCTAAAACTGTTTTTTTTTAATCTAAACGCTAGAATTTTTTTTATTCGAAATCATACCTTAATTACAGCGAGGGTTCTTACCTATTATCCCGGTGGTCCGCCAAGACGAGAAATTTTTCGCCAAGATAAATGCCGGACATATGAAATTATTGGTGGTTCCGAATACGATTGGCAGCAGTTTGCCGGCGCATTTTCCGAAAAAAATAATTTAGCGGGAATGACCGGTTGGATAATACGCAAGTACCCTGGCAAGGGTAAAAGAAATTGCTTGAATTCTGAAACTAACTTTTTAAAATCTAAACAGTAGAACTTTCTGTCAGCCGCTGTCATATACATTAGTTAAATGATAGCACCGCGGTTCAAAAAGGCGGCTTTCACAAGGGTTGCCATATATTCACAGAAAATCGCCAAGATTACAATATCTATGCATTTATCAACTACTTGGCGGAATGGGAGTCCAAAAGTAGGAATCAACCCAGCATAAGTTTTATTTATTTATTTTTCGGTTGCAAAAGTTTAATAATTAAGTATCTTCAAATTCCTTAACTGATGCATTTATCGCTAATTTGTTCCCGTTTATTTTCATGTAATTCCTTTTTGAGTTGAAACTTGTGCTCGTTCAGCTCGCAAACGTGCGGTGATTTTTTAGGTTGACGAGAGTAGGGGGCTTAAAGTAGGAATCAACCTATGAAGCAAATAAAAATAAAAGGATAGAAGAAGAGCTGTTGTGCACAATCCTGTTAAAATTCAGTATCGATGCGCTCTTTCTGAAAATAAACATATCTTTACACATACGCAGCTTCAACCAGATTATTTGATACCGTTTTAGCATGCGCGTACTCTCGCCGACCAATGAATAACCCGAATAAAGCCTGTCTTTATACATGGAAGTGGAATTTCATAAGATTCGATAGCTTGGATTACAGGAGTTTAAAATTTCAGGTGATGCGTTTTTCCGAAATGATATAACTCATATGACCTATTAATGTCAAATGATACAACAAAGGAGAAGTATAGTTAGAATATGCTTCGTGAAGATTGTAAAGGTTTTTGGTAGGCGATTTTAATATATATTTCAAGTCCAAGAAATTGTTTTATGGAACAGAGAAAACAAATACGGTTTACTCATGGATGATGGTACACTTTCCAAACAGAATTTATAAAATTGAAATATATTTAGAACATAATCCCAGTGGTATAACGTTTAACGCATTCTGCTGCCGTGCCACAGGTCCTGAGTTCGATTTCGGGGCAGGGCGAGGTTCACTCAGCCTTTCATCCCTTGAGTGGATCTATAAAATGAGTACCAAGCTTGCTGGAGTTAAAAACTGGGAGCGCGTCTGGCTCACGAAGTGGCTTTGTAGGCGATTTTAATATAGATTTCAATTCTGAAAAGTATTTTATGGAACAAAGAAGACAAACATGGCACACTCATAGATTATGTTGCATATTCAAAACAATATTTATAAAGGTGAAGTATAGCTAGAACATGCTTGGCAAATATTGTAAAACACTTTTAGTAGGCGGCGATTTTAATATGGATTTCGATTCCAAAGAAGTGTTTTATGGTACAAGGGAAGAAAAATACGGCAAGCTCATGAATAATGTTACACTTTTCAACCTAATGAAATAAGGAAGAAAAATAGGGACGGCGCATGTATTATGATACGCTTTTTAATATATAGCACATTAGTGTTTATTTAAAGTATGAAAGTTTTTTAGAATTTTTTTTCTTCATATTTTTCTAGAAAATACATTGTGGTTTGTTAACCACATTGATGGCAGTTATAAACTCTTCTTTATTTTGGCGCTTTATCTCTTATTATTTTAATTTTTCTGTTTTCAGTCTGATATTGGATCTTTACCATCGAGAGTAGCGTGAGAAAAGGTACATAAAGCACGGAGCGCGCGATCGCCATTTGGGGGATTAGACTTTTTGTCTCTTGCAGTATTCCGGCATCTTTTACTATTTTCACTTGATACTGGTGGCATTTATTTTCCTGAACCCGTATTTTCTCATGAAATGTAGTATGTCGCTCTTTCAATGGTTAGATCAAAGAATGCCGCGGCAGTCAAGATCACTTACGATAATTCACCTGGACGTTCCGTCGTCAATAGCTTTACCAAAAATATGGTGTTTAACGAAATACTCAGTCGGAATTTGTGACTGTAATCGAGCTCATTCGTCATTTAATATGTACTGTTCTTTTTTTTTTCTCAACTAGGGGCCAAGGCCCCCAGACTCGCTACGCTCGCTTTTCGTATGAGGCATTCGGCCCTTAATAAGGCTTATTCGTAGAAAAGACATAATTTTAACAGACAAAACCCGAAGATTGGATCAGATAGAAAGTTACTGAGCTACACATTGCTTGGTTCTTGCAGGTTCATTGGTACATAAAAATTTAAACTTCACACTACAGTAGATCCCCTCCCCCTCATAACACGGAAGATATTTTGTTATGGGAATCTGTGTTGTACGGGTCCTGAGCTATACTTCACCTGGAGTGCGGACTCTGCTTATAATCGCTGGAAAAATTATTTGCACTCCTCAGAAACACAATGATATTTAATGTTGCCATTCAAAAGTTATATTAATTAGGAGCTAAAGCATAATAAAATCAGAACATCTGTTTCAGCTGTATTTTTAATAATGTAAAACCTATTGGACACCTTGCGTATTTGCCACCCATGGCGATTTTTCATTATTTGGCGACTTGCGTAAATGTAAAGTTAATAAAAGCTACGGAACAGATAGGATAGCTTGCCACCAATGGCGACTTTTCATTATTTGGAGATTTACACATGCTCACAACCTACTATAATTACGGTTCATTTAAGGTTACTGGAAAACGGTTATCTATTGTTACGATGCGTGACATATTAAAACATGTAATAAATGGATGAAATAATTTAAACCTTAGTTTGGCCGTGAAATAAGGTATGAAATAATTGGATTCATTGTTATAAAGACCCATCGGTAATTTATTTTTAACTCATAAAGTTATTTAAACTGTTCTAAATAAGTATAAAATAAAATTTGATGTTGCGTTGTGTTTTCTGAGGAAAGAAATAAATGGATTTAAAATACTAACTATAACAAACATTTATTAAATATAAAAATCTTATTTACATTTACAAAAAAATATTTAAACTGATCTCGAAAATGGCTTAATTTAGAACAATTAAATTATTATTGTTTATCAAAACACATTCTAACTACTTTAGCAATAATAAACAATATTATTAATTATTACAAATTTGTCACTCTTTAATTGATTGATGGCAATTGGATTTACCTGTAATCCGGTGCAGAGAAGGGATGGTCATCTTTTAGTTTTATTTTTTTAACACACTTATTTAAATATCCACTAATGAGGATCACATAAATAAAATTCTGAAAGTTCTTAAACGACGAAAAATTAATACACTAAGAGAACCTTTGCAAAACGATGAAAAATCTCAAACTCTAAGAAACTCTGAGAAATCTGAAAAAATCTGAGAAAATCTACCTTCTCTGGCTGTGCAATCCAGTTTTGCTCAAATCTTCGTCCCCCATTTTTTCCCTAAACTCGTAAATAATTAGTTTAGCCACTCTGTGGCTCCTAATTCTCCTAAACCGACCAGTTACTAACTCTTTTGCCCGAAATTTACCTCTCTCTAACTTGCCATTGGTCATTCCTCAAATCTCACACTTTCTCATTGGATTTCTACAGCCTTATCGTCAACACCTCCATGTTTTTCTTAAATTTTATTTTTCAATTTTTCTCCCCTTGATGTTTATTATATGTTTTCCTTTTCTGAAGCTTTGCCTACGAATTCTCACCGACCAACATCAAAAGCTTCCCGCAAATTGACCGCTACGCCCTGACCACAACAGGTCATATGCATTCAATGATTCCCCCTCTTTCGCGGTTGCTCTATTGTAAAACTGCAAGGCGTCCCGCGATACACAAAAATGATTTCTAGCTAGCGAACATTCGTTTTTCCCACTCTTTTCAAAGAACGCCAAAAGATGAAATTTATATGTTCGACTTTCACCAAGATTTCTTTTAACTCTTCCGAGCGCAACGCTTAAAATTATTAATAAATTTCCTGTCCTGACATTTAGCTGAAGTACACTTTTCTATGATATCAATGACTTTTGCACGTGCATGAATTCCATTCCTTCCAACATTATCCCTTATTCTGTTCAATTCCGTATATTTTTGAGACTTGCTTTTATTAAACTCCTGACGCAACTTTTGTGCTAAATTCTTTTGAGAATACCGCATGTTTTTAGTCGACCTTCAGCTGATCACTAATGAACGGTTTTTAACACCTGCAGATTTTTCTGGAATCGCACTTTCTTAATAAAGGCTTTTTATCTGCATTGGGGCTGTATACAAATTTCTGCACATTACCTACAGGCTCAACCTAACAATCCTACCAAAAATCCCGTAAAAGAAAAAAAAAGAGAAAAAAAAAGAAAAATTACTGAAGTCCCACTAAATCCAATTGCCATTTGAGCGCTTACCATTGAATAGCTAATTACCTTTAGCTAACACAAGAAACACAAATATAGAAAAGATATGTGATACTGCACAATACACAAATAATAATAATAATAATAATAATAATAATAAGGGAAAAAATTAAAATAAACACTTTACATATAATAATGAACTCACAATAAATAGACAAAGTAAAATTATCCGATAGGGATGTTGCAAAAACACACTATTAGTGTGTACCAACGAAGAAAAGAAAAATAATAATAGTAATGATAATAATAAACTGAAAACTTATAATAAAATGAAAAAAAAAAATTCCAGAAAGGAGAGAAAAGCGAAAAGAAAAAAAAAAAGATTGAACCATAACGTTCGATTTTGACTACATGATAACGGATATTTTTACTTCGTACGTATAATAAACAAAGTTAAATGAAATTACAGTGTTATCTGGATCTACAACAACACGTGACTGCTGATGAGATGAGTGTAATTAGCAGACAAGCAATAAATAGTGATGACCCTATTAATTTTAAATAATATATAGGAGATGCTAAAGTAGGCATCTTAAGCCAATCAGGCCATGAATATGGAGTAGTAGACGTAGCAGATTTTGTGTAATTTAAATTTAAATTTAGCAAGTCTACCGAAGGCTCATCCAAACAAAATTGAACAGGTTTACATTGTATTAACGTTTTGGACTTTAAGCACACTTTTTCATCATAACATTGCTTATCTGCTAAAAATTTAATCAATAAGTTAGTCGAATCTAAATTTAAATGAACAGCTTTGGTATACACAGTTAATTGCTGGAAATGAATGTCCACTATTCCTGGTTCACACGTGGATTTAGCAATAATGTTCATTCGTGCCAAAAGTCCACAACGGTAACAGCCTGTAATTTGAATCGGCCCATCACTAAAGGATGGACAGACTGTGATCGTCTGCAGCTTGATTTTGTAATTTGTGAAATGCAGTTGCAGTCTAACTGCTGCAGAAAAAAGCATTGTAGATGTTAATTGTCCGTTTTTTATGTGAAACAAATGTAAGTTCCGCTCTAGAGGTAACGCTCTGTCTTTTGAAGCTCGGAGATTCTCTAGAGCATCAGGAGAATTAATACATCTAAGGGTGTCTTCAAAAAAATCACAGGTGGAAAGATTGGGGTCAAAGATGAATGCGTGGATAGATGCGTGAACTGGCACCGACAAGGAGCATTTGCTGTACAATTTCGCACTGCACAAAAATCGTCCGATCCGTTCATTTCGTTATGCTCACAACTTGCCCCTTCTACCGAAGTGCATTTGTAAGTTGTAGAGGTGAGCGAAGTGATGTTGTTACACTTTAGGAGAAACTGAGATGGCTCCACAAGATCGCCACTTGGCGAAATTATAAACGACTGTTGCCCCGTAATGCAGCTATGGCAGGATCTAAATGCACATGCATTGTCCGGCAGAGTAAACTTTGCGAGGGAATGCCGAGGATAATTTTTACAATGAAATTTGTCTTCTTTAAATTCACATAATTCTCCCTCGTGTTTGGCCTTTGCTGCCACTGCACATACCAACAGGAACAAAACTAGAACAAGTAAACTCCAATTACCATCACTGAGTGACAATGACATATGTTATTAATATTAAGTAATAAATTACTAAAATCTCTCTCTCTTTTTTTTTTTTTTTTTTTTTGTGTGTGTGTGTGTGTATGTTATAAACGTAAAATTCAAACTTTCATTTTCTAATATCAAAAGATTTTTTTTTTTTTTAAACTAGCATTAAATTCATAATCTTGCTTTTGTTTACCTCACTTAACCCTGCTCATGTTAATGTAAGAGACATAACACATAATGAAATTAAACACATCGATGACACCTCCAATGCTAATGTCCAATTCGAGAAAAAAAAATCTTAGAATCTTTAATATTTTGAAATTCATTCAATATGAATCAAAATGCTATGCTATATATAATAATAATAATAATAATAGTTTAAAGTAATAGTTCAATTCATAGAGTAAAAAGAAAAAAATAACAGCAATAACTAAAAGAAGTGAATATATATAAATTCAAAGGCATGTAAGTATACTAAAAGAAATCTTGTATCTAAGTAAGCTTAATTATCCAAATGTATTACTAATTTGAGTTGTCCCTTATACTCCAATAATATTAAATAAAAATCTGACTAAATGAAAAATATGCAAATGAAAGAAGAAAAAAAAAATTCACAGAAAATTGAAAAGTAATCACCTAATTCAGATATTAGCGTTTCAAACAACTCATTATAGCTGGCCAGGTCTATAACTAACAACAAAACACTAATAACCTCTAAGTGAAAAACTTATCAATAATAAATTAAAGAAACCGAAAATAAACTTATTAAATTAATAAAGTAAGTACCTAGAATGCAATTACTATTACACGAGGAAAAAGAGGAGAGGGAAAAGAAGAAAAAAAAAATAACAAGAAGAGAAAAAAGAAATCGCAGGAAAATATATTGAACTTAATGTTGGACGTATTGAATCTATCTTGTAAGGCACATTAATTAATTAATTTATTTTACAAATTTTGAAGGATGTACTGCAAGAGAAAAAAAATTATGAACAAACTGTTACTACGAGGGAAAAAAATCAAACATTATTCAGTGAGTGATATAGACCAGTCAAACAATTTATCCGCAAAATTTCTTTCATGCGATACCCCTTGGTGAGATCGTGACCTCAAATTGTATGAATGCGTTTGTGACTGTGCCGAGTTAGTAGCCAAAGCATTGTCCGATGAATTTTGAGAAGCATCTATTTGATATAACTCCGTGTCATCGGAGTGGAGGGAACGAGGAGGCGAGCTAGCTTCTGTCTCTGCCGTAGGGCATTGTGGTGTTTGGGGGTGAGATATAGTATGCAATAATGCATCCTCTGCTGTCCATTCATCGAATACAGCATTCTGCTTTTTATTTTCCTGTAGCGACTGGACCTCTCTATTCAATTCCAAATCATTTTTAACTAAGAACTGTAAATAATCCAGTTCTTTCTTTCTCTCCACATAAGGTATCAGACGTTGTGAATGAACAGTTTGCGGTTTTACTTTCGGATTGACTGCGTCAACAATCGTATACAGTACCTTATTCTGGCGCTTTTGAATTCGGAAAGGACCAGTGTAATTTCTCCGCTTAGGGAGTGAAGAATGTCTGTCGCTTTCGGGTGCATATAAATACACTAGCTGCCCATCGTAAAAATCGCGGTATTTCGCTGTTTTTGCCTGATACTGTTCCTGGCTTTCTGCTGCCTTTATCAAATTTTCTTTCACCTTTTCGAATGCATATTGTAATTGCCTTGTCTTTTTCTCGACAAAATCCTCATACGATGTATGCTGTGTAGGCGTTGGACTTTGTAAAACATCGTTCGGTAACATTGGATCGTAACTGAGGTGTAGATATGCTGGTTTGTCGTTGATCACGGAGTGCATACTGGAGTTATATAAGAGCGCATAAAATTGTATGTACTCATCCCAGTCCGAGGTACCTTCTGCGAATATGGATAACGATTTTTTAATATTTGAGTTGATACGTTCCGATTCCCCGTTACACCTTGGATTCATCGCTGTAGTTTGTAATTTAGTTACACCCATACGATTACATAAATGTGAAAATAATTCGCTCGTGAAATTAGTACCTCTATCTGTCAAAAAGTATTCTGGGAAGCCAAAAGTACAAGCGAAATCGAGAAATTTTTCTGCTGTTGTAAGCGCAGATTGATCCGGTATAGCGTATAATTTAATGAATTTAGTGAAGTGACAAATAATCGCCATTATGTACTTATTTCCCTTTGGTGTTTCCGGTAATCTGCCAATAAAATCGCAAGAGACGTATTCCATTGGTCGAGATGGTATATAATGTCTCTGAAGTGGTACGGGCGGTAATCGATTCGGAGATTTGAAGGAAACGCATTGTTTGCAAGTTTCTACATAGTGTTTGGTGTCTGAATATAAATGTTCCCCAAAATATTTTTCCCTAATTGCATCATATGTTTTTAAATGACCAAAGTGAGGAAGGTGTTTTGCTGCCAATATGTGTGGTTTGTATTTATCAGGAATGACTATTTGTGTGACCTTTTGGGATTTGCCGCCTCTCGGTACGTAACCTGTATGTATTAATAAATCATTGTGAAGTGCATAATCTTTTAATTTGGTTGGTAAAGGGCGTTCGCTTTTTAACTCGTCTATTATGGATTTTAATTTTTCATCGGCGTGCTGAGCTAATTTGATATCATCTGTGGTAGGCATATCTATTTGAACAGAATTGACATAAAAGTCTCTAGAAAGAATATCCGCAAGGTGGTTCTCTTCTGATTTAATAAGCTCGAAATTATAATTATATTCATTAAGGAATGTGAACCAACGTGTAATCCTATTTCCTGGGGATTCCAATTTTGAAAGTTTTGTTAGTGCAGCATTATCGCATCTAATAGTGAAGGTGCGACCGTATAAATAATGTTTGAAGCTTTTGATTGCCTCAACAATAGCCATTAATTCTTTCTCCATAATGGTATAGCGAACTTGCGTCGGGTTTAGTTTTTTTGAAAAGAAAGCTATGGGATGTATGATACCATGTGTATCTTTTTGTCCTATGGTCGCGCCTAAAGTTTTATCGCTGGCGTCAGTTGATAGGATAAATTCTTTGTCATAATTAGGGTGAATAAGAATGGGAGGCTGAGATAATTTGGATTTTAAAATTTCAAATGATTCTTGTGCCTCAGTTGTCCACCGAAATTTCTGATTTTTTCGCGTTAAATTTGTTAAAGGGGCCGAAAGTTCTGAAAAGTTACGTATAAATCTTCTATAGTAACCCACTAAGCCCAAAAATCTACGCGTTTTTCGAACAGTTGTAGGAGGTGGAAAATCCGTGATTTTTTTTATATTGGAGTCGTTAGGGCGAATTCCTGCATCATCTAACGTATGACCTAAGAACTCAATTTTGGGAAGGCAAAAGGAACTTTTTTCAGGATTAAGTGTCAGTCCGAATTCTCGAAATCTTTCAAATAATTTTCTTAATTTATGTAACATTTCTTGTATGTCATTAGCACCTATACAAAAATCATCTATATAATTCGCAATATTTAACTGAGAAATAGGAGCTAAAAGCTGATCGGAAAGCCGACAAAATGTTTCTGGGCTAGCTGCCAAGCCTTGTGGCATGGACGTGAAACGATACGAACCAAAATGGCTAGAAAATGTGGTCATGTCCCTGTCTTCCGGTTTCAGTGGAATTTGCCAAAATGAAGATGATAAATCTAAGGAAGTAAAGTACTTTGATCCTCTCAATTTTTCTAATACGTGATTAATTAATGGTAATTTATATCTAGGGTACTTTAAATGAGTGTTTAATTTCCGATAATTCACAACTAAACGCCATTTCTGTTTGGTAGGATCGTTAGAAGGATTTTTCTTTTTTATGAGAAGTGAAGGAAAACTAATTGCACTTTCTGATTTTTCAATAAGTTTTGCTGATTCCAGCTCATCTAATTGACGTTTTAATTCTTTTTCTAACGCCTGTGGCACATTATAAGGGCGAATAGATGGTAATTGTGTAATGTCTACTGATAAATTTGGCGTTAAAGCATTAGTCTTGCCAATTGTGTATAATCGTTTGCTAAAAATATCTGAAAATTCGAACAGTAGAGGTAATAACTGATCTCTCATTTGTGCATCTAAGTGGTCTAAATTGAAGTCCGATGTCTTTAGTTCTCTTCGACGAAGTTGTTTTATATGTTCAATGTCTCGAACCGATTTGTCAGATGTAATGGAACCTAACCGAGTCCCTTTATTAAGATGTAATCGTTGCGAAGATAAATTTGAAAGTAATACTGAAATGGTTTTGTTCTTTTGAATTTTACAAACACCTGAATTTAATTCAACTGGCTTGTTTACCTGTAGTGGTGTAAAAAGAATATCCTGCCCTTCCTGTTCAGAGATGTCTAATTTCAAATCAATTAATTTTGACTCGTAAGGGCGCAATATGCACTTTGTTTTTAATGTTGCATAATCTACATGTGTATTATTTGATGAGATAGAATTTGCATCTCGCACTTTAATTGTAAAATTTCCTAATTTTAGAGTGTCATTTAAAAAATCCATGTGTTGTTTGTGTTGTTTTAAAAAATCATACCCGAGAATTGCCTGGTACTGTGTTGTGAGTGCATTCTGTGTAATAAAAAGATTATGTCTGAGCCTTTTCGTACCGATAGTGATTGGCATTGTAAAGGAACCCACTATCTGCAAAGAATCTCCCGAAATAGAGTTAATATTAACGTCAACCGTATTTTCTTTGATTGACCTGTCGTGTTTAATTCTGTCAAAAATAGATTTCTCTAACAGGCTTACAGAAGCTCCGGTGTCTAACAAAGCTGTCACTGAAGAACCCGCAATTTTGATGTCAATGACCGGCAAATAATAGTTTAAGGTGTCAGCGCGGCTAGAATATACCTGGGTATTTACAACATGAAACCTTGATGCCTGCGGCCCTGTGTAATGTTCTGTAGAGGGGGGAATACATGCGTGGGCCAATAAATCATTCGACTGAGAATGTATTCCCCTTTTTAGTTTAAAGAACTCCGGGGAAAATAATGTGTATCTCGTCTGTCCTGGAAACGTACTTTGCGAGGAGATGCATTATTATTTGGGCGATTTTCGTGAGAGGGTCTATCTAAATTTTGCCTGGTGAATACCCGACTTCTATTCCTACTGTCTCCATAATAACAATCCTTTGTGAAGTGGTTTCTTTTGGAACAAATTTCACAGAAGGGGTAGTTTTTATTATTTTGAGAATTCCCTCTAAAAGGAGACTGCCTATTCTGTCTATTTACGAAAGACCCCTGGTTATGACGGAAAGATCTTTCTCTCTGTCTGGATCTGTCAGACCAATTGTTATTGTATGACCTATCACTATTGGAAGGCCTGTTTGTTCTGGCTGTAACAGTTAAGTCATCCAGTTTTTGAGATAAAGCGGCTACAGTTTCATCAGTCTTTTGAGCATGTAGTTCTAATAGCGCCCGCAAATCGGAATTGGAAATTTCTTTCTGTACATTATTAATTGTGGTATAAGTATTAGATGAAGAGGCACTGGGAAAAAATTCCTCATTGGCCTGTAATAATTCTACAAATTTAACCGCATCCGAGAAATTTTGAGGATCTTTAAGAAGTGTGTCTTTTTTATATTTTGGCAATAAGCCTTCTAGAAATTTGGACAATTTTGTATGCTCAAATAGTGCCTTAGTATCTTAGTTAGTCAAATCGATATCCCCGAAAAAATTTTGTGTAGCAGTTGCTACGCGTGTCGCATAGATTTTTGCACTCTCTCCTTCATTCATTTTACAATTTGAGTATTGTTTTTGCCTTGTGGCTAAGCTAGGTTTGTTATCGAAAAATGCAAGAAATTTTGTTTTAAATGTGTCATAATTGTGCTCGTCTGCGAAATCCGGTGAATTAATAATGTGTGAAAGTGCATCACCCCGAATTCGACTCTTAAGAATTAATAATTTTTCCTCATCCGTACATTGAGCGAGAGTAGTAATCTTATCAAAGTTATCAAGAAAGTATTTTGGTGTCACCGCCGACAAATTGTCAAACTGCGGGATAATAGCTTGAAATCCCGCTAACTTAGAAATGAGGGAATTGGATTGTGAAATTTCGGCATTAGGTTGTGCCATATTGAGAGAGAAACTAATTACCAAGGGTAGTAACTTAATCAACAAAACAAAACAAAACAAAGTATCGAGATAAAGGTAAATGGGTGAAAATTGAAATCATTAATTAAATCCTCCATTAATTAAATCCATCCATAAAATAAATATATTATTACACTGACTACTAAATATTACCACATATGTATGCAATAGAATACAATTTTAGCACATTATCAATAAAGGAATAATTCTAAAATGTTAACGCAAAATTATAAAATGGTTTTAGATTAAAATGCTATACACACAAAAATAATAAAATGCACTAAAGTAAACTAAATATGATATATGAATAAAATATTAACAAAATACTCATGAAATAATTAATGTAACATTAATGAAAGAAAGTACGAGGTAGGTTTAGATGTTTAAAAGATAGTTGTTGATAGACCATAAAATCTGACATTTTTTGAACATAAATAAAGAAATAAGAAAAATATTATTAATACATATACATAAATATATATATATATTTTTTTTTCTATCCGCCAATCCTAATTATAAACGCATGCATGCAAATGCATTCCTAACATGATTTAACTGCATACTCACAAATACACAAGAAATAATCTTATTCAGTTTTGTAACTTAACGTACAGTAAACACTCTAAATAAATTCGTTTCAGCATTCAATAAAATAGATATATAATATTGAACTAGTTCTCTTATAAAGTAATATATGATAAAAATACATATAAGGTATCAGAATAATCTGTCTCCCAACACTTTGCATAGCAATGTAACTGGACAAAAAAATTGAAGGTGACTCAACCTTGCAGTTTTTAATAGTCAACGATATAATTTACTGGTAATCTTTGTTTCTTTTATTATTTTTTTTTTCTGTTAGTATTATTTCAATACTGTCTTTAATCTTTTTAATTTTAAGTTTTAAGAAAACGCGTGTAAGCATGTTAACTTTTATTTTATTTTATTTTTACATAGTGCTATTGCTAAAGTAGTATAGATAGTTCTTATAAATTTTGATAACATTGTTAAAACCGTGTGGTAACGGTATAATTATTAAACCGTTTGGTCACGGCACCATTGTTACGATGCGTGACATATTAAAACATGTAATAAATGGATGAAATAATTTAAACCTTAGTTTGGCCGTGAAATAAGGTATGAAATAATTGGATTTATTGTTATAAAGACCCATCGGTAATTTATTTTTAACTCATAAAGTTATTTAAACTGTTCTAAATAAGTATAAAATAAAATTTGATGTTGCGTTGTGTTTTCTGGGGAAAGAAATAAATGGATTTAAAATATTAACTATAACAAACATTTATTAAATATAAAAATTTCTCAACCTAACACTATATTTTCATTTACATAACGATGAAAAATCTCAAACTCTACGAAACTCTGAGAAATCTGAAAAAATCTGAGAAAATCTTATTTACATTTACAAAAAAATATTTAAACTGATCTCGAAAATGGCTTAATTTAGAACAATTAAATTATTATTGTTTATCAAAACACATTCTAACTACTTTAGCAATAATAAACAATATTATTAATTATTACAAATTTGTCACTCTTTAATTGATTGATGGCAATTGGATTTACCTGTAATCCGGTGCAGAGAAGGGATGGTTATCTTTTAGTTTTATTTTTTTAACACACTTATTTAAATATCCACTAATGAGGATCACATAAATAAAATTCTGAAAGTTCTTAAACGACGAAAAATTAATACACTAAGAGAACCTTTGCAAAACGATGAAAAATCTCAAACTCTAAGAAACTCTGAGAAATCTGAAAAAATCTGAGAAAATCTACCTTCTCTGGCTGTGCAATCCAGTTTTGCTCAAATCTTCGTCCCCCATTTTTTCCCTAAACTCGTAAATAATTAGTTTAGCCACTCTGGCTCCTAATTCTCCTAAACCGACCAGTTACTAACTCTTTTGCCCGAAATTTACCTCTCTCTAACTTGCCATTGGTCATTCCTCAAATCTCACACTTTCTCATTGGATTTCTACAGCCTTATCGTCAACACCTCCATGTTTTTCTTAAATTTTATTTTTCAATTTATCTCCCCTTGATGTTTATTATATGTTTTCCTTTTCTGAAGCTTTGCCTACGAATTCTCACCGACCAACATCAAAAGCTTCCCGCAAATTGACCGCTACGCATATGACCACAACAGGTCATATGCATTCAATGATTCCCCCTCTTTCGCGGTTGCTCTATTGTAAAACTGCAAGGCGTCCCGCGATACACAAAAATGATTTCTAGCTAGCGAACATTCGTTTTTCCCACTCTTTTCAAAGAACGTCAAAAGATGAAATTTATATGTTCGACTTTCACCAAGATTTCTTTTAACTCTTCCGAGCGCAACGCTTAAAATTATTAATAAATTTCCTGTCCTGACATTTAGCTGAAGTACACTTTTCTATGATATCAATGACTTTTGCACGTGCATGAATTCCATTCCTTCCAACATTATCCCTTATTCTGTTCAATTCCGTATATTTTTGAGACTTGCTTTTATTAAACTCCTGACGCAACTTTTGTGCTAAATTCTTTTGAGAATACCGCATGTTTTTAGTCGACCTTCAGGTGATCACTAATGAACGGTTTTTAACACCTGCAGATTTTTCTGGAATCGCACTTTCTTAATAAAGGCTTTTTATCTGCATTGGGGCTGTATACAAATTTCTGCACATTACCTACAGGCTCAACCTAACACTATATTTTCATTTACATAATCGTTTGCAGATTGGCGTACTTAACACCACGAATTATACATCTCGTCGCACTAGCAAATATCCAAAGTGTACTGTAACTGCTATAATGGCATAGTTAACGCCGCTAAATATTTCTACTGGTAGCAAATAATCCAGCTGGACCGAACCGGCTTTAAGATAATCTGCATTTTAATTATTTTTCATTTTCAAGATATTATTTATTCTGTTTTGGAAAAACGAATAATCGCTAATTCTAAACTCCTGTTGTCTAAGCGAACTTACTATTTGAAAATTGTCAACTTTGTGTAACACATTTTGAGTTACTTATTTCATATAGTTTTTATTTTGGCGTAAAATAGGCGTATTTCTACTTCATGTTTGACAATTTCATGCGATTCTAGATACTTGGAAACGCTTTGTTGCAAAGGAATGAATGATTTTATGCCAAATCTGGCAACCATTCGGTTTATTTTTTCAGTTTTTTATTAATATCTTCTAAAATAATTCGATTTTCGAAATTTAAATCAGCTTAGCAGGTTCCTCGGAATTTTTCGAATCTGTGGGCACCTTAGTCGAAACTCAAATCCCTACGGTTTAGGAGGAGTTAGGTCAACAAGCTTTGACAGCGCCAGCGGCCTTTACTTTTTTTTAGAATAGAGAGATATAGATAGTTAAAAACAAATTTTAAATATTTCAATCACTTCACCGCCATTGTACAGTTGCTAAAGTAAGAACAGGCGCGAAACTTTTTGTTCACTCTCTGTTTCACGTCATGTCACGTCCAAGTTGCGCTTTGATTTTTCCTACCCGTTTTTTCCAAGACCTCGGTGACAATCCTGATCTTTCCTTTTTTTTTTTTTTTTTTTTTTTTAAACATTACGGTCACTAAAGTGACCGTCGAATTCGACAGATTCCACCAGAGGCGTCACTAAGGGAGGGGACAGGGGGGGGGGAGTATCCTCTCCCAAAAATATATCCCAGTTGGCAAAATCCCATTCTTCACTTGGTAAAACGTGTTTCAGTTGGAGGAAAAAAAAATGTATTTTGGACTCGATCTTCGGAATCTTATTATTTTTATATATTTTTCCACTATCATTTTCACGTGTGTCAAGCTGGCCGGACCACATTCCGCAAAATGGAAAAAAACATAACAAAAAATTAGTGCTATATTAGTGCTAATTAGTGCTCGAACCTCGGAATTAGTGCTACTTATTTAAGCGAGTAATTCACAATTCAATGTGGTCCGGCTATCTTGACGTCAAGCTGGCTGGCCACATACAGAAAAAAATCTGATGTGTCCAACACATGACTTCCTTGCACGTCCATTAGATCAAAAATATTTTCGACGCACTTCCTCTAAATTTATTTGTTTGAAAGAGATAAAATATCAATAATAGTAAGGTTTAGCGATTTCTAGCCAAATATTTCGATATCGCCAAGCTGAGTTCAATTTGAAAGATTTCCTTCTGACACTTTATTTGGCGATATTTCACCAAAAGCCGACAAACTTGAGATAGTCAGCGAGATTTTGGGGATAGCTAAAGTAGTCATTGACCACAGACTTTCAATGAATTGAATGCATCTATACACCTCAATGTATTCAAAGTCATTTGGCTCACCACGTAAATAAATTCTCAGTCGATTGCTGTCAAAAAAGATATTGAAAACAGTTAGATATTACAATAGTTCTAAATACAAAGTTAAAAAATCTACGGGTTAAAGTTTTAGAGTTATACAAAATAGGAAATAATTTTTGGCGCCAAATTTGGCGATATTTCGGCGAAACTCGTCAATGTCGACGACATTTGGCGAGATTTTAAGCATAAACCAAACAATGACAGATTATCGCCAAATTTGGCGATATTTCGCCAAAACTCGCCAAGAACGATGACAAATGGCGATACTTTGGGCATGGACCAAATGACTGACTATCGCCAAATTTGGCGATATTTCGCCAAAGCTCGCCAAGGTCGAGGACAGACGGCGAGATTTTGGGCATGTACCAAACAATGACTGTCTACAGTTGTATTATAATGAAGATGACCATAGACATTAAGGTACTGAAATTCTTTTCGGTGGTCCTTTCAATAAACTCTCCAGTAGATTGGAACCAAAAATCGAGATGCAGAACTAGATGTTACAACATTCTTATATATGAAATTTCATAATAGTTTTTGAGATTTGAGAGTTAAATATGCACACACGTACACCAAAAGTCGCCAAGCTTGGCGACTTTTGGCATAGTTCTTGAGGGAGGCACGTGACCGTGGTCGGACCATTACCTAACTTATGTGGTAGGACGGTATTGTGCTTGAAATGGATGAATGCCCCTAAAATTGCTATTGACCGTAATGTATTGGAAATCTTTTGAGTGTTCCTGTAGCAGAACTATAAATGATAAAGACACTTTTTTTAATGGAGAAATTCATTTTCTAACTCTTTACAGCATATATCACTTCTGAGTCGTTTGAAATAGCCCAATACCTCTAAAAAACGCTTTGATGAATTTCGGCCCATAGAGCGTAATGTATTTCGAATCTTTTGGGCGGTCCTGTAGATAAACTATTCAGTCGAATGGAACCGAAAGGGGAGGTGCACAACTAGATGTTACAACTATCCAAAATATGAAGTTTCGACATTCTACGCCTAATAGCTTTTGAGTTAGGCGAGTTTAATGAATTTCGGCCCATAGAGCGTAATGTATTTCGAATCTTTTGGGCGGTCCTGTACATAAACTATCCATTCGATTGCCTCCAAAAGGGGAGGTGCACAACTAGATCATATAACAATCCTAAATATCAAATCTCAACATTCTACGATCAATAGTTTTTGAGATATGCGAGTTACATACATACGTACGTACGTACGTACGTACAGACGGCATGGAAAAACTGGCCACAGTAGACTCGCCACTGGTCAAAATGAGTTGCAGACGCGTTAATATGATCGTGCATGCTAGCCTACGATGAGATGCATCGAAAAAAAATTTTATATTAAATTTAGAGGTAGTCAAAATCGGTATTTATGTCGAAATTTGGCCCCCAAAATTTTTCGGGATCACATTACTTACTTATACTACGTACAAGGAAGTAAAAATATTTTTTACCAAATTTGGATACATACAGAATTAGTGCTATATTAGTGCTGGCTGAATACCAAATTAAAGAATTTTTGATCCGTATTTAAAAAAGTTATTAAATAATCAATGTGGTCCGGCTATCTTGACGTCAAGCTGGCCGGCCACATAAATAAAAAATTATTTTTTCTGGAATTTTAATACATACAAAATTAGTGCTAGTTTAGTGCTGGCTGAATACCAAATTACGTAATTTTTTATCCGTAAACAAATAATGTGGTCCGGCTATCTTAACATCAAGCTGGCCGGCCACATAAATAAAAAGTTATTTTTTCCCGAATTTCGATACATACAGAATTAGTGCTATATTAGTGCCGGCTGAATACCAAATTACAGAATTTGTGCTCCGTATTTGAAAAAGCTATAAAATAATCAATGTGGTCCGGCCGTATAAAGAAAATATTATTTTTTCTGGAAGACTTACATTTAGGTACTCTATATCCATAAGCAGTGGCGGTTCTAGGGGGGGGGGGTCACGGGGGTCATGACCCCCCCCCCAAATGGTCTTCGACTAAGGGGCCTAGATTAACCATCCCCCCTTAAAAAAAGAGGGCCCAAGTCGAGCTCGGACAAGGGCCCAAAATAGGGGCCTAGATTAACCATCTCCCGCCCCCCCCCAAAAAAAAGAGGGCCCAAGTCGAGCTTGGACAAGGGACCAAAATTCAGAAAGGCCTTGATCATGTGCATACATACTACATTGTGCTACTGAAAGAGAATTTCTTTTTAGAAGACCATTGGTCTTACTAGTTTATTTTATAATAAAACTAAAGTATGCACACAATATTCTATGTGCTCAGACGTTCATCCTTGGAAGAAAAATATGCAGCCATTTTGTAAATATGAGCGCTAATCCATATCCATGGAGAGCAAGGGAAGGGGGAGTCACAACGAGCCTGATTAAGGTAAAGGTGGAAGGGGTAGTTGCCCCAAACCCATAATAAAAGAAAACTCAAAATCAAAAAATAGTTTATAGAAAAATGTGTGAATTGTGTGTGCGTAATTTATTACTTTCGTATTCTAACCCCCCCCTCCCCGTTTCAAAAAGCCTTCCTCGTCTTGAAAAGCAGTCTAAGGAGCACCTATGTTTGTAAATAATTAATTTATGGAATCCAAATCTACCGTAACTGCTACAAGATCATAAAAATTATAGAGAAGGAAAGGCGGGGGGGGGGGGGTCACGAGGGAAGGGATCATACCTAAACAGGGCCGGATTACCCATTGAGTATGCTTCTGCGTCTGCGTCAGAACCTTATTATCGCTTGGGCAAATCGGGACTTTGCCCAGGGCCCCTGCTCGAAAGGGCCCCCAATTTCAAATATTGTTCTGAAATACATTTTTATATCAAAATTTTATGAAAAATAAAACAAATTTCAAAGATGGGGGCCCCCAAATTCATCAATGCCCGGGGCCCCCATTGGTCATAATCAGGCTCTGGCCTGCGTTACAATTTAGAAGAATAAAATTATAATCAAACGTCATTAAAGCTATTTTAGTGTTAATATTTTTACAGCATTTGTAACTCCGAGAAAATAATTCTGATTAATTAGCTATTTGTACACAATAAAAAATTTCCAGCATTGTTAGCCACCACACTTCTTAATTGAAATTTCAATGAATATGTGCTAGAAAGTTTGAAGCTGACTAATTAGCTTGAAGTTTTATGTGCACATTTCAGTGATGTGCTGCATTAGACAGATCATTGTGATATATTTTGAAATTAAATAAAGTAATGAGAATTTTTAGCACTACGTCTACTCGAAACTCGAAAGGGCTATGGTAATCATAAGAAGGCTTTTAAATAAAAAAAACCTTCGTAACCCTGTCATCACACTCCATGATTATAAGCTTTTAATTATGAAATTTGTTCCATAGAAGAAATTGTTTTTCCCTTTGAAAGTATCTGGAAGCAAGCAGCTCTGTAAAATTTAAATATGGGATGATACACAACACATTAGCGGCAAAAACCATGTGTTCTGTAAAACATTTTTCTCTCCGAAAATTATGCTTCCTTTCAGTGTCTAAAAAGTGTTCAAAAATTCTAAAGGAAATCGCATTTTCAACTAAGCGCTAAGCAGGTGTTTTCCATTGACGAAACACCAATCCATTAATTAGTAGTGGCATATCTTTTTAAGTTTAAAGATGGGTATAGTGAGGGGGTCAAGAACCATTATAAATTCATAGTGATGCCTGATGCTTGTACCACAAACTCAGTGAGGGCTTAGAACTTGGCGGAAAAAATACTTCACTATGTTTTTTTTTTCTTTTTTTTTACGACCGTTGCAGATGGTATACAAGTATCAGGTGTATAAATCCTTTGCTCGCATATGATTTCAGTTTTTCTGGTTTTTTGCCAATTCCAGCCCTGGAACTAATAGTTTTTTTTATAAAAATTTAAAAAATAATTACTTTTTTTAGTGAGTAGCCGCCACCTTCACGTCCAGATAGTCGGCCCACATTGGCATTAATTTTGAATGCATTGCAATTCCAGAAAAAATATTTTTTTTCTTTATGCGGCCGGCCATTTTGACGCCATGATAGCAGGATCACATTGTTTTTTACTAACTTTCTTAAATACGGAGCACAAATTCTGTAATTTGGTAGTCAGCCAGCACTAATATAGCACTAATTCTGTGTGTATCGAAATTTGGTAAAAAATAATTTTTTCTGAATGTGGCCGGCCAGCTTGACGTCAAGATAGCCGGACCACATTGCTTATTTAATAACTTTCTTAAATACGGAGCACTAATTCTGTAATTTGGCATTCAACCAGCATTAATGTAGCACTAATTCTGTATGTAACAAAATTCGGGAAAAAATATTTTTTTCTTTATGTGGCCGGCCAGCTTGACGTCAAGATAGCCGGACCACATTGATTATTTAATAACTTTCTTAAATACGGAGCACAAATTCTGTAATTTGGTATTCAGCCAGCACTAATATAGCACTAATTCTGTGTGTATCGAAATTTGGTAAAAAATAATTTTTTCTGAATGTGGCCGGCCAGCTTGACGTCAAGATAGCCGGACCACATTGATTATTTAATAACTTTCTTAAATACGGAGCACTAATTCTGTAATTTGGCATTCAACCAGCACTAATGTAGCACTAATTCTGTATGTAACAAAATTCGGGAAAAAATATTTTTTTCTTTATGTGGCCGGCCAGCTTGACGTCAAGATAGCCGGACCACATTGATTATTTAATACCTTTCTTAAATACGGAGCACTAATTCTGTAATTTGGCATTCAACCAGCACTTATGTAACACTAATGCTGTATGTAACAAAATTCGGGAAAAAATATTTTTTTCTTTATGTGGCCGGCCAGCTTGACGTCAAGATAGCCGGACCACATTGAATTGTGAATTACTCGCTTTAATAAGCAGCACTAATTCTGAGGTTCGAGCACTAATGAGCACTAATTTTTTATCCTGTTATTTTTCATTTTGCGAAATGTGGTCCGGCTAGCTTGACTCAGTATCATTTTCTTCTCTTTCGGATGGAGACAAGCAGGATTTTTTTCTAGGATCATAAAAAGAATAGCGTAGTAAAACGTGGGAGGGCGGTTAGAAAATCCAGACTTGACCGGGACTGAAAGGACATACTCAAGGTTTGTGGTATCCTATGTGTGTAAGATGACAGCAAAATATGTGTTTTTCGCAAATATGTATCGCTCCGAACTTCTTTCTTCCTTTCAAGTATAGTATAACCTCGATATCTCGAAGTCGAAAGGACACCGAAAAAACACGAGTTTTCGAGATTACAAGGTAATTAAGGCTTTAGTAAAAATTTGAAAGTAAAATCTGCATAAATATGTAATTATTTGATTGATCTATATTGCTATTTATGTGTACATTTATTTGCGTTCACAAGAGAAAGTAAGCAGACCGTAATGCACCTAACTATTACAGGGGTAATCGTGCTGTGCCTCTATTTTTGTATCCAAGTGTAAAAAAGAAATAAAGAACATTGAATAATTTACTCGTAAACATTTATTTTAGCTAAATTATACCATATCGCTCCATGTTTCATGTTATGCCGTATATGATGTTAAATAGCTACAGATACAATAATTAGTAGTAGTATTATTAAGAAATCATTTAATGTGGGATCTACCTAAAAAAAAAAAATATAAATGTTTTGTGAATCATCAACGAAGCATCCCCATAATCTCTAGTTAGAGTCATGAAGAGAACGCAGAATTTTTCTGCGGAATGATGAAGGCCATCATCTTTCTTCTGTTTTCTTTATTTATCTTAAAATTGCTTTATCTGCCCTCTTTCATTGTTTTAAATATCCCCTACTAGATACTTTGCCTACCCCCATTGGTTCCCGATTTGATTCAAAACCAATGCAGGGAAGCAGTGGCGCACGCAAGGGATGGGTCCAGGGAGTATGGACCCCTCACAAAAGAGTTAACTTTGGCTCATTAAATCAGCGTGTAATTTTTGACAGTTTGATACGTTATATGACTTTACCAAATATATTTTTCAATTATGTTTTTATTTATTTATCTTAACTGCTAAAGATAAATAAATAAAACATAACTGGAAAACATGCAATTATATTGAATCGCGGAAGAATCTATAAAAGGTATCACTATAAAAAATTTATTTTCGACATTTTTTTCAGGTGGTTGTCAGTACTGATCCTTGACTGTCGGCCGTTCACGTGCAAACTGAAATAGACCGCCCCTTTTTTTACAAACCTTATGCTTTTTTTTTTTCGACGTCCTTAAATTTGGCTTCCCGCATGCTATGCACTATCTTGTCCCCGTTATGCTCTGATATCACCTTTATGTGCTGGACCCACTCCAAGGCAAAATCCTTTGTGCGCCACTGTAGAGAAGTAATAGGAGTCTAAAAAGGAAATCTTAAACATACTCCCCTCTTGCATATACCACTGCCTGAACTTGTTGCACAGTGGAAGTAACTTTATTTTTGCCCTTTATCAAGATGCTGAAAGGGTTATAGTGAAAAGAAATGATGGAAAACGTGATTTGAAACAGGCAATTTTTAACTTCTATAAATACGTAATTAACGCTGCCAAATAATTTATTTTGCCAACATGTTGTAAATGCCCAAATTGAGCCACAAATTAAACTTCACAATAAGTGATGTCTTATTTTGCAGAAGAAAACTGACAAATGAATGCAGCTATTTATATCATTTCGGAAAAACACATCATCTGAAATAGGGATGGACGCGAGACGAAAAATTGGTGTCTCGCGTCTCGCAAACCACCCGAAAAGCTTTGTGTCGTCTCGCAAAAATCCCTATATCATAATGTTAAAAATGTTGTCTCGTCTCGCAAAAAAGCTGTAAATCTCTGTCTCGTCTCGCAAAACGTCGTCTCGCGTCCATCCCTAATCTGAAATTTTAAACTCCTGTAATCCAAGCGATCGAATCTTATGAAATTCAACTCACATGTGTAGATACAGGCTTTTTTCGGATTACTCATTGGTCGGCGAGAGTACGCGCATGCTAAAACAGTATCAAAGAATCTGGTTGTTGCTGCGCATGTGTAAAGATAGGTGCTATTCTGGTATTTTCAGAAAGAGTACATCGATACTGTATTTTAATAGGCTTGTACAACAGATCTTCTTGTACAATGTTCTATGCTTTTCTTTTTACTCGCTTCACATGTTGAGTCCTACTTTATGCCCCCTACTCTCGTAAACCTAAAAAAATCGCCACACGTTTGCGAGCTGCACAAGTTTCAACTCGAAAAGGAATAACATGAAAACGACGTAACAAATGAGCGATAAATGCATCAGTTAAGGAATTTGAAGACATTTAATTATTAAAAACACATTTATTGGCAACCGAAAAATTAATAAATCAAAGTAATGCTGGGGTGATTCCTACTTGGTGATTCCTTTAGGACCTCACTCCGCCATGTAGGTGATAAATGCATAGAATAGTATTAGGTGATAAATGTTGTAACCTTGGCGACATTCTTTGAATATATGGCAACCCTTGTGAAAGCCTCCATGTTGAACTCCGGTGCTGTGATTGTAACTAAGGTATATGACTGCGGTTAAAAGAAAACTCTTGTTTTTAAAAGTTAGTTTTAGATTTCAAACTATTTCTTTTATCCTTGGCAGGGTACTTACGTGTTATCTAAAGAATCATTACCGCTGAATTATTTTTTCGGAAAATTTGGCGGCTAACTGTTGCCAGTAGTATTCTGAACCATCAATAATTTCATGTGTCCGGCATTTATCTTGGCGAAAAACTGCTCTTCTTGTCGGACAGCCCGGATAATACGTAAGTGCCCTTGCTATTATTAAGGTATGAGTTCGGCTATAACAATTCTAGAGTTTAGATTTAAAAAAAAACCGTTTTAGAACTTCCGTAGTGTCTTTGAGAACGTTGGACGTCCTGGAGGCAAGATGGGGAAACGCGCCAAGACTGCTGATTTTAAAATTGTGCCAAGTGGAGTTCGGTTGATTCCTACTTAAACGCGCCCGCTCTCACCAAGGTGACGATAACAATACATAAGCAGTTACCATGACGATTTTTTGTATTTGTGTGGCACCGTAACTTAGAATTCACACGGCGGTTTGGAACAACATGTAAGTACATTACTTTATATTTTATTATTATTATTATCATTTAATTTTTTTCGGGGGGAGGGGAGGTTGCCAATGAATGCAGTTTTAATAATTAAGTGTCTAAACTGGTGCGTTTATTGCTAATTCGTTCCTTTTCGTTTTCATCTAGTTCTTTTGGGAGCGTTGAAAGTTGTATATAACTCCTCAAACCGATGACTGGAAAACTTGCCAAAGTGCGACGATTTTTTAGACTGACGAAAGCGATTGGCGATTGTGCTCAATTCATTCAGCGTCCGACATTATTAAATTGATACTTCCAGAAGAAAACTGCCAAATGAATACAGCTATTTATATCATTTCGTAAAAATGCATCATCTGAAAATTTATACCTCCTGTTATCCAAGTGATCGTATTAGCAATTTTAAAATTTATGAAATTTAAGAAATACATTTCGACTTAGATCTTTCTCATGCTTTTTAATTTGACGTGAAACTGACATAATGTCTTATGAAATGTCATACTTATGTGTGACATTTTGACCAAAGGCTTTTATTTTGGTTACTGATTGGTCAGGGAGAGTATGCGCTTGGTCAAACTGCATCAAAAGCGCCTTCCAAGAATCTGCCTCGAGGCGCCTTAGTGTTTTAAGTTTTAATATATATAGATAGATGGGTTAATGCATTTTTAAATGATTATGGGATTATGATTTTCACTTTAATTTTAAAATTGGGGTTGTATTTGTGTACTGGTTTGTATATGACTATTGATAAAACTGATAATGAAAAAAAATTATCATTATTTTGTATATTTATTAATAATATAATGTATTATATATAAAATATAAAGCCCCAATTTTAAATTTAACCCATTTGTGCCTGGATATTTTTGCGACTTTCTTAGATTTTTACTGATAACAGAAATAATAGATAAATTTCTGATGTCAACTTCTTGAACAAGGGATGATTTCTTTTAAAATCATTATGCATAAAAATCGAAATATCAATATCCTACTTGGTCATGTTAAAATATTTTGTAGAGTTTTGGCTCAATACTTATGAATAAAGGCTAGGAAAAATAAATAACGTTTTCGACTAATAGCGAAAATGCCGTCCCAAAAAAGGGACGCTAGGCATAAATGGGTTAAAAATTTTAAAAAAAGGAAAAAATTGTTATAATTTTATGAATCTAATATGCAATGTTTAATGCACTAAAGCAAATAAAACTTTCAAACTTCTTTCTTAAATTAATCTAATTTTGGGTCATAAAGAGTTAAAACTGAAAATGAAAGTAAGTAACGGTATATTTCTCGTAAAGAGATAAAGGGAAGAAAGTTACCCACCTGCAAACCTCTTGATAAAACGATCGTATGTGTGGGAATGGAAAAGGGTGTGTGTGTGCTCCGAAGAGACAGGTATCTCAAACAAATTACTATCGCTCATCAAAGTAAATAGTACTCTCTTTTATCAGTTTGCCTTCACCTGCATCACAAGCAATAAATGTTGAGAATAATTTCATTCTAGGTGTCTAGCAATGGCGGATCTCGGAGAGAGGATAGGGGGCTTCAGTCTCCCCAAAAGAAATAGCGTATGGGTTACATTTTGCTTCTTTGGAAAGACTGTTTGTAGCAAATGAGCTTTTCTTATACATTACACTCATCTTAAGAAATTTGCAATGCTTAAGCATAACATTTTACTTTATTCTATATTTTGTTTTGGTAAAATAAATTTTTTCCTAAAAAGTAGCCCCCTTTCCCCCAAATATTCTGCAACTGCTTCTTATGTCTAGTTTAGAGTGATATATCAAGAAATAGACCTGTAAATGTTTCAACTAGCTTGAATATTGCAGCCAGGGGCGGATCCAGAAAAACAATCTGGGGGAGGGGGGGGGGGGTCCGGTTTCTATTAGAATGATACACTGACTTCCCAATACTGTTTCTTCCAATATACAGGGTTGCCATAATTAAACTGCAAGTGTTCAATGGGTGCTGGAGAGAAAACTACTGAGAATATTCCAGTGAAATTTGGTATCTACACGTTTCAAACATGCGCAAGTCAAATATGGGAAAAAAAAAAAATCGTCATTTTCACCCGATAGATGGCGCTGTACCGTATTTCAAAGCTGACCGGTGGCATATACACCTTCCAAAACCAATAGACAGAGCATAGTGACATTCTAAGAGGCATATAAACAATATAAAACATCATTTACAGTTTATCAAAATTCCATACAATTCGCTTCAGTAATTAAATTTTTGCAGTAACATGTAATCAAAAATTAACGTAAATTAAGATCACAAATTAAACAATTCATAAAGACGCTTTGGAAAACAATTAAACCATTATTTATTCTCATTGACACTCATTGGACCTCTTCTTAATCGTTTCATACGCCGGTATTCTTTCAGAGTAGCTGAATAATTGCAACCATTCTGATAGAATATCTTCACTAACAATGCACGTTCCTTCTTATTCAGAGTCATGATTGACCATTACTCAATGTGGTCTTGTTTTTACACTGTTCGACGGGCTTAAAATTTGCATATATGACGTCCATAAGCATTGAAACACGATATAGCGCTATCTATCGGGTGAAAATGGCGAATTTTTTTTTAAATTGCATATTTGACTTGCGCATGTTCTGAAACGTGTAGATACCAAGTTTCACTGAAATATTCCTAGTAGTTTTCTGTCCAACACCCCTTAATCACTTGCAGTTTAATTATGGCCACCCTGTATAACTAGGCACTAGGAATGGACGCGAGATGGAAAATTGGCGTCTCGCAAAACAGCCTAAAAGCGTTGTCTCGTCTCGCAAAATCCCTATATCGTAATGTTAAAAATGCCTGTCTCGTCTCGCAAAGAATTGTCTCGCGTCCATGCCTACTAGGCACGGTATATCCCAATTAAATAAGCATGTTGTCTGATGCCAGGCTCGTCGAAAGAAAACTCCCATTGGGGGGGGGGGGGGAGGAACCTGTGCTGTCGCCCCTATACTGATCAAGTTAAGGCCGATGCTGATAAAGTACGTTTTCTAGCCATTTCAATGGATGACAGAATTGGGGAAAAGGTTTTCCTTTGCTCTCTCCTTATATGGGAGGCGGAGTTTACGGTTTAACACATTAATTTTTTGTTGGTAGATCCTGACTCGTCATTAAAAAGTCGTGAAATTCGCTATATCCCCTGTAGTGACGGCAAAACGTGATTTTTTATCAGCAACGGCCTTTATTCATGTTGTTGTTCACGGGGCCTCCCCATCAACATTTTAGTGTGTACAGAGTAGAATTGCTGAATGCATTATTGAACCAATTTCACAGCCACCGAGCAATATACAGTGTTCACGGCATGCATTTTTGCATTAAAGGATTACAATAGGTTTTCCAGATTAAGTAATTCTTATCCTTTTCTGTGAGTACCGTAGTATACCAACCTCAATTGCTATTTACAACTTCGGCTTTCTTTTGAAAGCCGGACCTCCTATACACTGCCAGGCACTCGCTTTGTATGATATCTTAGAATATATTTTACTTTTATAAGGAGGATTTGTGCCTATACGTCTGAGACGCGTGGACAACTTTTGATACTAGTTGAGAGAATGAAAGCTGTACAAATTGGGGGGTAGGCGGTTGGCTCTTCGTCTATGCTTCAACATCATTCAAGGCCGATGCTGACTGCCGCTGCATCTAACGCGACTGAAGGGGGTAAGAGTCATTGTCCCGAATTTTAAGACTTTTTAATGACCATTCGGGGTCCACCGACAAAAAATTTCTGCACTAAACCGCAAGCTTGTGACTACCTTGGTAAAGAGATCTCCTGTCTGTGGTGACCACTTTTGTGCAATTTCACTTTACGACCGTTACACTTTACCATCTTTGTAAAGTGACCAGTTTTGTTCTTCCCAAGGGTAGTCACATTAGACCGTTTCTACTGCATATATGAAATGGGGAAGTGTGCTCCAAAAATTATTGTGGCAATGGCGAGCCAATAAAATTTGCCCCTCCTTCTGTTTAGAAATAAAAGTTCCATCTTATTTTTGTAAATAGAGAAATTATACTTAGCCCAAAAGAATTCAATAAATATTGATGTAAATATTTTTGTTTAAGTAACGTACCTACAAATAATGTAAACACACTGGTGTGCAAAACTTAAGCAGCAATGTAAATTTTAATCAGATAGCCATGAAATTTCAGAAAAGGGGTTGTTGCGATCAGTACAATGAACACGCAATTCAGTAGAAAGGTCATGTGTAGCAAATGTCAAGAACAAAACATCACGGACGACGTGAGGGCAAAATGCCTGTGGTCAGTACGCAGCTCAAGGCTACAATAAAAGAAAGGAGGGAGACGCAATTAAAGACATTCGCTGCAAGTGCAAGTGAGTTCTTTCGTGAATTATGGCTTGAAGAAATCACTTGGATGATTTCACACGTGGAAGATTGATCGGAAAGCTGGAGGAGGGGCGTAGTGTGACCAGTATAGCTGAAGATTACAGAATCAAGAAAAATGTCATCTTGCGCACTTGGAAAGCCTTCCAAACCATAGGTACAACTGTTAAAAAGGTTGGTGGTGGCTGCCATAGGAAAACAACTGCAGTGGATGACCAATATATCATCCTGCAGGAGAAAAAAAGTCCAAAACCAATCAGCGAGCACCATTGCTCAGCAACTGTGTACAGCAACGAGATGACAAGTGTCGCGGTTTACTGTGTCCAGACGCCTTAACAAATGTGGTCTATTCGCCCGCCGTCCTTATTGCTACATCCCTTTGAAAGTAGGTCATCGGTGCCACCATTTAGAGGGGTGCTAGGAGCATAAAAACTGGACATCTCATGAATGGAGGAATGTCCTCTGCACGAATGAGAGTCGTTTCGCGGTCGTATTTAACAAACGCGATTATCTGTGAATCATCGGGGGATAGGCCAATTGGCAATTGTTATTCTCAAGTACTAATAATCTGCTCTTGATCTCTTCCTGAGCCCAACCTCGACCGGTGGTTGAGAGAGAGTTGTCGGAGAATTCGAACCGGTTTGGCGCGCCGGCAACCTCCTCCCGTCGCAACCATCCTCCAATCACGGGCTGCTCTCTGGCGAATCATAGCGATCTGTATTCACTTTATCCACCAAAGCCAGTTATAATCTGTGGATAGTAGGAATCGGGCTTGTGAATAAGGGAGAAAGGGACCCTTGGACAATTCACATGGATCCTTCAATTCCAGTGCGGATTGAAGGATCCACGAATAAGTCTGGGGAAAAATTCGTTCTCGTGAATACGGGCATTAGGGCCACAAGAGATTCTAAACGCCAGTTGATTCGGAGAGTGGTCGAGACACGGTTTCATCCCAGTAACATCACGGAAAGAGACTTTTACGCTGGTCCTGGAGTTCTCGGCTGGGCAGGCATTATGCTGAACGGACGGGCAGCTCCATGTTTTCGACAGAGGATTTGTAACAAGAGATGGCTGTTGTCAGAAGGTGATCCTTCCCAGTGGCGTAGCTACAGTGGGTGACACCCGGGGCGGATATAAGTGGTGTCACCCCCCTTACGAGCATTTTTGCCCCCATACATGCGATATTTTTGGAATTTTTGCAGTACAAGCCATCGGGTGTCACCCCTTTAAGGGGTGACATCGACACCCGATGTCACCCCTTTAAGGGTGACACCCGGGGCGGACCGCCCCCTCCGCCCCCGCCTTGCTACGCCACTGATCCTTCCCCATGTGCGTCTGCTCCGAGGTGCCATTGGAGCAGACTTCGTTTTTATGGATGGCAATGCACGGCCACATCGTACTCCTGCTGATCAGGAGCTACTTGAAAGTGACGATATCACTCGAATGGATTCACCAGCAAACTCTCTTTATTTAAATCCCATAGCGAATGTGTGAGATGCTTTGGGTAGACGCCTTCAGGTACGATTACATCCTCCGGTAACACCCACAACTGTAACAGATGCTGATTGAGGAATGAGTACTTTTATCTCAAGAACTGTTGGACAATCTGGTGCTCTGTATGGAGAGACGGTCTGAAGCAACCACGGAAAACTCCGAACGATTAGGTCGGCGGACGTGATCTAATTTCGAACCAGGTACCTTACGGCTGCATTCGTAAACGACAAACTCGTTGCACGAGTTTTCGTAAGAAAACTGGAATGCGTGTGTTTAGTGCTGTCAGTGGTTATCAGTTTCTATTGACTTTACGAACAACTTTAGTTTATTTAGTTTCGTCGCCTAGGAGACGTGTTTGTTTACAATTCACGAATGCGTTAATTTTGCTAAGGAGAGTTTTTAGTACATACTCAATATAAAATCAACAGGATTTTTAAAAGAAAGAGTGGCCATAATTGAAGTGCACAAATCAAAATTTAGAAATTTCAACTTAAACTTCATTTTTTCAAAAGTATTTAGCAAAAGAAGTTCAAATTTCGCTAATAACGGATTAAATCAACTTCAATCTCAACACTAAAACATGCATTTTTGAATTTACTAAAATGAAAAATACAAGAAAATGATTACCTTTGAAAAATTATGTACCTTTAGCATTTTCTAACGTACGCATGAATTTCCTCCTCGAAGAAATAATATTTGCAGCTTTAGAAAACGTAAAATACTTTTCACAACAACATACTTTTCCATAACAGCGGACGCCATTTGAAAACAACAACAACGTGCAGCAAGTGTATCTTCTAAACAACTGACGAAACCTTAGCAGAGATCGGTTTATTTCGTTTGAAACTAATCGCACTCAGTTTTGTATACGAACGCTCTAGTTTAAAAACTGTATGCACCACGAACGCCTTAGATGGAAACTCATTGTACGAGTGTAACTCGTGTCGCGTTTACGAATGCAGCCTACGTCTCCCAGTTCAGAGCGCTATGCACTCGGCCACTGGTGAGGCCCAATAGTTATACAATTATAATAAAAGTTAACTTACGTTTAGCATTAAACTGAATGCAAATAAATAAAATAAAATCAAAGATGGCGGCTGGGATACTAATCTGTACTCGACCCAAATTATAATTAGAAAATTACTCAAAAAATTATGGATTATAATCAGAATTATGCCTCTTATTATAAAATTCTAACAAAAACATGTCAATTTCCAGTTACATGTTACAAAGAGCTTGTTGTAACTTTTTTAATCAAATACTCTGATTGTTGTTGTTGTTGTGTTGGAACATGTATTCGGATTTGTGTGCTTGATCACGAGGAACTGCTTATAAATCCACGTCCAAGAAAGGACAAACACAAGGGGGGGGGGGGCAAATGCCTTGGGGGAGGACTTTTCTGGGTATCTAGCGCGTATTAAATACTCTGATACTGCATGAAAACAGATTAGTATATTTATTTACATAACTTAGTGTCAAGCAAACTTGAAATTCGTCCGTGAAACTAATTTATTATCTTCTGACCACACCCCTAAAAAGTAATGATATCCCCATGCAAAAACCCTTAACGGGTTAAAAATTTCTGACGCAGCATTTAACTTTATAGCTATATGAATTTTAAATGTGAGTCTTAAAAATAATGATATCAAATTTTGAGTGACGCCCTGCTGTGACTTTTAAAGATTTGTTTTTAAATTCCATAATAATTACTTTCGTTTTATTTTCTAAAGAAGATTTATGCATTTAAGCAATGCTTTTAATTATGAAATACACTGTCAAATAAATCACACTTTCACTGAGCCTATATATTGTATTCAAATTAATTTATTTCAACAATTTATCTTTTGCGTCACGCTATCCAAAAGGGCAAGTAAAATTTTTATATACATTTCACTTAGTTTTGATACTATGACACTAAGTAAATATTTACGTAAATTTTACTTGCCCTTTTGGATAACGTGGCCCAAAAGATAAATTAAAGTACTGGAATAAATTCATTTGAATACATTATATAGACTCAGTGAATTTGTGATATATTTGACGGTGTTTTCATAATTAAAAGCATTGCTTAAATGCGTAAATAGAAAATAAAACGAATGTAGCTGTAATGGAATTTAAAAACAAATCTTTAAAAGTCACAGCAGGGCGTCACTCAAAATTTGATATCATTATTTTTAAGACTCACATTTAAAATTCATATAGCTATAAAGTTAAATGCTGCTTCAGAAATTTTTAACCCGTTAAGGGTTTTTGCATGGGGATTTATATATACACTGCTCTTTTTTTTTTAATTTCAGCTCAGTTTAAAATTTACATAAAAATAATTAACTTCCCTAATCCATAGTATATCGCTAGCTCTGGGAGAAGTGAGCCCCCCCTTTGGATCCGCCACTGATTGCTTCTAACATGTTTCCTCATAAACCACCCGAAACAGCCTTTGGCTACAAATTTGGGGCCCCAATAAAAGTGGGGCGCCCGATGACCGCCGTATCTGCCCATAAGACCGCTGTGCACTTTTGCTATACATACAGAAAGGTTCTGAATAAGCTTATATTCGACGAACCGCGGAAAAAAGCGCACAATATTGAATGATTTGAGAGGGGGGGAGTGCGTGAAATAAAAAAAAATGTGAGCTAGTGGGCGTCCAAACGGCGTAAACAGAGGTACATTAGAGTGTTTTGTATACGTCTCTATTGAAAATTGCCATTCAGATAACTTTTCCAATGACCTGATTTGTAAGTGCACAGTATGCACTGCACAGTAGCCCCATGGCCGTCCGAAACGCCTCATTGCCCTTAGCTTTTGATCAAGGTTTTCTTTTTTAAGTATTGAAAATTTTTTGTATCAGTTTTAGACTAAAATTTTTCATACTTTGAATGACCTCCCTCCCCTTCCCAATAGAAGCACTTGTATATGTGCCCTTGTATAAGCCCCCTTGTAAACAGCCTGCTGTCGTCAAAAAAAGGTCTCTAGATCTGTGGCACGCGATGAACGTTTCGCGATGAACGATGAACGTCAGCCATCTTGCTGGTAGTTAAGTCGGGGGATGGCAACGGCTGCCCTTTTTTTCAGCATTGGGCAATCTATCCAGCTGTTCTCGCATTCTTACATTTTCAGCAGACGTCAGTGCTGTTAAAAATAATCGTGACCATTTTTTTACGGGAAATGACGTGCTAAAAAGTAAAGTATTCTCGTGGAGCTGTGTCACCCGCAACTACTTTTATAGAAATCCAATCTATTCTTCGTGACTGGCAACAGTCAAAACGTCAGAGTTGGGTGTTCCCAGAGCGGGAACACTGCGCATTAAAGGGTTAATAGTGGTAAATGCTCGATGACCAAGTGCCCACTCTTGAAAAAAAAATATTTTTAACGAATCCTAATTACTACTAAATATTTGAATTAATGATCGTTCAGCGAATAAAAGAATCGATAAATTTAGAAATAGTCCGCATTTGGTAGTGCCGACCTAGTTTGTCAGAAAACTAACTCTAAGCTTTTCGTTTTCCAAGGACGAAGCATTGTGAATATTAACATAAAATTTACGCATAATGGAATTGAGTAGGAAAGATCTAGGGACTGCACATTTATTCCTTCTTGAAAAAAAATTCCTTCTTGCACATTTATTCCTTCTCTCTTTGACATGTATAAATTATTTCTGCCAAAAAAAAGTTACTTGAGATTTTCACATGTTGGTTTGGCAATATTTGATAAAGGTTTTTACAACGTATAGTGTACTCAGAAAATTTAACCTTGGCTGTATTTGAGAAGGTAGGGTTGGGGTGGGGGGGTTGCAACACTCGCCTGATGGCATCTTTGAAAATTTTTTTTAAAAAGACAAATTATGATTGTCAGGTACACGAAAATTTTGCAAACTGTATTACGCATTCCTTATCATGAACGTCACCACCTATGAGGATTCAATAGGAAGTTCGTTTTTGTGGACATAATTTTCCGAACCGATTTGCATCGTAAGTTTTCGTTGCATTTTTAAATAGGGTTACCAGATAGTTCTGCGGTGGGAGACAAAATGCCGAAAATCGTCAAGGTTTGCAAATTATGATGATTTATCGTTAAATTTAATTGATAGTTAAAGTTAAAAATTTTAATTGATCTAGAGACTCTGAAAATTTTAGAGTATTTCTTTACAAGTTGCACTGTGAACTGACGCAAACAATGAGCCTGTAGGAGTTACGAAACACCCAGGAAAAAAAGCTAAACGTACGGAATTTCACGATATTTCTCTTCTCTGAATTTCGCGATATTTTCGGTAACTCTTCGATCCATTTTTGAAGGCAATTTTCGTGTTTATGATTTTTTTTCTAAAAGTTGCATGCGACGTACATTTTAGTGTCAGTCCATATGTACAGTTTAGTCCAGTCGGATGAAGAAACACTATTAATTTTTTCGAGTGTTTAGCATCATTGGTTTGCTCTTAAAGCTGTTCATACGTTTAAAGTTACTGTGATGACAATCGCTTTTCAGATGAAACACAATATAGATTTCAAGAAAGTATACCGAAGAAAAATTTTATGGAACAAGGAAGACAAATACGGTATATTCATGTATTATGATAAGCTTTTCAAGCAGTATTTATAAAAGTGAAATATAGTTAGAATATCCTTTGTCGAAGATTGTAAACAGTTTTAGTAGGCGATTGTACATTTCAATTACAAAAAAAAAAGTGTTTTATAGAAAAAGGAATAAAAATACGACACACTCATGTATAATGATAGACTTTCCAATTTAATGGAATAAGGGAAACAAATAGGGAAGAAACATGGGTTATAATATGCTTTTAATTCTATAACACTTTAGTGTCTATTTAAAATATGAAAGTGTTCCAGTTTTTTTTTTTTTTTTTTTCCTATATAGCAGATAAATGAAAGGTTAAACGCAAAATGGAAAGGCGTGAAAAGCAAAATAAAAGCCAATTTAATAGTAAAAGTTTTAAATTTTGCTATTTTGAATTATTATATGAGAGAATGTATTGGTTTCTCCCTTTGGAACGTGGAATTAAATTAAAAAAATTAACTGAATCACTAACTTAACTAAAACATGTTATTATAAAAGAGTATAACAAATTTTCTATAGAAACAAAAGGTAAGACTTTTAACACTTTTATGACATGATTCCTTTGTTTTATTTCTTTTTAAATAATACTCACATAAATTGGGGAAAAGAACAATTAGAAATAAATATATTCTTTAAATTTTGTTCTATGATTAATGTGAAACTCAGAATTGAGCATTTCAAAGTTACATTAAATTGACATAGGTTATATGAAAGAAAGCAATGTGTTATTTTCCAAAATAATTTCCTTAATAGAAAATGTACTGAATTTACCTTTCAAAAATACATCCATAAAGAGGAGTTTTCTTTTCGAACTGTTTCGAAGGGCGAAGATACTCAAAGATAACAGGGGTAAACCACAGAATGTCATGGAGCGTGTGAGATCTCGATAAAACACAATGCAAAACCGCTTGATTTCGCATCAATTCTCATTTCAGCATACTTATATAGGGTAGATGTACCAGTAATTGACACTTTGCCCGATAATTTATTACAATAAGCTTTTATTTCAGAACTGTTATCAAATGGTGCTATTTTGTACCCATTTAGACATTTGTCTTCAATTTTATGTAATTTTTTTTTTTACCTCCACAGGGTTCTAGGTCAGGGGTTCCCAAACTTTTTTTCCCCGCGGCACCCTTGCCAGGCTAAAAACTTTCGCCGCAGATTTCGTTTAAAGCAATATGAATATGAAGGTTAGAATGAAGCAGTTTGGATGCATTTTACGCTATTTTTTGTTTGTTTGTTTATAGGGCTAACTATCAAGAAAGTACTATCTTGGGAAAGGGATATAGAATTTTGACAATACCCCCATTTCAGGGAGTTCCTATTAGGGGTGGACGCGAGACAAAAAATAAGCTACTCGCGTCTCGCAAAATAGCCTAAAAGCTTTGTCTCGTCTCGCAAAAATCCCTATATCGTAATGTTAAAAATGTGTGTCTCGTCTCGCAAAAAAGTCGTCTCGCGTCCATCCCTAGTTCCTATAAAAGAGAGGCTACAGGACAGTCTTGAACTTGACTGAAATATTTTTGTTTGAGCCCACTTAGCTTCGCTCACTTTCTTGGGGATACCGGTTCAGAGGAAATTAATTGATTATACTCCACCAAACACTTTTCTTGATTATCTCCACGGCACCCCTGACATACGCTCGTGGCACCCTAGGATGCCGCGGCACCCAGTTTGGGAACCTCTGTTCTAGGCATCAGAAATTGAGATTTTAAATCGAGTGCTAAAAAAAATTTGATTCCCAGTAGCTGTCTTATCCTGAATGAAGATTAGTTCATTATCAACCTGTTTCTATTTAAAGCACATTTCTTTTTAGAAAGCAATATGAACTGAATTGCATTAGATGATAGTTCAGTAAGTAAATAGGTAGAGATGTTAAAATATATATATATATTTATTTATTTATTTATTTATTTATTTATTTAAAGATGGGGTGTCAATTATTGGGTATGGATTTCATCAGTAATTGACACTTATGTTAGTTACTGGTGTTTTAGCCAAGTTCATGATATTTGCTACAATTTCTAGTAAATAGCTATTGAGAAGGTTATCTTTAGATAATTTTTAATATACAAGGTATCCCAAAAAGGTGGTAACACGCTTTAATTCTTTATCTAATAGAACTTTCATCAAATGGTGCTATCTAGTAACAATTTAGGCATTTATCTTAATTATTTTCAACATTTTTGTTTATTTCCAGGGGTTCTAGGTATCAAAATTTGAGATTTTAATCTCCGGGCTAAAAATATTGTGATTCTATGTAGCCGACTTAATGCTGAAATTAAGATAAGTTCATTATCAACCTGTTTCTATTTAAAGCATATCCCTTTTTAGAAATTCCTTAAAATTGAATTGTATCAGATAATTAGCTCTTGTACTCGTCGTTGACAGATTAATGCAGATTTCGAAAAAGACTGACTTTTCGTCAGCATTATAGGAGTGCAAAGAATGAAACTGGCAAAAGTATAGAAAGGCGAATAGGCAAAGGTATATAAAGCAAAGTTATAACTTCTGTCTACAGTTAAATGATTTCAGATCAGATAGTAAGTGCTGAATGAAATTCTCAATAGAGAAAATATTTTACATTCAAACTTGACGTTTTATTTTAGTGGAAAAGCTTTTAATGTCAGCAAGTCATTCTTCTCCTGTAACTAAATTTTATTTGATTCACTGCAGATATTTTAATATTATGCCTCCAGAAAACTGCACAAATTTTTTAAAAATCTGAAACAGCAAGTAAACATTAAAAAAAATCAAGAAATTTTTAAAAATTAAAAAGCTAACTAATTTATTAACTCCGCACGCCTTATAGTGATTCCATTTCTTCCCATTCCCATTCCCATTCCAAATGCAACTATGCAAAGTTTTAAAATTTATTCAAACCCAAAAAATAAAATTAAATAAAATTAGATATTTATTGTTTTAGTCGTTTCTGATCATCATACTACTAAATTTCATTCTATTCTCTAAAGCTGTTTTTGAGAAATACTAAAACAAACTTACACGATTTTTACAATATTTGAATATTTGAAACAATTTTGGCATCTATAGTTCACACATTAACTGGCCACATAACATAATTTCAAATTTCACTCTATTCCATTACAATTTTTCAGGAATGGAGCAAACATTTTCTCTATTTTCGCAAATTGAAATACTTTGACACCTGTAGTTTAAGTGACCACCTATGATTATTCTAAACTTTATTTCATTCCCTTGAAAGGTTTATATGTGATAGAGAAACAAATATTTACACATTTTATATAAATTTTCTCGAAATCTCTAAAACTAATCCAAATTTCCAAAAAATTGGACGGCTATAGGTTGTGTTGCATGTTAATTAATTATGTCACTAGATTTCATTTCGTTCGCTTAGTTCTTACATGATGTGTGAAAAAAAAAAAAATCCGCATTTTAAGAAAAATTTCAAAAAAATTGTCAAAATCTAATATTTTTTTAAAATTCGTTGCCTATAGTTTAAGTTGAGTGACCACCTATCATGCCACTAATTTTCATTTCATTCGCTTTTGTCGTTATTACATGATTCGCAAACAAATATTTACACTGTTTGAAACAATTTTCGTAAAATTTCATCAAGACTTTAAAAAAAGTTGACGCCTATAGTTTAAGTTGAGTTACTACTTATCATATCTCCGAATTTCATTTCAGTCACTTTAGCGGATATTACGTGATGTGCGAACAAACATTTGCGCAGTTTGAAACAATTTTTGCAAAAACTCAAAATCTGATAAATTTTTTTAAAAAATTCGATATAGTTCAAGTAGAGCGATCAACAATTAAGTCACCAAATTTCAATTCATTCGCCTTAGTAATTATTAAGTGATACACGAACAAAAATTTACGCAGTATGAAACAATTTTCTCAAAATCTGATCAAATTTTTTTAAAAAAATTGACTCCTATCGCTGAAGTTGAGTGACCTTCTATCATGTCACCAAATTTCACTTCATTTTCTTCTATGGGTCATTTTTACGTCTTGCATTAAAAACTAAAACACCATGTTTTTCTACTTAGGTGTCAATTACTGGAGCAGGAAGATTCAATCACTGAAGCCAAAATTTTGTTCTTGGTGTTAATTACTGGTGTTACCACCATGACAACATATCAGATGTAAAAAATGGAAATTTCTAATATTCTGTAATAAATTAAACTCTTCATGAATTTTCAAAAGTTTTGAAAACAAAAATTTTGTTTTTAGATTGTTTTAATAATTAGCAATTACTAGTGAATGCTTATTATTGCTCTTAAAGAGTCAATTACTGGTGCCCTTACCCTATTAGTCCAGTTAAAGGAGGCACTGAAAAAAAGGGAGTTACCCTTATAAAAGGTCGGGTAGTTCTAAATTTTTGATAAGTCGTATAGGATGGTTGGTTTGTTTGTTTGCCAGGAGAGGACAGCTTACGTCACTGAATGTATCGCTTAGAGCTATCGCTAGAGCTTCCTGTAGTTTCCCACCACAATTTGGATCCTCATCAGGAGGTGGCGGACTTCTGAATATTGGCACCCCTCCGAAGCTGATAGCGACTGCCGATAGACTTTCGGAACCACGAACTTAACGTGCACGTACACCGCATGTGCACAATAGTCTTTAGCGTCATGTCGGAATCGAAGACACAATCTTCCGTTCCGAGTCCAATGACATAAGCAATGGTGTACTGCGGCCCTCGTATGGTTGGTTTGTGAAAAAATTCGAATTTGCAAAATTCCTTCCCCCCCCCCTCCCCATCTCGTGAAAACTGCCAAAAAGCGGCACTTTTTTTCTTTTTCTTTTTTTTTAAGGCAAAAAAGGCATTTTAAGGCAAAAAAAGTTACTTGCCGACTATAAATTTGGCATTTGAAGGGGGTTTTCTTTTGTTGCTGTTGTGCGATCTATATTATAGGAGGAGCTATGAAGCTCTCAAAAAAAAGGCTAAAATTGCGTACTTAAAAATTTTTTAAGTTTCGTTTCCCTTTGCATGCTAATAACTCCACAATACTTCATGGTACAGTAAAAAGACCTCAAACCAATTTCGTAGAGGATTTAATTACCCACAAAATCCATATGCATTTTTTTTAATGATCAATGCAACTGCGTAGTATATAAATTTACTAGTAAACGAGAAAGTGATTTTTTTCAAGTTTAGTGCAGTAACAATTGTTGGTTCATTAGGATTGAAAACTGACTTTCCCTCTACGCCCTTGTCCATTTACCAGCTTTCTTGAGTAAGACAAGACGTTTTAACTGGGATAAACGGGGAATTGCCCGTACTGTGAAAGTAGTGCTCCAGTGGTTTGCAGTGCACATGTGGTCAAACGTTATGGATTAACGGAGGAAAGGAAAATATTTTGCCTTAAAGTTTCACAGATGAACCCGAAAGAACATCTGAGATGAGATACAACAGAGATAGAAGAGGAATAGAGCCTCATTCCCAGGAGTAATAAGTGCAATTCACAAAAGAATAGAATTTCATAAAAATGTAGGCGCCCATCCCTTGCCCTGTTTATTGTGTTTTTGTAATTGTACCTGGGCCTTTCCCTGTAAAAGGGGACAAAGATATCAAATTTTTAAATTTATTGTATAATCACTTGTGAGATATCAAAGTAAAGCTATTTTAATGTAAAGTATGAATTTCAAAAAATAATTTTTGTAAAAATAACACAATTCTAGAAATTTGACCTCTGACATTGAAAAATTCTGGTAATCATTAAGTTTGAAAAACATGGTACTTACACGATATTCATAAATACTATTTAAATAGTCTCTTTTCAAATTGTGAGAGTAAATCTTGTATGTAGGTACTACCAATTAGCATATGTAGTCCCATATTGCTAAAAAAAATTGGTTAAACAATATGCATTATTAATTAAAAATAAATGTCATAGCCGTCATGTAAAAGATGCTTATGACTGTATACAGAGCAAACCCTTTATTTGAGAAACTTGAAATTTTCTATGGATGAACTTATAATTATCCAAAGTAAGTATAAACTATTAAATAGGACAAAACTTTTCAATAGCACAAATTTTATAGTGGCGGGTGTGACAAAATTAATAAGTTTTCATTTAGTGTTTTCAAAAATTACAATGTATTTCTAAATTAAAAATAAATGTGAAATATTCTAAACTAATGTTTCTGTAAATATATATGTATAATATACGCATATGTTTTGGCAATCTTTATTTCTTAACTGTAATCACATTGTTCTCCTAACCTGTGTGTCTCAACTATAACTTATTTCAACAGTTATTAGTTTTTTCTGGATTTGCAGAGACTAGAAAATTAACTGTAAATTCTGCAAATGATTTTTTTTTTCGTTATTCAAAGGATTATATCCTTGGAATAAAAGCCTTTTATATCTCATCTGATGAGATAAGAGAACATAAAAATCAATGTTGATTACCAGATGGAGTATATCTCTTTCTATCAGTGGATTAGGATTACAGTCGAAACACCACTTTCAAATGTTTGACAGAACAGCAATTGCCTCTTAATGGGAAGAACCTCAAAATCAACATTAGAAAAAATTAAAGTAATAGTTCCTCAAAATGATGAAAAAATATTGACTCCTACGATAATTGTGAAGAGGTGTAAATAAATCCTCAAAGTGAAATTAAACAAAAAGATCTTCTGGTTGGGGATTTCGGTTTGACTTCATTAACTGTTGCTGGCAGTAGTAAACAATCAAATAGCAAAATGTACTATGCCGCTGTGCTTGCTATAAATGATGAAAATTTTGAAATATGTGCATGCAAGCAGCGCTTTTTGGTATTAGCAAGAACAGGGCCGCACCCACAAAAAAATTTCGGGGAGGGTCCAAAAAATTTCGGAGGGGGGACCAAACGGTGAAAAAGGCTGCATTTTTCACAAGACTTCATCATTATTATTTTGTTAACAAAATTATAAATTTCGGGGGGAGGGGGACCGGACCCCCCTGGTCCACCCCCCTGGGTACGGCTTTGGTCCAGAAACAGAAGACATCTGTGGAAAATCAATCCGTGATAATAAAAAAAGTTCCACCACCATTCCTTGTTAATAATAGAGGCTATCATTATAAATTTTGAATATCTGTCCTTAGTTACAAATATCTTTTTTTTATATGTAAATGAAAAAATTACTGTCATAAATTTTAGATTTTATTTCAGCTGTTTAAGTGTCTAATTATGAAACAATTTCACGATGTCACACCCATCACGTGAAATTTTAATTTTTTTCAGTTTAAATAAGTGAAATTCATTTTGAAAATGGCATTATTTTGTTTAGTTGAATCTATTTTAACTATGAAAAAATCCCCTTTTTACTAAAAGTTAACAGGAATTTTTACAAATATAGATGCAAGTGAAAAGTCATTTCACGAAACTGTCACACCCGTCACACAATTTAAAAAATTTACTTAAACAGTAAAACATTTTTCTACTGCTTTAGAATCGTAAGGAAGAAGCTGATTTATTATACTATTTTTTAAAGATTACTTAATAAATTCTACATTAAAAAAATTATTATAACAACTTGAAATGAGTTAGAATGTCAAGCCCGTCACCAAGGAATGGCCCACCTACTAACTAGAGATGCATCAGATAAAAAAGTCTTGCCGGATACCGGATTTTCGAAGTTATTTTTCCTGCCGGTTATGGATATCTGGCAATTTCGATACCAACATAGCACGGAAGACCACCGTGTACACGCGGTGTACGTGCACGTTAAGTCCGTGGTTCCATCCTCATGGCGGTAGCTAGCAGTTTCCGAGGGATGACAATATTCTAAAGCCCCTTCCTTCTGATGAATATACAAATTGTGCTGGGAAACTCTGGGTCGTTTAGAACTACTTGCGTGCACTCCGGACGCAAGTAGTTCTAAACGACACGTTCGATGACGTGAGCTGTCCTCACCGGGCAAATAAGCAAGTTTTCTGGTAGAAAAATCCAATTTTGTGTAGATTAAAATAAATCTACCTTTTTCAACAGCCTGTGTTCCGAGCAGGATCGGGCATTGTACTAGAGTAATTCCTTCTATGCTCAAGCACCTTCGTCACTTCAGAATCCTGTTAAGTGTCCATAACTCGAGCAAAGGATTACATTCACTTCACTCTACACCTTAGAATACCGGTGATTGCACTCCATACATATTATCCCATGCTGTAGCGAAAGAGCTCAACTATTAGTCCTGAAATTAACATCCCACACACCGTCCCTACGTGTACTCCATCCGTGTTTTGTGAAAAGAGCAGGGACTTCAAAAAAAAGGAGGAGTGGGAGAGAATCCCGAAGTTTGGACTTTAAATAAAATGATAAGAGACAAGAGGGTTTTTTTTTTTCTTTAGCACTTGAGAGTGCTATTTCTTTCAATAACGGGTTTTTTGTCTACGCGAGTTCTTCTACGCCGTATCACTTTTCAATTTTTGTTGATTTTTGGGACATGGGTAGGATTTAATTTAGTTTCCCAACCTATATTCTTACATATTATGTGATTTTTTCCTTGGTACGTTGTTTTTTTTTACCCTACTTTTTTTCTGCGTTGTCACTTTTCAAAGGTTGAGTGCCCTTCGTGGGGTCTTTCTAAGGTGACAGGACCACTACGCCATGGTGATCCATACTTCATACTTTGAGCCGACATAAAATCTTAAAGTCTTGCCAGAGATTACCCAGTGGTTTCAGTTAGGTTGATGACGCGCGATTAGACCCGCTTCACGCTTTGCCTATCTATGATTTCCAGGGACATAACCACTGTGCCATGTTGAAGCATACATCATACTTGTAACCGACATATAAAATCTTGATGGTTCGTGTGTGTGAGAGAGAGTAAAAGCTCTCAAGTGCGTAAATAAAATCTAGAAGAATTTCAGACTTTTTTTTGAGATAGCGTGCTAGATGCGGAATAACTAATCGCAAAGCGAAAGGTGAACTTCAGGAAAATTTACATCTGCAGATTACCAATGCTGCCATGCTTAAACATTGGAACTGTGCAGTTTTGGCATTGGGATAAAAAAAATTTCATTTATTTTTTAAATTTCTATCTTTTTTAAGAAGTTTTAAATTATCTGTTGATGTTAATTCAGACAATTCTAGTGCAATGCAATAAATTTATACTAAAACACAATTATCCTTTGATATAAGAGGAACATCCATTTGATCTGGTTGTCAAACTTGATATTGTTACGAGTTTCTGGGTCTTTCTGCCCTTTAAGTGTTAAATACAGTCTAAAATTCGTATTCTACGCGTCAAATAATTAAAATTTGCATTTTGTTACATCGAAATCTGTTAACCAGAATGCGATATAGGAAGTTTCGGGTGTCCCCATTGCTTAAGGTTTTCTCGATTTCTCGAAAAAGATTGGCTCTAGAGCTTATCTGACTTCACGTTGGAAAACTTATTTTTAGCGCCAAATTTGGCGACATTTCGAACAATTGGCGCGATTTTGCCAATGGGACCTGTAATGTTTGCTTTCCTGCATTAGTATTACTCAATAGACTAGTATTACTCATTTACATTCTATGAATCTTGTTTTTGCATGCGTGCAAAATGCAAATGCATGCATGCGTGCTTGTTGTGTGCGAATTCTTCATTTTGTTCGATCCCGGGGAACTGTTTATGCTTTTCCTCGAGAATTTCCACTGAATTTTAGCTTGTAGAATTATTTTTTGCGTGTGAAATACAGCATCTGAGAAAGCTTCTGCGTTAAAGGGGACAAGGGAAGTTGTTATTTGAATTTTTTTAATTTTCAATTTTGAACACATTACGTAATCTAAGGATAATTAAAACACATTTTTAAATGCCTTTATCAAATTTAAATCTCAAAAACAATTATTTTTAGGCAAAAAAGGCCTTTTTTGAGGAAAAAAAAAAACACGAAAACAACACAATTTCAAAATGCTCCATGCGCATCTCATATCAACTTAAAAAGGTGAGTTTTAGTATACATGTTTAAAACTAGTATAAAAATGTAATTTCGCATGAATTGTAAGTACATCTAAATTTCGTTGGGTAAAAAAAGAAAAAAATCATAAAAATACACAATCTTTCAGAATTGTTACTCGTTAAAATTTAATTATTTTGTCCAAATCTTTCGATAAATTATTATTACTGCAGAAAAAAATGCGAAATTTTATTCATAGTAACTCTTTAAACATTCATGAGAAATTTGAAAGAAATCTGACAAAAAGTTATGCGCATGGAACATTTCAAAAGTACAGATCAACTGAAAAACTCAAAACTGAGAAAAACGGTGTTAAAGTGAAAAAACGACGCAATCCTTTAGATAGCGCTTCACAAAAATATAAATAACAAACATTAGAATTGTCCGATTTTAAAAATTCAACTTGCTATGGAAAGCTAAGAAGGAGCTTTTTTACGGGAGGAGCATTTCTATTTTCCGAAATTTTGGTCAATTTTCGGCTTTTTCAACGTCCCTTGTCCCCTTTAAGCTGACTCATAAATAGAGTTGCTGCTTATTAATTGTGAATTTTGTATGGCAGATTGTTGGACGAAGTTCTAGAAGCAATAAAGCTCCACCAATGGGTGAGAGGTTCTGCTCTCGGGGTGCAGCACAGGATTAAGGTGTGCATGGGAGATAATATCGGGGGGGGGGGGTTAAAAATTGCGCGCTTTTACATCTTCGTTAAAAAAGTCAACGAAACGGCATTTATTTAGCAGTGAGAGAACCCAAACATGCACAGAAGCTAAATCTTTAGCACTGTAGATTAATTTTAGATTTAAAATGAAATTTATGAAAAGATTTTCAAGGGGCAATAATTTTAGATTATAATTTGTAAGTGTGACTCTGATTCTTACAATACGTATGTTTAATTAAAGAAAGAAAGATAGTAAAACTTTTAATATCACGACAATTATTGCAGTGTAACTGAAGGTAGTGCAATGTTCCACAACCCTAGTTTTTAATTTAAATTGTTTTAAACTAAAAACGACACAATCAGCAAGTCTCAGCTGTCCCATATCCAACAAAAATAACTTGTACTACATTGGAATGAAAGCGGTCGCAAAAATTACCTTCGAGCCAAAGCGGTCGGAACAGCGACGATTTTAACCCCGATGGCAAGTAAGTCATAATTTTTGTGGAGGATCACTTCCGTAATTTCATTTTTTTTTTAAGTTTCATTAAAAAAATTAAAATTGTGTAAACAGTACAATTATTGGCACCTAAAATGCCAATAGTGAGATGATGTTTGACTTAATTTTTTTCAGTTGAAATGAAACAAAAAATTTATTTAAAACCACTGACGCTCCTTATAAAATGTAATTAAACGTTTAATTTTCTTGCTTCCCAAAAGATGACTCTGGAAGCTTCCAGTCACGAATTTAAATGCTTGTCAAAGCCTTGTGGTCGCTTGAAGAAGTATTAACATTACATATTTTTTAAATTTAAACTTTAATGAAATATTCGGAGATTTCGGATAATTTTATTCTTTATTCTCTTTCCGAGAATACTTCTCCCTCTACTTTATTTCTTACAGCTGACGAAATAGCATTTACCTTGAAATTATTCATGCATTCTAAATTTGCCATAATAAAATCTATTTGCTGTTTGGGGTTTTTCTGTCAAAATCAAAGTAACTGCTAACTTCTTCTCTGAATTTCCTTTTTCATGTGACTCGATCACATTAATGCAGTGCTTCAATGATAAAGTCGCTTATTTCTTCGGCATGTCTCTTCTCTAACCTACAAGACTTGAACGTGATATGTACTTGTACACGACCTGCAGTCGATTTGCATTAGAGCGACTGATTTGGAAGGTAGTTTTTGATTACTTTTTTTCGGAAAAATGCAAGAAATTTTTCGGACATGGAACCGGGTTCGGTCACTTATAGGAGGTTGTGTGTGGTCTCTTCTTGAGGATCTTTTACCATTAATTGTATAGGGTAAAAATCGGTGCCTTAAAAAAATTGGTCGTTGCAGGAGGGGGTCGCTTAATAGAGGTGGTCGCTCATAGAAGTTTCACTTTAATCTAATAAAAGGAAAATATGAACTATTCATTAATATTAATTTCAACATCGAAATCTTTTTAGTTCCCTTAGATTTTCATTTGAATAAAAAGACCGCAATAACTGTCATATAGTGCTAATAATTGTTTGGTTATCCTATTATTATTTGTAATTGGTAAAAAAAAAGCGACAATAATTTGTCGATTAAAAAAAAATTGTTTCAAAATTGAATTAAGAGAGCTAATACCGTTTCAATGTTTTCACCATAGATAAAGTTTTCACAGATAAGCGAGAAGTACAATAACAATGGAAAAAGAACTTACCCACATGCACTCATGCTGTCGGTCTAACGTACTTCAATTGACGGATTCCGTACAGATAGGGTTTATCTCGCGAATGTTTATGAGAGAATAAAAAGTCGGATATGGAAGTCTTTAATCATTCAAAAGTACGACAGGAGGAAGCGGATTTTGAACGGGGTGTGACAGAAATTGAATGCATCCGAATGTAATTTAAAAGAAAAAAAAAATCTGATGCGGACACTAGAGATGACTTCGGGCTCATTTTTTTAAGCCCGAGCCCAAAATTTCAGCTAAAGATAAAAAAAATTCAATTACCTCTTTGATAGAATACAATAAATTTTGCCGCTTGTGCAAATTAAAGACAAATATAGTTGCAAACTCTCAATGCACTTTCTAATTCTTTATATCCATGTTTATCAAATAATGTCCGATCTCGTGACTAACTAAGCAATATAAGCCGCCGTTCTAAAATACACAAAGAGCTTCACGCACCTTCTAGGCGCCCGTGCCGCTAATTTTTTTTTCTTTATAAGTACTTTTATTTTCCCCATGAATCACTCTTTAAAATTTGTTTCAAGGAGTATGTTCAATAAAGCAGAAATTTTTCACGAGCCCGAGCCCCGGCTTTCGGGCTGAGCCCGAAGGCTCGGGCTAAGCCCGTCTCATCTCTAGCGGACACCACATACATGGGCGGGGTTATCCAAACCATTGACAGTGAAAGAACTTAAAAACTCTACTGGGTAATTATTGATTTTACTGTCATCATGGAAAATTATTTTATCGTAGCTATGATATGTTTTCAGTTCACCATGTATTCAATTAACTATATCAGTATTAATAAATGTACAATCATCATTTTTAGGTACTAAAATAACTGACTTCAACTTGTTATCCGAGAGTATAAAGTCCGAGAGAGTGTTGGAAATATTTCCATACAGCTCAATGCAATATTATTTTCATCTCCTATTGATTGTTGATGTATTTCGATAATATTTTCTCTAAACTGGCGAATAATTTCATTTTTTTGTAAATTTTGTTGGAATATTATATAACCCTATTGGATCGTTGAAACTTAATGCTATAATTTCAAAATGGACACAACAATGGAACCATCATCCGACTTGGCGCAAAATATTGCTCGCCAATTTACTTCTCTAATTTTTTTTACAGTTCATAAACATATTACACAAAAATTTTATCATTCGCACAGCCACCTCCATACGAACTTTAACTGTGCCAAATTTCGCGCTCGTACGGTCGCTCAATGTGCTGCAAAAGGGACACAAAGGTTTTGCTTAGCGTATTTATATATACACTAGCTGCTACCCGCGACTTCGTCCGCGTCGGCTTTAGAATTAGGTCCAGAGAGAAATGAAGCTTGTGTGAATAATAAATATGTTTGCCCTATTGACAAAAGTGACTGTATTTAAATATTATTTACTTTTACCTATTTTAGATGAAGTATAATATATGCAGGGGCGAGGCGTGAATATATGCCATGGTCATCGCTGCTTACAGATTTATCCCCCTCTTCCCCGCCAGCGCAAGCACACATCCACACACTGTGTTATAATTTCTAATGAAACGACCGACGAAAAGAAAATTTTGATAATGGTGTGATGCAAATAGTCAAAAATATTATGTTCATATATTTTATCAACTATACTAATATTTAACTTAAATGTTGATTTAAGTTAAATATTTAGTACAAAAATATTAAAAAAAAATTCCTATTCTAGTCTAAGCTGAATTTCTTATTTGATTCGGTTGATTACTGATTCATTTTTCAAAAAACACATAACTCAAAAGAAATACTAGACGTTGTCATTGGACTATAATTTATTTTTTATGTAACACAATATATATAAGATCGAACACATTAACACAGTAAATTTGTCTTACACTCGAATACTTTAATGAGGTGGTGTAAGAATAAAGAACATTTTGGATGTACTTCAAAGCAAATAAGATAATCTAACGTTTGAAAAAAAAAAACATCCTAAATGGTTATTTGTATTATTTATTAATTTTAGAGATTTAATAATTAAAAATGAAAAATAATCTTAAATAGTTATTATTAGTAGTATTTATTTAGAAATTTATTAATTAGAAATGGGACATTTTTGATATGTACAGATATTGTACTTATCAGAACAGTAAAGAATAATATTCATCCATTATTTGAAAATAAAATCCATTCTTATTTTGGATGAATATTTTCCGATTATTATGTCGTAAAAATCTTTGTCTTAAGGATGCCAACATTTCTTTCTCGATCGATAGCAATGAAATATTACTCATCCGATTTTCACTTTGGGTGAATCTCTTACATGTGTGAATTCTTTTTAAAGCATGGGTCTTCTAGCCTCCGACAAATAGTCCATTTTTTGAGATATTTAAATTACAAATGCATAGGACATTTTTTTTAAATATAGAAATTTATTATTTTTTTCTTTTTTCGCATTAAAGTATTTATCAAAAGAACAAACAAAATATTTTCAACAAGTAATTTTATTATATTCAGAATAAGTTAAATGAAACAGCAGTGCATTTTCTTATTATATAAAGAAATGACGCAAGAATTTAAAATAAGAAGAGACAAGAAATGATTTAATTTCAAAAATCATTTTAAAAAATATTACTCATCCGATTTTCACTTTGGGTGAATCTCTTACATGTGTGAATTCTTTTTAAAGCATGGGTCTTCTAGCCTCCGACAAATAGTCCATTTTTTGAGATATTCAAATTACAAATGCAAAGGACATTTTTTTAATATAGAAATTTATTATTTTTTTTCTTTTTTCGCATTAAAGTATTTATCAAAAGAACAAACAAAATATTTTCAACATAACAAGTAATTTTATTATATTCAGAATAAGTTACATGAAACAGCAGTGCATTTTCTTATTATATAAAGAAATTACGCAAGAATTTCAAGTAAGAAGAGACAAGAAATGATTTAATTTCAAAAATCATTTTAAAAAATGATTTTATTTATTTTAATTTAAAACCAAATTAAACGCATCCCACAGATAGACATTGCCGTTCTGTAATTCGTTCGTGTCAACTTTCACATGCACACGCATTTATATATTTTTTGTACAATCAATCAATTCAGTCGCTTAGTGGTGTTAAAGCGCTGGTTGGATGCTATCTTTTTAGAGATGACCTGGCTCACTTTTCACCGTATATTCCTCCCGAAATTTTCGCGCTATTTGATTGGCCAAGGAACTGCGCGCGTCATCGGACGAGATGCTCTGTTATGAGCGCATCGCTTTTCCGGTCGGGACGATTTCCTTTATGACCAAAAGATGGCAGCAGTAAGAATCTTGTATAAACGGAGGTTTCTCTGCGAAACCAAACAAGAAAATAATAAAATTACCTTATAAGCCATTTCTTTGAAAAAAAAAGATTATTCTATTGCGAAAATTTTATAAAATTGGGTTTTTAAATACGCTGAATTCAAGTTCAAAACTCTTGGCATTTTTCAGAAACCTGCTACTCATCTGCGCATCGTGCGCGGACTGAAGGCTTCGCCCCTGAATATATGGTAATATACTTAATGAGAAAATATGCAGAGTTACTAAATTTTGATTTTTTTTTTTTTTTTTCACGTATTTGGCGAATAAAGACAGTTACGACAATCATTGCGAACTATTTTGAATGTAATGTTCCTGTAAAGGAAATATTTATGCTATTTGCAGGCATTTTAGCCAATATTTATCAAGAATGCTGCAGTTTTCTATTAGTGAAAAAGTTTTAGAATCGGTTCTCTAGTTACAGAGATACCCATAGAGCGTAATGTGTTACAATTATTTTGAGTGTTCCTGTAAAAGAACTATTTATGATACATGCATGAATTTAAGCCTATAATACTCAGGAATAGTGTAGCTTTCTGTCACTGAAAAAAGTTTTGGAATTGGTTCTGTAGTTACAGAGATAAACATAGAGCGTAATGCAATTCTTATGAGTATCCCTGTAAAAGATCTGTGATATGTACATAAAAGGTAGCCTATAATACTCAGGGCCCCACCAGTGGTTGAGAGGTTCTGCTCTCGAAACTGGAAGGCAGGAGGTGCCAGTTGAAACCCCGGTTGCACCTCTCGACCAAGCCGTTCGGAATTTTCCGTGGTTTTCTCCAAATAAGGGCTAGGATCTCTTAGAAAGTCCCCACAAAGGGTATTCCCCATGTAGGCCTAGGACCCTACTGCAGTCAATCGACCTTAATCCACAAACAAACAATAATACTCAGGAATAATGTAACTTTCAATCAGTGAAAAAAACTTACAGATGAAATGCTTTCATAAAAAAACAAACAGATGAAATGCCCTCAAAACTCATATACGATGGACACACATACAAAAACAAAACATTTTACAGCTGGCAAGCTGGAGGAGAAAAATCAACATGTCAACTCAGTGCCGATAGCATTAATTAATATTCTCCCTCTGCATTCCGATTATTTAACCGTGTTATCTCTGAACAGAAACTCAAGAGAGGAAGGGGGGGGGACGCTTCATTGCGGCCGCAGCACGTCGCTCGTTATCCGACAGTAGTAGAGTAAAAACAAATTTTTGTATTTATAAACTGGCGTTTTTAAACTTTCAAACAGCGTGCGAGAATCTCGCGCAGGTGGCGAATATTTTGCAGTGCGAGAATACCTCGCGCTGTAATATTTTTTGCGCGAGATTTAAGAAATTTATGTGAGATTCTCGCGGTCTCGCACTCTAGCGGGAACCCTGCCAGCTACATCAAAACTTCCACCTACGAGAACCCTTGCCCCTGATGCTCGAGTTACTTCCCTGACTTTTTCTTCACAAAGATACCCACACACTCAAACCTTGCAACCTATAAAAATTTGTATGAATTCTGAATCTCAAACTGATAATTTTGTGATGGATGAATGTAAAGCTTAAAATTCCTATTTTTGGTTAGTAGCCACTGACCGGTAGACTCATGAAATTTAATAGCCAGTTGTTTTAGGCACGCAGTCGAGGATGGTGGTCGATTCCAACATCCCCCCGTAGATAGCGATACACTTATAGTTGGTTACTTATTTACAAAGATATATTATGCAATCAATTATTTATTTGCAGAGATGCATTATTACAATACAATTTTAGTCATTAAAATTGGGTCTTCTTCTAATTTTATCTTAGAGCACTTTATGCGTAGTCTGTTTTCTAACATAGTGTTTTTCATCGACATGCTCTGGTCGTGTATAATGTTTATAGCACTTCTCCAAATTGTCTCCACTTCTGCATTGCTGGGAGAGAGAGTGAAGATTATTTTTTTTACCTGGGTGATTACTTGCATATTGTTAAAACTATCAGTCTGTAGTTTGTCACACAATGCATTAAGTGAGATTCCTCGCTTAAATTTTTTGAGCATTACAGCCCGCTGCTGATGCCACTCAGAAAGTGCTCTTTCTTTTTTAAGCTTAAAAACTGTACAGAATTCTGCAAGTTCTAGTTCTTTTTCTCCATACTCATTTAACTCTTCAGAAAAAGATGGAAAGAAAGCTGTATCTAAAATGTCAGCAATGCGAACACATATCAACTTTTCAGGCCCATCTTCACCAAAGAAATGTCATTATATTGCACTAGAACTTTTGCATACTTCATGACAAGGAGACACAGGGTCTGTTACATTGCTTGTGTACTTAAGTGCACCAGACTTCTGAGCATTTGGTTGTAGGGAGGGGGTCGGTAAGATTATAAAGGAAGAGAAAATATTTTAAATATAAAATAACCTGAAGTCTTAAGGAACAAAAGTCTTAATTGCAACAGTACTTGCATATTGAGAAAATTATTTTACTTTTATTTCCATGTTCTATTTTGCAAAGTTCAAACAATTAAAATATTATAGTTAATGCATGAAAATATTAATAACTCTTCTGTTCAAAATAACCATATAATGGTATAAATATCTATTCCAGTTATTCAATATTTATTCCACTACAAATTCCAGTTCTTTATTAATTTTTTTTTTTTTTAATGGACAACAATAGCTAAAAATTTTTTCAGGATTATCATGCAGCCGTAATAAATATTCTGTTGATATTAACAATCAGCAGGTCACCTATTTAAGTGGTAATATTGAAATAGCTGGAAAGGAGATAAGAACATCAACTATCTTTCTCCCCCTCCCCGTCTAGCTCAGAAAGAAAACCATAAAGCATTCTGTAACTCCAAGCCACAAAGTAAGAAAGGGGAAAGAAATTGTTTTGACAATAAATTTCTAACTTTTGAACAACTTAAGATGTCAAAAATTTTTTATTTGGGATTACCTTATTCCCCCGTACATGATATATATTTCGGTTACACACATAACCATCATCAGTCGTTTCTGGATCTCTCACTAATGGCGGCTTCCTTTTATATCTCTTCGTTCTTCTTCTTGAAAGTTCGATGAATGACGTCATCCCATGATTGGTCGATTGTATGAAGCGCATCGTTGATGCTGCCATCTGTCGTCATTATTTCTAAGCTCTCACCAATGTAGGCATATATACTATTTTTAAAGTTGGCTATTTTTTTAATATTTTTAAAATCAATGGTAATGGGCTCTTTCAAAGCAAAACGGGCCAGGGCGGTACTTTGCTTCTGGAGGTTAATGTCTTGAAAATGTTCGTTTTTTCGCTCTTTAATTTTCCTTTTTGTAACGCCGATGTAGCAATTTTCTTTATTAGTATCGTTTGACATAAAATTAATTTTATAGATCCCTGCGGTTTCGATGGGGTTGATTGGGTCTTTTTCCGATCTAATGCGCTGAAAAATTGTTTTATTAGGTTTAATTGGAATACGGAAGTTCTTTTTACTGGCGATATTAGAAAGTTTATTGGCTATCCCTCGGCTAAAGGGGATAGCGGTAGTAAAACGTGGTTTATCTTTTTGACGGTTGTCTATAACATTTAATTTACGTTGCCTAGCTTTGAAAACTTTGTCGAAAATTTCTCGAGGGTAGTGGGCGTCTTGACATTGTTTCTTTATGAAAGCAATTTCTTTTTGAAGGAGGTCGTTGTTAGAACACACTTTGAAAGCGCGGTCGATATAGGAACGAATAGCAGCAATTTTATAGTTGAAAGGGGTTTTAGATTTAAAATTTACTATATTAGTATTACAAGTAGGTTTTCGAAAAATGGTGGTCTCAATGAGATTATTGTTTCTGGTTATGTTCACATCTAAGTAATTGAGGCTATTATTGATTTCTTTTTCGTAGGTAAATTTAATGTTCGGGTCTATGGCATTAAGTTGATTGATCAAATTATTTTCTTCATTATTGTGGGTGGTAAGGATAGCGAAGATATCGTCGACATAGCGAAGCCAAAGTTTGATGGTACTATTGTGTGTCTGTTTAATCTGTTCTTCAAGGATTCTCATTTTCCAGTCGGCAATTATTCCGGATATGGGGGAGCCCATGGGGACTCCTTTTATTTGTTGGTAGAAGTGATTATTATATTGAAAATATGAATTATTTAAAATTAGATTTATTGCACTAGTTAGGGTGTTAATTATGTCTATATCTTTAAAACTACTTTGAATTTGTTTGTTAATAATTTGGTTCATTTCCTTAATATCTATTGACGGGTATAGATTTACAACATCGAAACTTACCATGATATCGTCTTCATCAAGTTTATAATCGCGGATGTTTTTAATGAAATCGTCGGTGGAAGTTAGAGTGCTGTTAGAGGGGGGTATAATTTCTTGCAGTATATCCTTCATATATTTTTCAAGAGTGTAGGTGGGGCCTTCACATTTGCTCACGATTGGGCGAAGGGAGGGGGGATTTTTATGATCTTTAAATTTAGCGAAAATCCGTGGGGCGAAATTAGCGGTATTGTTATAGTTCGGACCTGTCTGATCCGGCCAGGTACCATTTTTTATTAAAGTTTTTAGTTTATTATTGATTTTCGTGGTGGGGTCTTTAGGAAGATGTAAAACGTTTAGAATATTGATGGTTTGTTCCATTTTTTCATGGTAATCTTTTTTATCTAGAATAACAATCTTTCCTGTCTTGTCAGAGCTTAAGCAAACGATCTTGTTATTTTTCTTTAGGTCGCTGAGGCATTTACGGTCTTCATGATCTTTAACAGCAGTTTTAAGTTTTTTATTCATTTCTTGTTGGGCATGCATACGGATAGCTTGTTTATCTGAGGGGGGTAATGAGATAATGGCGGCCTCAATGCTCGCAACGGTATCATTGATATCTATTTTCTCATCAAGAATGAATTTGGGACCTAGGTTTAGAGTGGCTTTTTGCTGTTGAGTAAGAGTTAAGGAGGATAGATTAATGAATTGATCTTCTTTGTTAGTTTGACCTTGTTTATAGCATTTATTATTTCTCATCCAAAAGTTAAGTTTTTTATAGTGGTTATTGTGGTAAATCTCTTTTTCTTTCTTGCAAAAATTGTTTATTTTATTGACTTTTAAACGGTAATCATCCGGAGAGCACATGGTTTGAAGTTTGTGGTTGTAAAATTTTTCTTCTTTCGTTAATTTAGCTATATATTTAAATTTGTTCCTAATGTATTTTTTAAGTAAGCATAGCTCAAAATTTTTTATATCATAAAAGAATTCATTAAGAAGGAAACTATTTTTAATTTTCATGAATTTAGGGGTAATTTTAAAATGTACACAGTCTTTTAAAAAATTGATATGCTGAAATTCTCTAACTTTTTTCTTGGAAAAACATCTTAACTTACTGTATATATGCTCCACATTCGGAGGTTCAACCGTAACAGGCGTCATGAGATGAATAAAAGCTTGAATGGTGGCACAAAAACTTAAATAATGTTTTATATGTTTTTATTATAACTTAAGATGTCTTTTTAAAATTTTGATTCTGAATCAATTTTTGCATTTAAAAGTGATCCTCAAAATTTCAAACAAATCGGTCCATTAATAAAAAAATTATAGATGAATTAATTTTTACACAGTTGATTTCCATCCCCCTTCTCATCCTCATCACTATCCGCTACTACCCGGACTGGACCTCCCGAGCGCTTCTGGAAGAGGGAAAGAGGGCGGGAGAGTTCTATTACCATAAAAGTTATGCAAATTCCTCCCTTTCATTTGACAACTATCATTAACACATTATGTGTAAGCAAACAAATAAAAGGGCTAAAGAAAATCTCTTAGAGATTAAAAAAAACTTCACTAGCAAAAGAGGGTGTCTAGTTTTTCATCATCGAAGCTCTAACTTTTTTTTTAAGGGCATCGGGTCGCGGCGCACCACTGACCTTACCTAGAATGAGCTCAGCAGATTATAAATATGTATCAAAATTAACAATATAATACACAAATGATTTTGATAACAATAGACTTTAATGATATCTTTGATTCTTTATCCCATTAAATATTTTAGCTGCTTCATCAAATTTGAACAACCCAGCACACAGGAAAAGCCCGCAATTGTTTTTTTTTTTTTTTTTTTTTTTTTTTTTTTTTTTGAGGGGGATTCTGTGTGGCATTGCGAGATCTGTTGAATTTTGCAGGTGCCGTATGTGCGATCTGTTGGATTTAGATTTTGCTGGTGTGATGTGCAATTTGTTGACGGATTTTTCCAGCTCCACCATTATGTTGGCCTGGCCGGTAGTCAGAATGTCGTAAATCGCCAGTTTTTTAAGTTTAATCGCCACCTGGCGACTGGGAATTTTAAGCTTTAGATGAATGCCAAATGATTGCTAGTGTCTCTGATAATTCATTTTGGTTCACTCATGATTGGTGATCAGGTTGTTCCCTTAACCCTTTGAGGCACAACCCTTTTCCCAATGCTGAAAAAAGGGCAGCCGTTGCCATCGTTTGACTTAACTACCAGCAAGATGGCGGATGATCGAAACGTTCATTGGGTGCCACAGATCTAGAGACCCTTTTTTGACGCAGCTGGCTGTGCCGTTTTTCCAGCATTGAGCAATCTATCCAGCTGTTCGTGCATTCTTCCATTTTTTAGCAGATGTCAGTGCTGTTAAAAATAATCGTGTCAATTTTTTAAATTGGAAATGATGTGCTAAAAAGTAAAGGATTCTCATGGAGCTATGTCACCCGCAACTATTTTTAGAGAAATCAAATCTATTCTTCGTGACTGGCAACAGTCAAAACATCAGAGTTTGGTGCTCCCAGAGCTGGAACACTGTGCGTTAAAGGGTTAATGAAAAATCAGAATCTTAACAGGGAAATTCATATAACCACTGTAAATAACATGACCAATTCTGAATCACCTACTATTACACAAGAGTTAAGTAATGGCATGCCTATATTAAACTTGACAAAAAAATCATTTTACACCCCAATGACTTTCAATATGTTAAACTAAATCTGCATAACTGTCCATATTCTGAATTTTTGTTTGAACCTAATATAAAAATATAAAATAATTAAAACTAGAAATTTATGATTGAATACATTCCATAACTAATTCTGATATTAATAATCCCCATTTTTATATCTATATGAAAAATAATTCTGATGAAACCATACACGTTAATAAATCAATGACTATTGGAACTTTAAGTCCTATTGCAGAGGCTCAATTAAATATTCACACAAATCTACCTGATGACCAGCAAATTAATCTCATTACTGCATCTGATGAAATAATTCAACAAAGAAAGAATGAAATAAAAAAATGACTTTATTTTGAATCACTTAACTGACAATGAACAAACCCAAATAAAAAATATGTTAATGAACCACTTTTCTGCTTTTTCAAAATCCTTAAAAACCTTGGGACACACAGATAAAATTAAACCACAATTATCATTTATAAATAAATTCCCAATTAGGACTTTACCATTTCCCATCCCTCACTTCTTACAAGACGAGGCTCCGAGACAACTAAATGAATTAATTACAGAAAGCCAATATCATTGAAAGAACTCCCACCGAGTGGGCATCTCCTATGCTTTTAGTAAAAAAGAAAGCTCTTGATCTGAATTCTAAACCAAAATTCAGACTGGCACTCAACTTAAGGCTTTCAAACGCCATTTTAAAACCATCGGCTTACCCGTTATCAAAAATTTCTACAATCATTTCTAATTTATGAAACTATAAGTATTTTACTGTTTTGGATTTATGTAGAGCATATTGGCAAATTGACTTACATCATGAATACAGAGATATTATTGCTTTTACTACCCCCTTATTGGCTCAAACTCTTTCGAGAAAACTCTAAACTTGACGCCTTGCTTAAAACTTATCAAAAATAACATCACCTTATCCCCAAACAAATGTCAATTCCATCTTACCGAAATAGATTAGTTGGGCTTTCATCTATCAAATCATAAAATTTCACCAATTTCCTCCATTATCAAAATTACTGGCTTTCCAATTCCTAAAACAAAAAGACAACTTAAACACTTCCTAGGAGTTTGTGGATTTTATCAAAATTTAATACCTTCATATGCTGAACTAGCATATCCTATTGTCCAGTTAACTTGTCCTAAACAAAGTTTCCAATGGCTTGACATTCACACTGAAGCATTCAATAAACTACAAAAAAATTTCTTCACTAAACCTTTTGTTTGTTTACCTGACTGGTCCAAACCCTTCATTTTGATTACTGATGGTAGACATCAAGCAAATTCTGGTGTCATTTTACAAGAGTTTAATGGTGAATTACATCCTATTTCTTACTTAGCAAATCTTTATCTAAATCTGAAAAAAATTATCCAGCCATAAAAATTGAATTAAAGGCTCTACATGACTCTGTTTTAGCATTTAAGCATTTTCTATACAATAGAGAATTTATTGTTATGTCAGACAGTAAACCATTAAAACACTATCGAAAAACTACTTCTCCTGCTGATCTCACTACAAAATGGCTATGCGAATTAAGTGAATATACTTTTAAATTCAAACACATTCCTGGTAAACAAAATCTTTTGGCTGATTACTTTTTATGACTTGAAGAAATGCCACCACACCATGACATAAATTCTCAACCAAGTACTCTAAATTTAAATAATGATGTACTTCCTGTCATTAATGATGCACCTGAAAAACCTTAAAATTTCAAACATATTAATTATTTAAGTGTTTCACAATCTTGGCCACAGGACCCACTTCTAGAAATTTCTTGATGAACAACAAAAAGACAAAACCACAAATTATAAGTGATTTGAAATCCAATAATAACAGCAACAACAATAAATGTTATTTTCTACATCCTCATAATAAATTATTGTACTATGCTAAAGAAACTTCATCTTTGGAAATTCATCCTACTAATGTTGTTCCTAACTCTCTAGAGAAAAAAGTTTTGGCCATTGCCCATTTACCACATTTTGAAATTGCAAAACCATATGAATTTCTTTGGCAGCGTTATTTTTGGTTTGGTATGTACGCTGATACAATTAACTTTATTAATTCCTGTACTAAATGCATAACATTAAAATCTCATGCGAATGCACCAATTCCTTTACAAAATAATTACATACCTGAAAAACCTAATGAAGTAATTTCTATGGACATTCTTGACCTCTAAATAATGGAAAACGTATTCTTACAATAATTGATCATTTTACTCGTTTTCTACAGCTTTATCCCTTAAATTCAATTAACACTAATGCTGTCGCTAACTGTTTATTTTCATACATTTCAACTTTTGGCAGACTGCCATTGTACTTTCTGACTTAAATACTCAATTTACTAGCTCTGTTTTTGAAACATTTAACAAAGTTTTTGGAATTAAATTGACATACTATTTCTGGACACCCAGAGGTTAATTCAATTAGTGAGAGAATCAATACCTCAATTAAATCAACTGTAAATGCTCTAATTAAAGAGGGTTATAACTTTGCTCATGCTATAAACATTCATGTAAATATGTATAATGCTTCTACACATTCTTCTACTCAATTTTCTCTAATGTAATACAATTTGGCAGAGAGTTACCTATGATCTTTCACAAACACATGCAGATCTTTTAGATAGATTTAATCTTAATATCAGCTTTAACTTGCAATAATCGTAAGTACATTTGATTTCAAAAATCTCTAAGAAATTAAAAATAAAATTGGGGTCTATTTTTAACCCTAGTGCATTGAAGATTTAAACAGAAGAATGCTAAAGAAAAAATGTCATGCCCAAGAAGGATGGAAAGAGATTGAAATTAGATAGAGTATAATTTTCTGCAGAATTTAACTAATGCAGTTTTATTGAAAAAAGCAGATTCCTGCATTTTTGCAGAAGTCTTTAATGCTTTCATTATTGACGTACTGCAAGGCAAGGCCATACCCAGGGGGTGCGGTCGCCTCCCCCTCCCGAAATTTAAAATTTTGTTAACAAAACAATAATAATGAAGCCTTTTTGTGAAAATTTGAGACTTTTTCACCTTTTGATCCCCCCACTGAAATTTTTTTCTGGGTACAAGCCTGCTGCAAGGTTCATCAAAATCTTTAAATATCAGTTTAGTGTATATGTACCTCTTCATACACATAAAATTTCCTGCCTCCATATTAAAGACTTAAATAAATGTTTAATTGCATACAGCCAGAGAAATAATCAATACATTATGCTATGAATCCTGTGTTATTAGAATTATGAGGGACTAAAGCATTATTTGAGTACAGTCAACTCCCGGTAATCTGCGACTCTATAATCCGCGATATATTTCAAATGTAAACAAACCAGTTTGTTTACATTTTGAGTGGCATTTGACTGGTAATATTACTGTTATAGAAGTTATTTGATTGGCTGAATGTTATAAAGACATTTATTAATGCTTTTCCACAGGTATTTGAAGTAAATAATTTCATATATTTGAGCATATTATCATGTAATTAAAAGTACAGAAACTTATATCCTAAGTTGCATGTGTTCAGTGGATGGATGTGAATAACGAACTCCGAAGCAATGCACCATCCAATCACATCGTTTCTCTTTCCAGAGACGATCGTAAAGATTGACCGTTGCAATTAAAATTGGGTGAAAATGTGTTTAACTTTAAACGCAAACCGCAATTTGGCAGGCTACACAGCAGTTGCGCAATTTTCCGATTCCCCCCCCCCCCCACATCACCCTTTTGATCTTCTGTCTAGCGATTTATTATGCTACAAAACTTTCTCCACATTACTGCAGTTCTGTAGGAAGAAAAAAAGAAAAGCATAAACAGACCACATGACCTTTCTCTTTGTTTACAATTAACTGCCGGAGGAGCACCAGCAGAAATAATGAATCACCAGCGCTTAAAATGTAATGCATGTGTGTGTGTGTGTGAGAAGAGGATAACATTCTTTTCCTCTTTAAAGCTTATATAATAGCATAGAATATTTTTACATTACGAGAAAGGGAAAATTACCTGGCAAGGTCTAAAATTAATGTAATACTGAGATATCAAATATACAAATGATGCACCGTATGCGCCCCCCCCCCCCCCCGGCTGTTCGCGAGCGACCAGTGAAATTCCTCCCTTTCTGGTTGAGCTTGTCTATTTTATAATAGATAGATTTAGTTAAAAACGGTCTTTCAGAGAAATTAAAAACAACAACAACTGCCCTTTAAAAAAAAAATTGTTTGTTGAAAAATTTCCGGATTTGGGGTCCCCCTACTGTACTATTACTTTTGAAGAAGGGTTAGCTCTGGGAGACAAGTCTTTAAACATTTTGCAAAAGCAATCATTTGTCAGTGACCGAGAGTTACTGACAATTAGAAGGCTTGAGGACAAAATTTCTGAAGAAAAATTAAAATATCTTAAACAAATTACAATCACTGCAATGTTGTATTAGTAATTGTATTTAATATTAAAAATAGTGTTCTAGTTCGGCAACATAAATATTTTCTTTCATCAGTCCTTTAGTAAATTCTTTGTAAATTTCATTGTATTATTTATTGCATTTATATTCCCATTTAATTGTGTTTTTATTCAACAGCATATGCATTTTCTTTCATCAGTTCCTATTTGTTTACAGTAAATTGACTATAATTTAAAGGGAAATTCTAAATATAAAAATGTAAACAAAAAAAATGACCTATAATCCGCAAAATCCTGTAATCCACACAACCCTTGGTCCCAGTGAGTGCGGATTGAGGGAGTTGACTGTAATGGCTGATTCTCTATTCAAAGTATTTCTTGTTCATACGAGTCTTGTTGCATTATTTAAAAACAAACCGGTAAAATCATACAAGCCGGTGCGCACCCCATGTAAACATGGCGACAGTCGCTGGAGCTTGGCGGCCGCCAAGCTCCAGCGACTGTCGCCAACCATTTTCCACGATCAGCACATTAAAATTGCACATATATTCCACTAAAAATAAGCAACCAGTGGACCGTTTTTAACTAAAAAAACCTCAGTGGATTCAGCAACCTAGTTGTACAGCTATCTAAACTAGGCAACCAGTGGCCCGTTTTTAACTAAAAAAACCTCAGTGGATTCAGCAACCTAGTTGTACAGCTATGTAAACTACGCAACCAGTGGACTGTTTTTAACTAAAAAAACAACAGTGAATTAAGCAACCTAGTTGTACAGCTAATGTAAACTGGGCAAACATTGGCCCGTTTTCAACTCAAAAAAACATCGGTGGATTAAACAACCTAGTTGTACACCTCTTATAAAGTCAGTATGATTAGAATAGCACGTAAATAGCACTTACGAAAACATAAAACACATCGAATATCAATTTAAAATTCACATTAAAAACCTTAAACATTGCAAAGATTCGTTAAAAAAGAGCACTTACCTTTATTTTTTTTTAAATAACCGCTCAGAAATGTCCCCAACACCCACCGGCTTATAACGTAACACCAGCATGCTTTCTTTTATTTAGCTCTATATTCACACCATATTTCTATCAAACACACACAAAAGAACGCTTTTCCTTTCAAAACATAAAAAAACTCCATATTCCACACATAAATATTGACGACGAAATTCCCCGATACGCTTACTAACCTACGATAAAGAGTTCGTAAAACAGAATCAAAACCACAAGAAAAATCAAACATTAACTTAATCCACTCTATCACCAGCCACAAACAAACAACTATCGTCATTCAATTAGCACTGAATGAAAATCTCATACTTCAAACACACCCCGTGTTTCTCTTTGGTTACTAGTCTAAACAATCACCGGCAGGGTACTTCACTCCAGCTGAGCATCGCCCATGACGGCGCCAGAGCGAACGCCAAATCAATTTGTAAACAAAACATCAAAATGTAAACAGCACCGTATACGGAATATAGTCCAACAAACCTAGGCTCAGATTAGGCGTATTTGACATGTACTGAGAAGAAAGATATGTAGGGATGCACTGGTTATCAGGCTGATTTTTCAATAATGGAAATATCAGTGGATATCTGAATCACAATCACCTAATAATCATAAAAATGTCAATAATCTTAAAATTCTGTGATTTATCATGTTAAAAAAATATTTTGGTCCCATTATTAAATCTGAGGCTCAGAAAAAAAAAAAAAAAAAAAAAAAAAAATCTATATGTACTACAACCTATATGTAAAATTTCATAACCTTCCATTCATAACTTTTTTTTTTTTAATCTTGTGGGAAAGTGCAAAAATCAGAAACTGAGAAAATCAAGTTCTTTACAGTGCATTGAAAGGGAAAGTTCATGTTAGCTTTTTTGCTTTTAAATGCAATGAGAGTAATTTTTGTTTGATTTTGATATGGTTTGTTTTAAAATACTCCTTAAACCTGAATTATTTTTGAAAAATCGATTTTTTGAATGCTTAAAGGTACTATATCCCCTTAATCAGGGGTCAAAACTTGCTAACTTGGCAAGGGCAAACAGTTTTTAAAATGAGCGAGAAAAACAAAAATTCAATTGCCTACGGACAACCAAAAAAATATTATTTTGAACATAGCTGTACTAATAACTAACAATGATTAAGTGTTATAACACTTAATCATTATTTGTTGACTCTAAAACTGTACCTGTGTTTCCATGGATGTGCTATTTCACCCATAGAAACACAGGCACAGTTTTGGAGTCTGAAATATTGATTCCCAAATAATGGCAATATTTTAAGAATAAACATTTTCCAATTTATTTCTCAATGCAAACTGAGTAGTGATAGTGAAAATTTGTATGGACAACAGATTTTGCTTGCAGGCAACTTCAATAATTTTTCAAAGGGGGAAAAAAAAAAAATAAGTAACAAGATTCTACCCTTGCTGTTAATTATGCCAGTTTCAATCAAATTAACTCTGCATTAGCACTGCTTTCCCAGACCTACAATACTTCTCCGAACTCTAATAAAAAGAGTATATGTGGGCAGATACATAATACAGATATTGCACAATAAATAAAAAGTATCAACTAAATCTTAGAATAAACAGTCGTAGTACCACAATTGTCGACTATTTAATAATAAGTAAAGAACATGTTTTTGTAGTTTACAATGAAATTGATAACATTTAATAGTGTTCAAAAAACAAATAAATTCATAAAAGGGGAGTGATGGATACTTTTTTGATTCTTTCTTTACAGTCCTGGAACAACTCTAGGTATTCGGGATGTTCCTTTACTAACATCATCAAACAGCTTCGCTTCGTGCCCATTGCACAGCCAAGACTATCTCTGGATGGTGTATATATATACGGAATTTCTTTTTCTTCACATACAGCAGGCATATGGCACATAACTTCGATGGGAGTGACATCGCCAGCAAATACCGCTATGCCAGTGTTACCTTTACGAACAGCTGCCTGCACATCCTTCAAACCAAAAAATAAAAAACCCTTATGTTCAGAAGCTTTTTTAATCAATTTATACAGCCGTTTCGCTAATTTTTTTGAAGCCATCGGTGATGCGATTACATTTACGTAATTCAACTGTTCTTCATAAGAGAGAGATATAGTTGAAACTTCTGTTACTTCAGAAGTATCCAAATTTTCCTCAGTTTCATTATCAGGCAGAGACTTTTTAGATTTTCCCATATTAATATACAATCAAGTAAACTTAGTAAAAATGTAACGTCCAAATGCACGTGTTTACAGAAATCACAAAAACAAACGGAGGACTTGACTGATTTTGTGTTGCCAAAAACCGGCTGATATTAATATCTCTGTTCAACAGTGTTGCCAATCCAGAATCTCGTTTTTACCCTCATGTTGATCTGAAAACACCCTCAATTACCCTCAGCCTTAACGAAAGTGACGCCATCTACTGGTACATATAATAAATTGTGATCAGAATACTAAGTTTTCTTTATTGATTAGCAAATTACACACACTTTTTCCTTTGTTTCAAGAAAAACAGAATAAAAATGCACTATATAAAAAATCTTGAAAATAAAATTTTAATTTTAATGTATATAAAATTTGATTCACATCTTTAGCTGAATTTTTAAAATTATTTCCTCCGTACGTGCAGAAATTATCTTATCAAAATTATTAAAATTATAAATAATTTTTAATATACGAAACCAACGTAGGAAATTTCTCTCTTGCTCTAATACTTTTTTTGGAGGGTGTATTTAAACCAGAAATATGAAAGGAACATCAGTTGCACTCGTGCAACGAGTTTCTATCTAAGGTGTTCGTAAAGGAAACTGATTGCTTTCAGTCAGTGGCGGCCCGTGGTCAAAACTGTTAGTGCAGCCGGAAGCATATGAGCCCCCCCCCCCCTTTCCTCCGGACAGGATTGGAAAATCTTAGTTACTGAATTCGAAAGCTGGCGGATTAAGCCCTCACCGAGGAAAGAAAAAAAAAAAGAAATTACATAAAAAATGTAAGAGATCCTATTTTACTTCCATAAAACGGACATAAATTTCAGCCAGCCGCTCTTATCCTCAAAATTGCATTAATCCGTGTCTGATTCGAAGTTTCCTTAGAATTTTCTTTTGTAACGATAACTTGAGAAGAAAAGAAAAAAAAATGAAAACTTACTTAATTTTTATAAGTCAAATCAATCCTCCTTTCTTTTAAACATGTGAATCGGTCAGTGATGTCCCCATAAAAAGGCGTTGTTTTAATTCAGATATCAATAATTTTAAATGCTCTTTAAAATTTCCCATGTTTAAAGAATTTTCTCGCTCGCCATGTCCTCTAAATGCCAGTTCTTGCTTACTTAAAAGCAATACTGCTTTGATGGGTAATTGTCCATTCATAAGCGTCTATTCAGGCTTACCTTCTTGATAAATTCGGCGATATAAAGTCGAGAGTCCTCCCTCACTTCTCGTCAGAGTCCGAGCCAATCAGTTAGTCGAGTTCTCAAGTTCAGCCGCCGTTAAAAAATCTTTCATTGGCTATATCAGCTGCATACTCCCTATGCCGGAGAGGCTGCTTACGTAGTCGTTGTCATGGCAACGGTTCTGCCAATTTTCTTTTCAGCGCTCTGGGCTGAACCAAAGATTTTCCCAATTGACTTGCGGGAAGATTAACCCCCATATGCAAGCTCTTTATAATGATCATTATTCCTAGTGATTATCATTATATTCCATCATGATCATTAAACGGTATGCAAGCTCACAGAACGGCAATCATTTTCTTTAACGTACCCGGAAAAACTGCTGAATTTATAATGACTGGTTCAGACCACTCATTATCCGAAGTGATCGTCAATATTTGATTGTTTACAGTGAAGAAGAGGCTTTGTACTTTGGAGATCGTGGATATTTGCAGACATATTTACATTTGTAAGGTAAAGTATTACGTCGTTTTATTTATTCATATGTTGCATCTTTACAATTTGTTTCAGCTTTTTATTTTATGTGTTGCATTATTAGCTCATAAAATATTGTAAATGATGGTGTTTTTTTAGCACTTGGCTAATTGTATGCGTTTTTTTTTTTTTTTTTTTTTTTTTTTTTTAAATACACGTGAACAAAATTTGAATGAATGTTAAGATATTTGTGAAAGTGATAGTATTGTAATAAAATTAAATTTAATACGTTCTATCTTTTAAAGTGTTTTATTTACCTATTCCAGCCACTAATTTTACCAAATTTGTGTTGGTTAGACTATTATGGTACACACTACATTAAAAAAAAAAAAATGATATATCTACTTTAAGGGCCGAACTTCTTCACTTCGACCTCCATTGATCGATGCTAGATTATTTAAATGTATAATTAATGTAAATTCTGTGCCATGATGTATGCATTTGAGAGTTCCAAATATTTAATTTGTATTGAATATGACTATACATTGCTTATTATAACTGCAACTTTTCCTATAATGTGTTTATTTTTTGCTTATTTAGAAAAACTTGTATTGTTTTTTCACCTTATGATTTCTTCAATCATAAGGTGATTTTCTGTCATCCTACCTCATAAATAAAATTGTAAACAGTCCAACAGTGTTAGAAATTTTCTCCCACATTTAAAGAAAATTAATACAATTTTACTAATTAGTAGTACTATATTTACTGATTAATAAAACCATAAATTTTCGAATTAAGCATCTTTGACATTATTAATCAGTAAAGCCAATGCAATCCATCTCTAATTTAGTTAGATTTATCTACATACTGCTTTTTTCTAAAAAAATGTTTGAATTGTTTTGTTTACATGCTCAATTATCAGTTTATAAAATCAGATTTTATTTTCTTAATGGACAGCAATTTAAAATTCCATGCATTACCCGACTAAGTATGGGCACTGGGGTAGACATTGCTAATGAAGGTCACTTTCATATTGATACAAGCATATGTATTAACATGTATATAGTTTTTGTGCATACTGATCATATGTGTAATCCCAGGCTGGGCAAGGTCAACTCAGCCTTTCATCCATTGAGTGGGTCAATAAAATAAGGACTTAGGCTTGCTTGGGGTCAAACACTGTGGGCTTCGTGTCAGGCTGACCACCGGGCCTAGGTATATGGCATCCGTATCACAGAGTCCATGGTCACGAAGGCGCCGTTGAGCAGTGCAGGTCTTGTCCCTGCAGAGGGGCTGTTGTGCCAATGTTTGACTTTGACTTTATCATATATGTCCGCATATGTATCCTGCGTATTCATTTTTACCATAGACAATAGTGATTTGGGTCCCAGGGTCCCTAACCCCCCCCCCCCACACTTAGTTACGCCACTGCTTGGGTGACATGTCGTGTGGCATAGTATTAAATGTGTGGCTTCTTTTGAATTCTGCATCCAGTGTGTTGCTACTATTTTGCACTGTGAATTTATAAATTGTATCCCCTTCTCTGTCTGAAATTATCAGATTAGTTAGCACAAGCTGTATGTCATGCAGATACAAGGTTTATTTATTCACCGTTTATTTCATATCCCCCCTGCCCTCCGAAAATTTTTCCTGGTTGCCCTCTTGAAGTGACAATTTGTTTACATTTTTAGTTTCCTTTAATATTGTAGTCTGTTTTTCTTTTTAGGAATATGATCGATACAGTTCATATATTTTTATGCCTAATGAGTGCTCGTACAATTTTGCTGTACATTTGAAGCAGCAGCATTGTACTTGTACTTTTTCGGCTTGTAAAATAGGATGAAGTTATCTGCCCAGTTTTATAAGCTGCAAGAGTAACAGAAATCTCTGCAGGTAAGTGCTGAAGATAGGCGGCAATGTGAACCCTTTGTGTGAGTATCATGATTAATTAAAACAAATTTATTAATGTATTTTATGTATTTGTAATTAAAAAAATGAAAACATTCCAACAAGTTTTAATTTCTTAAATGTCTCTTAGAGAAATGCTAAAAACAATGATCACTATTGTCCAATTGCAATGACACACAAGTATAGTCAACAACCAGTGTTCATCCTCAGGGCCTGATTAACACTTTCTGATACTATAGGCCTGCTGTTATTTTGCCCCCCCCCCCACACACACACCTATTCCTATCACATTCCACAAGTATAAATAATAAATATTGTAGTTTTGAGGCACGGGCCTTATGGGCCTATTCGGTAATCAGGTTCTGTTCATCCTAGGTGTTTTTCGAAGGGCGCTGTGCCCTCCCCGCCCTACTTGCACTTTGAAAAAAAAATTGGTGCCATTTAGCCACTCAAAAACAGTGCGCTGCCTGCAGCTCTTCTTGCCCCAATTTCATTCATAGTGCCATCCTCTCCTCTCTGTTTATATTTATTGCGTTGCGGCATCCCTTTCCTTTTTGCTGATAGTCAGCACCTTACAGATTCTTATATTCGTATAGTGCCTCTTTATATTCTGACATGCCCTTGAAAGCTTAAATTGCCCTTTTTTAAGGACTATCATCCTGTCCCTTTTTCATCCTAGGATGATCTCTGCGACAATAAAATGTAAACCTGGCATGAAGACCTATTCATTTTGTCAAACAGAGCAAACCACTGATGTAAGGTCTGTGGAGCAAACTACCTCATCCCTCCTCTCTATAGAACCAACCTACTATTCATTAAAACAGATATACAATTCTGTTCATAGCCAGATTGAAACACACTTGTATTTTTGTTGAAATAATGGAACAGCTTAATATTGCCCACCTGCCATTTTTGGTGCCATTTGTTTTTCGCCAAACTGGTGCCAGTGCCAAGTACCGTGTTTTGTTAAAGGTTTACCTTTCAAACTCTTGACGAAACTCTTGAGTTCCAGAATAGGGGCTATCTTTTTTCTAGACACAAAAACATATCGCACTTTTATCCACAGTTACTATGATATTATTATCCAAGAGCATGTAAAAGTATATGGATGTCATTTATCATAGCTTCCTTTTTTTTTTTTTTTTTACATTTTGCCAATTTTAAATTATCACTTTTTTTCCCCCTACAGGAACCTTTTTATAAAAATACAAACAAAAAATATCAGCAGAACAGAAAACTTCAGAAAAGTCAGTATAAAACTCCCTAAACCTTATAATTAAAATTCTCCCAATTGATATCCCTTATTACCTCCAAAAAGTCATTGCACAAATAAATTTTCCCATCATAAAAGGTGTATTCAAAAAACTTTACAACTTAAATTCTCAATGCAACTCTGGGCTTGAAAACGGCAGCCATCTTGTTTCTAATCAGAAAATCTTTGACAGTAACATATTTAAACATAATTCCTCGTATACTCATACATGAGATATCTATTTGCAACTCCGCTCCGCACTTTCCCCAAAACTTGAAAACTCAAACTAAAAATGCCTAAATCATAAAAGCTTACCTTTTAACTTCTCGGTGCAAGTCCTAATTACAAAATGGTGGGCATCTTGTTTCTAAACGCAACACCGTCGACAATAACAACATATTTACTAGGCAAGTTGGAGTGTTTAGGCTGATTAATTTTTTATTTTGTTTCCCAGCTCTGGAATTTTTTGCATAGTTGGTAAAAAATAAAAAATTAATTAGACTAAACACTCTAACTTGCCTAATAACTTGAAAGGTTGATAGAATCACTTTCTAAAAATATGTGTAATTTCCGCGGCATAATGGAGTTGTCGCGAATTAATTGTTTCATCTATTCCATCTGTGGTTTGCTGAAGATGATAAATGCCAACCATTCTAATGCGAGAAATTTCATCTGGAAATCGTCCCAGAGTAGCTCAGTGGTACAGCACACCACTGCCCCTCCCAACTTGCCTAATAACTTGAAAGGTTGATAGAATCACTTTCTAAAATAACAACATATTTAAACATAATTCCATATGAACTCATACATAAAATATCTATTTGTAACTCTTGGCTTTCCCAAGCTCTTTCACTAATTTGAAAAATCAACACTTATACTCTTTATGTTCCTTTAAAATGCATTTACTTTAACCTTCACAACACTAACTCGTTTTCAATAAACCATAGTAAAGCACATGTTTGACATGGCTGATCCACACTTCAGATGCTACTCCCTTCAATTTTGAAAACATAAATGATTTAATTCCCGAAAAAACAGCACTGTAATCAACGCTCTCTCATTAGCCAATTATAACTCTCTTAGTTGGACCTGGAAGCATAAACGTGAACTCATAATACAATTTGGGTTGCTACATTTGACAATTTATCACCAGGCTTGGCGATGTCTTTTGGCGAGAAATTTGGGTGGGTGATACTAAAGGCTTGCTGAAGTGATGAAAAATAAATGAAAATCTCTGAGTTTGAACTCATTGCTCATAGGCTCGGGTTTAATGGAAAAGCAGTTCTTGGAAGGGAGTAAATCTGATCCCCCCATCTGGCTACATCCTAATGGACCCCACTGAAAAAAAATTCTGACTGCATTGCTGAAACTAACACATTTTTCTGAGATGCTATAATTCAGGGGCAACAGTTTGGTTGTGAGTGTGAAAAATATTGGTGTGTTAAATACGTTGTTTTTTACTTTCGGCAAAAAATTTACAGTCTGTATTATCCAGGAGAAATAAATTTTGATTGAATTAAAAACATATTGTTCATTATTACTTGCAAAAAATGCATTTAAGATTTTTGTCCAGTATGGCAAAATGCTTAGAATGGGTCCTGTTAATATTCACTTTTACTTATCGACAGTAAAATATTTCGATATACTATATATATATATATTTGTACTTATGCTCACTTTTACAAAATCTGATATTCTTGATAATATTTCACTTACTGAAGACCGTTGTATTAAAATGAATTTTTGTCTAAAATTTAAAATGGTTGTATAAAAACAAATATAATTTATACTGTACATTTCAAACAAAATACAGTCAACTCTCTTTATAACGAAACACGATATAACAAAGAAGGATTTCTTATTTAGTTGGTCTAATGTTAAAATATAGGAGATTTAAAACCTTATAGCGAAATCATTATAACGAATTTTACTTTATAGTGAAATAAAATTAGTTTGAAATTGAGTTTAGTCGACTTTTTAATTTGGCAAAAAATAAAATGGTTGATGTGCAATTTTGGGGGGAGATGATTATAACGCTTGCTGCAATTTATCGTAATTTTATCGTCTGCTCCTTGGATTTTGAATACACCTCAGAATAAGTTTTTGAAATTTTCATTCCGTTGGAATTGTGCATTTTTCTGCGCAGCTTTTCTCCATCCATTTTTAATGTAATACATCCAGAAAAAGAATGTTAGAAATATCAATTTTAATTTTGTTTAATCACCTCATGAATAATGACATACCGTATTTTCCGGTAATAACGCCGCACTGTGTATAATGCCGCAAATAGATAATTATTTCTATTTAGAGAACTAGTTTAACGCCGCACCTTGAATAACGCCGCACTTTTTTAGAAGTATTATAGAATCAAGCTTATCAAGTTTAGATGTGTTATTTTAGGTAATACTATAAAGTAGTACACATAAAACTAAACAATTATAATTAAAATAACTTACCATGTAATATATAAATTTGCGATGTTTGTCGATACGTCATTATTAGTACAATTTATTTATCTATTTTTAGAATATACATATGCATATATAGTATATATATATATACACAACAGACTGTTTTCTACTACAGAAAATCCGTCAAAATCCTCATTCTCAGTGTCACTCTGGAACATATGCAAAAAGCTCATCAACATCTGAACCGTTTTCATCATCGGAAGACACACTAGAAATTGCAGGAATCCCATTAGCGCTATTTTGTGAAAAATCGATAATTTCGGCTTTTTGAAAGGCTCTCTCTACCATTCGGAATTTTATTCCAGCAGTCCAAAATCCATTCGCAAACTTCGGTATAAGTTGCTTTATTTATCCGGCCTCCTTTCGTAAACGTATGATTTTCTACCGACATCCACGATTCCCAGTGATGACGCATGCGAGCTTTAAATGCCCGATTTATACACAAATCCATGTTACTATACGTAAATCTTACTAAAACAAATGTTACTATACAAAAGGTTACTATACGTAAACACCGTGATGGGTTTTCGCCATGCGAGACTTTTATAGGAACGGAAAAAGATCATGGATTATTTTGTTCCTTAACCACATTTAAGGTTGTTTTTTTTTTTTTTTTTGGAGAGGCGGTTAAATGATCAGCTGTAACTTTGGAACTACTTACAAGCCGCACCCAGTTATTGGCCGCATTTTTGTTTCCGAAAAAGAAAAATATTGTTTAACGCCGCGGCGTTATTACCGGAAAATACGGTACTTTCCAACTTAATGAAATAAAAACCAAAATAGGTAAGACCCACAGATTATAATACGCTTTTAATATATAGCACTTTAGTGCGTATTTAAAATCTGAAAGTGTTTCAGATTTTTTTTTTTTCCCTTTCCGTTTTTTGATAAAGGCCAATATATCCAGAAGCTCTTCAGAATTAGTATACGATGAAAATAATTTGTTCCTGTTTGTAGGTTTTTATCATTTAACCATTTTATTTGTGTAACCAGGGGCGGCCCATTATAGTAAGCATCGCATCTGGGCGCTGGCTTCGAAGGGGCGTCATTTAGAACTCAAAAACTAAGTAGAACGTAAAAGGGGGACATCATTTTTATATTAGCAGGGGGCGACACTTACCATAGGGCTGCTCCTATTTGTAACCATCTTAATTTTAAATTCCATTCAGAATCAGAGATTTCAGGGCCAAGGAAGACGGTGAGGAACATGAAATCGTTGATTCGTCATCTTACTTAATAAATCTTGGTTCTCTTCGAACAAGATTTATTACGATGACGAACCAACTGGTTGCTGGAGGCGGCTAGTAACTTGTATAAAACTAAAAGATATTGCTTACCTTTTGCGATTACCTCGAACATTGTACACTTCGGCAAGTTATCTCCACTTAGTGAGGTAGCACACTTCACTGGCAATTAGAGATTTGTTTTTAGAGTATCCAACAGATTTATTTGAGAAGGCAGAGATATGAATATTTCTGTCATTCCCAAAAAATCAGTTAGCATATTACTCTTAAAACTATACGGCTGAAATCCATAAAAGCACAGACTCAATCCTGTAATTTAGTAATTATTTTCATTCGAAGTATTTAAAAATTTATTTTTGATAAAGCAACATGAAGAGGAGCAAATAAATAGATAAACTATATATTATAATATATTTGTATCTAACCAGTCATGAGATGTGGAAAAAAAAGAGTTCACACACATACACACGCAAAAAAAAAAAAAAAAAAATGCACTAGTACACTAGGGATTTATTTTATTTTTTTTAATCTGAAAAGGAGTTCATAAGAAGAATCTTGGGAATCTGTTTCAACAAAATATTATACTATTAGTCGACTACATAAGAGGTGCTTATCAATATTTTTAAATTATAGAAGGTGTTTACAAAAAATATAAAATCTTGAGATCCATTGTTAAAACATATCCAGTAAATTCTTAAAATCAGGGATTGTACATACATGTGTTACATGTAATAAATACATATATGTTAAAACATGTAATTCAATGAACTATTCAGCATTCTTGTATACAGGGCGATTCATAATTAGAGGGACGAGGTAGGTTATAACAAGACGGTCCAGAATCACACAGCGATGAGAGGTCGGAAACATCGTCTTCTTGAACCTATTAATATCCCTTTGGAAGATATGTTGAAGTAACAGTGAAATTTCCGGCCAGGTTTTTTCAAAAACTATTGCATCTTTCACAAATTGCACTTGATAAAAATTTTTAATTCAGATTTTTTAAATTATTACATTGATGAAATTGTCAGTGGAGAGCCAATTCTTTATGAAACTTGGCTAAGAAATTAGATTCCCCACAATTCAACACTTCTTCTAATGTGATTATTAACAGATACATGAAGAAGACATTTCTGATGCCGCATTGCTATGTGATTCTGAGCTATCTTTGTACATTCTACCCTTCCTAAATGTTTGTCCCTCTAATTTTGAATCACCCTGTATACCACCTGTGAAAAAATAGTGCCATAACACAAATGTTGTTCCTACGTTACTACTATCAATGAATCAAAAAAAAAAAAAAAAAAAAAAAAAAATGTAAATTATCTTAAGTTAGGAGACTTAAATTTCCAAATTATGTGGCTCTTGGTGTGTGCAATAGGATACAAATTTCTAAAGAAGTTAAGACCTATTGAACTGTTTTTGTGAGCAGTTAAATTTTTTACAAAACCAGCTTCTTGGAGTTTGCCTAATATTGTTGCAAGGATGTTGAGAAAGATATTCTTGCAAGTTATGCTAACTAAACAAGAAAAGTTATATCTTAAATGATAAAATTAACAAATTAGCACATCTAGAAGACACGAAAAACTTAAATAATAAAGTTTTTAAAAAAATGCTTGAATATTATTATATAGATAGAAATAAATAATCAGGTAGTTTAATAAATTATCTAACATTTTGTGTAGTATGTTAATTAAACAAGATAATTTATAATATTTTAAATAACTTTAATAAATGTAGCACACAAAGTAAAACATGCTAACTTAAAATAAATCGTAAAGTTAGGTCAATAGTAAGATATACACAAAATATAAACACCTTATATCAACTGATGAAAATTATCCATTTATCAACTGATGAAAATTGAGCACTTTTACATGTACTAATTAAGTACAACATGTTATAGTAGTATATTTTTAAACACTAACATAGTAAATGTGGGATATCTTAATTAAAAGCACATTACAAGAAATCGTGTGGTTTAAAAAAAAAGAAGAAAAGAAAATGCTATTGTGTGTGTGTGTGTGTGCAATGCACTCTGCATAACTGTGTATTATTCAGGAGTGTTAGAAAGAATATGAGCTGCAGTTCATGCATTTCAAAAGAGTATAATTAACATAAAGACGAAAAGAAACTATAAAACTTTAAACATACTCACCATAAAACTTTAACATTCCAACTCTAAGGAAAGCAAATACAAATCGCAAATTTAATTTGCGAGTTTAATCTGTATACCTTTGTACATAAAAATTATCTTTACAAAACTGACTATTGAATTTATATCGTTATTGAAATGTTTTAAAAGACTTTTGCAAGTTCTTTTATTTCTATTCGATCTATTATATTGCATAGCAAGGCTTAAAAATCCACTTTCAGCCATCATGAGCTCACCGTTAAAATCAAAACAAACTCGCTAGCTGCTAGCAGACAGGGTACAGCAGGGCAAATTCTGCATTACGTCATATTAATAAACCCCTCTGCTAGAAGACCTCTGATTGGTCTACATTCGATATAATCGATATCGCCTCTAAAACTTGTTTTGGAGAAAATGATCGGGGTATGTTCTGACGTCAGAGATAATGATCATCATTTTCTTTGAGTTTGCATACGAGATAGTGATACGATCATTATTTTTTAGAAAATGATTCTATCATTATCACTTCATTAGTTGAGTTGTCTGCATAAGGGGGTTAAGTGCTTTTTTTCTGAATGAGCGATCCGGCCACAATACGTTTTTTTTTTTTTTTTTTTTTGGTTTTTTTCGGAGATTTTTATTATTTACCGTAAGAATTCCACAATTCTAATCTGAATTTAGGAAAATTAGTAGAATAAATTATTTTAAAGTATGTGCTGATAATTTCAAGTGCAGCCCGGCTGTACTTGCTGTATCCCACGAGCAGCCACTGCTTTCAGTTTAAAAACTAGAGCGTTCGTATACAAAACTGGGTGCAATTAGTTTCAAACGAAGTAAACTGAGAATGACTTAGGTTCGTTGACTTTTACTTTCTGCGCGTTGTTTTTGTTTAGAAATGGCGTCCGTTGTTATGGAATAGTATGATGTTATGAAAAGTATTTTACGTTTGCTGAAGCTGCAAATATTAGTTTTTCGAGGTGGAAATTGAGGCATACGTTAGAAACTGCTACGAAGGTACATACTTATTCAAAGGCAATCATTTCTTGTAGTTTTCATTTTAGTAAATTCAAAAATGCGTGTTTTAGTATCGAGATTGAAGCTGATTTAGACCGTTATTTGCGAAATTTGAATTTCTCTTGCTACATACTTTTGAAAGAATGAAGTTTAAGTTAAAATTTCTAAATTTTAATCTGTGCACTTCAATGATGGCCATTCTTTCTTTTAAAAATCCTGTTGATTTTATATTGAGTATGTGCTAAAAACTCTCCTCAGCAAAGTTAACGTATTCGCGAATTGCAAACAAACACGTCTCCTAGGCGACGAAACTCAATAAACTGAATTTGTTCGTAAAGGCAAAGACAGCACTCAACACACGCATTCTAGTTTTCTTACGAAAACTCGTGCAACGAGTTTGTCGTTTACGAATGCAGCCAGCGTGCACCCTCTAAAAACCGTATTCCAGTGAAAGAAAAATTTCGTAGGACAATTTCATACTTAAAGCATGGTTCTTCATGAAAAGTGATCAATCATTAACAAAATTAAATGGGAAATTTGGCTCATATTGAATACTTTATTGAATGTCTGTACACGCTACACAATGATAACAAATGTTTTCAGAGATCGAATTTCATTTTTTCTCTGAAGAGAAAGCGGTTTTAGTTGTTTTATTTTTTTTTCTTCAGTTTTTTTCTGAAAGAAATAAACTAAACGGAAACTTTCAGGGAAAAAGTACACCCTCCAAAAAAAAGTATTCGAACAAGAGAGAAATTTCATATTTTAGATTTGCGAATAATAATTGAGTTTTTGAAAAATGCATAACTGATAGAAATATAGAAAGTCATATTTATACATAGCATAATTCATACTCTATGATAAATAGTTTTTAATATTCGAAACCAACGTAGGAAATTTTTCTCTTGCTCGAATACTTTTTTAGGAGCGTGTACACTAGGACGATCATCGGGAAGCGGCAAACGTGCGAAACTGCGTCAGCCTCTGAAAGGAAAATATGCGACCCCCTTTTAATGATTAACGGCATGGGCGCCCTCTGACGACACACGGAGTAAGCATCTCCCGCGGGGTGCTTCCGTTGATATTTGTTTACGTTTTAACTACTAGCATACGACGCATGCGCCTAAAATTAATGGGTACGACTCCCAGCGCCACCTTTTAGGCAAATTTCATTTAGTTCTTTCACAATGCTTGGATGATTGTCTAGTACCCTCTTAAGCCGGATTCATACTGGCCGTACCGCACCGCTAAGACGCCGCAATGACGTCACGTGGCGGAGCAACACGGCGAGCACGGAGGGTTTGCGCATTATCTGGAGAGAACAGATAAGGTGGATTCATATCTGCCGCTTGGACTGAAGAAGTTCAAAACAATTTTTGAACGAAACGCGTATCCTTTTTCCTTTTACTTCTTATGTGTGTTTTTTACAAAGTTTTTTAATTACTTCATGCCGTACTGTTTCGTCGTTTTGGACCGTTGGCTGTCCTCGCGGCGAGCTTGCGGTGCCGCAAGTAAATACACCAATGCTGTTCTGTAATTGGATGTAGCTGTAAAAGCTCTTCTGTAATCGGCTGTAGCTTTGCGGTCGCTGCGGAATATCTGTTCCCGCCAGATAATGCGCAAACCCTCGGCGCTCGCCGCGCAGGCACCGTGTTGCTCCGCCACGTGACGTCATTGCGGCGTCTTAGCGGTGCGGTACGGCCAGTATGAATCCGGCTTTAGTCCGTGGCTCTGGTTTATAAACTGAATGCTCTCAGTATTCTTTACGAACACTTTAGATTAGAGATGGGCGGTTCGACTCATTTTACTGATTCAAATCTCAACTCACTCACTACATCGATGATTCGAATCAGTGATTCGAATCTTGAATCAATAAAACAACTAAAGAAATTTTCCCGCTCGCTGCGCCGAAAGCCATACTATTTAAACACCCTTCACCCATTCATCGGGTTTCTTCTCCGCTGAGGGCAGCTAGCATCTCTCTCTCCTTGCTCGAGTAAAGGCTGGAATCCACATCAGCGGAATACGCCACGGAAAGCTGAAAACTGAATTCCTGTCGATTTTCCGTTCCGCTTCCAAATGACTCCACTATAGCATACTCGTTTTTCTGATACAACGGTGCAGGCGCCATCTATCGTCTGAATTTTAAATCGTTTCTTGTTACGTTTACTCGACGAGTGAAAAATAAACACAGAAAAATCCATGAATAACGAATAATATATAGCTATAATAAGTTTTCACTATATGAATATGATGAATTTGATTGGAATACATGAAATTAAAAAAACGTAAACATAGATTCTGAGCTCAAATGATACTCCTAGCAAGAGAGAAATATGGAATTTTCACAGCATTTATTGATGAAGTACTGTAGATGAAGAATAGTATTTTTAAGGTAAGTGCCTACCTTCGGGGCACTTTTTTCCAAAAAAGTAAAATTTTAATGAAACAATCATGTTTTTCATTAAAATGGGATATAAAACTAAAGAATTGAATGCAGTTTTCATTAAATTAAATTAAATTTTTGAAATATTGGTACATTTAAGGGAAATTTTGGTAAAAAATTGCAGTTACGCAAAACCTCCTACAGCAAATTCTAATAAATATATCTTAATAAGATTTATACAGTACATTTCTAATATATTAATCTGTGCTGTGAACTAAAAGATTTGCAGTACTTCTAATATATATGGAAATATTTCAATTTTTGTCTGAAATCTCATTATTTTTTCAAAAAATGCCATTTTTGTAAGTAAAAAATGGTCATAAAATAAATAAATACCTACACAAAGCTTAGATTCTAGTTCACAGCACAGATAATTATGATAAAAATATCCTGTAAAAATATCAAGTCATTATATTGAATGAATTTTGAGAAATGAAGTTTGTCGTGCAGAAAATTGACGAAAAACAGAATTTCTCAGAAAACGCAATTAAAGATTTTAAAACCGAATAAAAAAAAATCTATTCAATGAATTGTCTTAAAACTCGCTATATTTATAATATAAACTCTCCTTAGCTTCTATATAAACTGATTTTCACTTCTCTATAAAGTCAAACTGTTTTTAGGGTAATTTTATAGTAAACAGTAAATAACGTCTCTATCAACTTCGGGGCATTTAAAAAAAAATAAATGGAATTTTACTTGAATTTACATGTTTTCGGTTGAAGTTGGACATAAAAGTATAAAATTAAATATAATATGAATAGAATTATCATTAAATTTCAAATTTTAAGCTGTTTGAAGTGAAAAAAAATTGATGAAAAATGTCATGCATACAACACCCTCCTATAACAAATTTTAATAAATATATCCCACTATTATTTATACAGTACATAATTAATATATATGTCTGTGTTATGAACTAAAATATTTGCAGTATTGTTGAAAGTTATTAAAATATTCCCAACTTAGTGCTAAAACTCTATCAAAACGAAAAAAAAAATTTTTTTTTCAAAACAAATTTTGCTATAAAATAAATAAATAAATACATATATGTTATATTTTAGTTCAAAACACAGATAGAAATGATTATAACCTTATGATAAAATTCCAAGACAATATCTTGAAAACAGTTCGTGAAATAACATTTATCGTGAACTAATATATACTGAGCCATAAATACTGTTGCCAAATGTAAGTAAAACAATATAAAATAAATGAACTTAACTTCGGCGGATATTTAAAAGGAAAACGGTATTTTATAATGCTTTATGAGTAAGAAAACAGCAGTACAAACTGTTTCTGTACATTGTAAGAGCGCTTTAAATGCCCACTTCTGGTCGATGAAATTTCACTTCCGGTTTATCATTTTCGCTATAACTTCACTTCTACTAATCGTACAAACAAAAATAAAACATTTCCGAAAACCTAAATGTACAGGTTGTAAAATAAGCAAATAAAAAAAATTTCGAAACTTTTCACGAACACGTCCATTTTTGGGTAGGCACTTACCTTAATACAAAAATGTTGGTTTTAAGAAAATGTCCTTTAATTCTTGTTTTTTATTTTTTACTCAATCAAATTTATAACACAATAAGAATAGTACATTCCAATCTCGTAATAGATATAAGTACTTCAACATCCAAACGGCACGCCAACTTGTTTTTTGGATGGACCGCCTCTCTAGATCTACGCCAATTCCTATTGGCCGGCACACAGCGGAATACGCCGGCGGAAACTGAAAAGTTCAGCATTTTCAACTCCGTTTTCCGCGCTTCATTCTGCCGGGCAGAAACTGAAAAACCGGAAGTTCGTCCATTTTCTGTTTCAGTTTTCTGCTTTCCGCCGCGTATTCCGCGCATGTGGATTCCAGGCTTAAAACTAGTGTTTAAACTGCCCGAAATGAAAATACAGGGGAGCTTCGTATGACCCCTGGGCCTGTAAGATTACAAGGTTAAGTTTGGTGTCAAAGTATTCGAAATTTTATGTATCGATGGGGGTGTACGTCTAGGGGGGTCGAGAATCAATAAAAACGCGCTCCGATGGATAGTTTCCGAGATATACGTTAATTAATTATGGTAATTAGACTAATTAACCATGATTGAGGCTTAAAAGGACTGAAAACATGTAGAAATTGGCTCTGGGATGGTTTCCATACTTTGGAGATGCCGCCGGAGGAGGCTAGTGTTTAAAATGCCCAAATTGAAAATATAGGGGAGCTTCGTATGACCCCCTGGGCCTGTAAGATTACAAGGTTAAGTTTGGTGTCAAAGCATTCGAAATTTTAAGTATCGGTGGGGTGTTGAGTCTAGGGGGGGGGTCGAGAATCAATAAAAACGCGCTCCGGTGGATAGTTTCCGAGATATACGTTAATTAATTATGGTAATTAGACTAATAAATCATGGAGCTGTCTTTTCCGCTATCCGGCATCGTCATCAACGGAGAGAAAGCAGTAGCAAAAGCATCACAAGCTGGTATTGATCTCAGGATTTTCTTATCGCCGGCCTCAGAGGCGTAGCCAAGGGGGGGGGGTTAGGGGGGGTCATAACCCCCCCCCATGAGGAATTTTTTGCCATACAAAATGTATATTCTTCACTACATTATCACACACACGTATACATATATATGAGTTGCAGTAGTCATAATCCCCCCCCCATGAAAAATTTCTGGCTACGCCCCTGACCGGCCAGTATTTTTGACCTTTATCGAATTCGAGATTTCACTGAAATGAAAACGGGAATATCGGATATTTCATGTTGAAATAAAACCTATATGTCGATATTTATTGATTTTTGGCCCAGTCCTACTGAGGGGCTGCTGCCCCCCCCCAAAAATGGGACCCTTTACTTAGCTTACAATTGAACTTTATCTTTAAATTTGATACCCAGCCCACCCCGAAATAAAATCCTGACTACGCCACTGTCAATAACACTAACTACGCCACTGCTTTAGACCCTATTTTGTATTTCTCTGAATTACGAAAGAAAATAAAATCATTCCCTTAAACGAAAAACAAGGTAAAAAAAATATCTTAAACGAAAGCTGCAGCAATAAAGCGAAATGTTATTTTGCTTACTACAAAGTCCTTTTGTGAGAGCGCTTAATACCGCCCCTGTATCCTTCATTAAAAGTGACAAGCACAATCCTAACTTTATTTCATTCTATTTCCCTTCACATGAAAACCCGCCACCATGTAAACTTAACGTTCCGTTTTTTTTTTTTTTTTTGGAGGGTGGGGGGGGGGGGGGACATATATTGAAGTTAAAAGTAGAAAAGGGATGTTTCATTAAATTTTAAACAAATATTAAATCAGCCAGACAAGTTGGAAGGAGGGAGTCTCCCCGAGGGAAAAAGGTTTAAAGAACTTTGAGACACCCCCCGCTCTTCCACGAGCATTTGCGTAAATTGGCATGTAATATTTGGATGGGGTGACAAAATGTTTCCGATTGTATAAAATATCATTATTATAAATAGCTCTGATACTTGAATTTTCTTAATTTTTTTTTCGGGGGTGGATTGACCCCTCTTGCCCTTAGGAAGTAACGCCTATGCCCCCCGCCAAAAGCAAACGATGTTCGACCCACTCCACACCCACAGACTGATAAAACTTTAAATCCGACCACCAACCAAGAAATGAAACACCAAAGATTCGAAAAAAAAACTTAAATTAAATGAAACATCCTTTCAACTCTCTTCGACTCTGAGTCGATAGAATATTCGAAAAAAAAAACTCCAATTAAATGAAACATCCTTTCAACTCTTTTCGGCTCCTTTCGACTCTGAGTCGATAGAAGATTCGAAAAACTAACGAATCTCAACGAGCGTATACAATTACCGAAACAGAGAGAAACACTGAATCAGTAAAGATTCGTTGCTGTACCAACTCAGTGACCAACTCACCCACACCCACTCATTTACTGTTTCAAATCATCTATCGACTCAGAGTCGTAAAGAGTTGAAAGAGTAAGGGAAAATCTCTGGGAACGGCAAAGGGAAAATAAATTTTCCTTCCCTTCGCACTTGGAATGTATTTCCGTAGCCACAACACAATCCTCGTAGGCTACGGTATTTCCCTTGAAGGCTTGAGATTCGAATCAGTAGAGAGTGAGTGTAAAGACTGAGCCACTCAGTACTAAGATTCGAATCACTGATTCGACTCATCGAATCATTGGCCATCTCTAGAGTATGTACCACGGACTAAGAGGCTTTAGGACAGTCATCGGGAAGCGGCAGACGGGCGAAACTGCGTACGCTTCTGAAAGGAAAATATGCGACCCCCTTTTAATAATTAACGGCACGGGCGCCCTCTGACGACACACGGCGTAAGTATCTCCCGCAATGACTCACATAGTGTTTTAAATGAATGCTCCTGATTGGTTAAACAAGTCGCAAGTGGTATGACTAGCTTTGGCAGCTTATCGCCAGTACGGACCCTGTAGGTATTAGCAGTTTATCGCCAATATGTATCCTGCAGGTTTTAAGCCGGTGGTGGTCTGAGTATGTACGTATATGTAAATAAACATCGTTCGTCCGTAATGTTAGCATTTTTTAGCCGTGTACTAGTGGGTTTTTTTCAATATTTTTTAACGTGATAATGAGTACTTAAACAAAAATTATTAAATGTGCTTTACTTTTGTTTTATTAATTGTTAATTATTAATTTATAGTGTAATTTTTAAAAAGGTTTTATGATGCAGTATAATTTTGCATGAGTCAGTCAAATATTAGTCAGTTTAGTATATATTTTTTCTTTTTTTCATATGCTCTAAGTTATCATTATTAACAGTAATCTTATCAACAAAGATAATATTTATACGCTGGAGCGATTTCTATTGAAGAAAAAAAAAACTTTTATAATGTCTGTTCCTTATAATAATGATATTTAATTTTTTTTATACTTGCTAGGCTAATTAAATTTATAGCTAATGTAAACTCTTTGTCACGGTGTTATTTGACATAGAATTAGCCACATTAGAAACTTCTGAATATGTAATTTATATTGAATACAACTATAAATTTCTTATTATCATTGCAAGTTTACCTGTAGTTTGTTAATTTTTTGTGTATTTCAAAATATGGAAATTGTTTTCTCACCTTATGATTTTTTAAACCTATTTTTAATTTAAATGTGCAAATTTTACTATTGTTTGTGTTTAAAACAATAGAAACTGTGATATTTAATTAAAACATAGCTAATACAGAATAATTAAATTACAAGTGCGTTCACCTAAGTCACTGAGTGATTGCACTGCAAATGATTTGGACTTTTGAGTAAGTTTTTTAACAACAACTACTCACTAAGCTTTGTCCATAACTGCCAACTCAACTGGATTTTGAAGATTTATACTGGATTTTACATTAAAATTTTGTTTTACATTTTGAAGTATTAATAATCGGCATATTTATTTCCCCAACAGTTCTGAAAGATTGTCGCTATCAGGATATATTTATTTGGCGCAGCTTCAATATACATCTAACCTTGATTTTTCGTGCATATAATGCCATTTTTGACGGTGCCAAAGAAAGAGAGTAGCTGCGAAATTGCTTTTCCAAACATGTTTTCAAACTGGAGACACTAGTAAAATTTGAATATTTATTAAAAAAATTTAGGGTTAAGAATCTAAACAATATAGATTTTAAAAATATTAACTAATAATTGTTTTTTCTGTCTGGGGGGGGGGGGGCTCCAAAACCCTCAACCCCTCGTTTCATTTTAACAACAAAAAAAAAAAATGTTATTGAAACGTTATGGAAAATATTAAAAACAGAATGTATAACAGAATTCAAGGCCATATTACATTTATCGCCAATTTTAGTCCCCCCCCCCCCAAAAAAAAAAATGTAGGATGTATATTGAGGCTTAGCTATTCATTTAATATGGCTCAACGTACTATGGTATTTTGGTAAAATAATAAAGAGATTTGTGCTTATGTTTAATCCTTATTTGGAAACTTCAAGCAAAGGTGGCTCCAGACTGAATTCTCGGAGGGGTCATTGAACTTTTTACATAGGTCTATAAATTGTTCAAAATACATATTGAACGAGGGAAATCATGAAGTATGAGAATTTAAAGTTGTAAAAATATTTTCGGAGGGTGCCATGGCCTCATAACCCCCTCACCCAGGGTGCGAATTGATGGGGGGAATGCCGAGGATTGTCCCCGGCTGAAGAATGTAATATCCCTGGCTAGAGAAATATTAATGGATCCCTGCCAGGGATACTATTTATCCCCTGCTGAAGAAATGTTAAACTAGTGAGTGAAGATTTGGGATTGAAGTCAAGAAGTCAAAATGAAGGTTGTATGTTATCGTTTGTTACTATACTCTAAGGCGACTGCCTTAAAATTTCGTCTCTTTTCTAAGCTAAAAACCCTCAAAGGTGGCATCCAATACAGGTACATTGTATGTAGCTTGTGTATCTGTGATTCCATAGAACAGACAATCGATGACTTTTGTTTGAATATAAGTCAGTTCCACACGTGCCGGCGACTGCATTTGTCAAGAAATATCATGTGAAAGGAGCATTTGCATCTTCTCTCCTTTTCCTTTTCAAGTGTCCCCCCCCCCCCACCTGAAGAATGTTTTCTTTCAAATGTCCCCCCTTGGAGAAAATGTTCAGTTCGCACCCTGCCCTCACCGGAGCCGCACTTGACTTCAAGATTAGATGAGAAATCCTTTAATTGTAACATTTGTCAGTTCAAACCCTCACTGTTTTCTTTTTGTTTGTTTGTTTGTCTAAAAAGTAGATATTTTGTAAAACTTTGAACATTTTGGAAAAATTATTTTGGAATTTTGCATATCTGCAGAAAACTGGGTACTTGCATATTATCCCAGCAGTCATTCCCACCAAATTATTTTTTCATGAAATGTGCCGGCAAACAGTTGCCATTTGTATTCGGAACCATCAATAATTTAATTTGTCTGGCATGTATCTTGCAAAAAATTGCTCATCTCGGCGGACTACTGCGATAACATGTAAGTACCCAAAACTGCAGATTAAAAATCATCAACAAAGCTGATAATAATTTAACCAGATAACTTTTTAAATTTAATGCAAATTGTCATAAATAGTAGAATGTAAATATACGACATGCAGATACATGATTTTTTTAAAGATATGCAATATTAACTTACAAAATACACAAAATGAAAATGTACAAGTGAAAATAAAGAATAAATCATTAAAAAATAGAACTTTTCATAAGTTTTCTAATATAACAAATTTAAATTACTTGTTGAAAAACATTTTTTTTTTAATTACAGAATTTTGTAAATAATAAAACTCCTCATGCATCTTGGAGCATTCTGTATTGTTAAAAACAAATTTTATACATCATACACTAAGCACTAAATCGTAGTACTGTAAAATCTTTAAGTCCAAATCGGATGATTTCTAGTACAGTTTTTCGATAAAATATTGATATAGCTTTTTGTGAGGTTTAATTGCCGCCAGGCTTAGAATGTAAGCAAGCATGGAATAAATGCCGTAAAAAGATATTTATTTATTTTCTTGGTGTGTTTAGTAAAATTTAACTCAGTGGTTAATTCAGCTCTGTTAAACAAAGTTCGATCGTAATTCAGAAAAAATGTCCAGGTCAGTATATTTGCATCATTTTTAATTTTTGCTTTTGTTGTTGTTGTCGTGTCCATGATAGACGACGCTATCCATGGAAAGAGGGGTTCCAGTGCCCCCAAGGGGGTTGGACTTCTAGTTGTTGGTCCCTAATTTTGAACCGATTCAGATGAGGGACCAACCCCCACCTGAAATCAGCACCCCCAGAGGTATCCTTTAACAACTTGGAGGACATTGGAGCCACGACGGATTTTACGTGCACCAGCTCCCATTAGCGTACACAGACCCACATCAGACAAGCCGAGAGGGAGATGACCCTCCTAAGCATTGGCCAAACCGGATGCTGCTTCACTTGCCGTGTTCTTATGGGAACAGAGTTTAGCGCCCAGACCACTGCGGGACAATTTTTGCATTTGATTATTGTCCTTATTTATGAGTCCAGTTTTATGCTCTGATTCAAGCTTGAGGCAAATATTATTAGATAAGATTGTATTCCATTTTCATTTAAAAACCACTGTTTTAAGTTCAAGATTTTTAAAATTTACTTTTGATTGAAGTTTGAAGAAAGATGCATGTTGATTTTTACTTCCTTGTACGTAGTATAAGGAAGTAATGTGATCCCGAAAAATTTTGGGGGCCAAATTTCGACAAAAAAACCGATTTTGACTACCTCTAAATTTAATTTTAAAATTTTTTTCGATGCATCCTATCGTAGGCTAGCATGCACGATCATATTAACGCGTCTGCAACTCATTTTGACCAGCGGCGAGTCTGCTGTGGCCAGTTTTTCCATGCCGTCTGTACGTACGTATGTATGTAACTCGCATATCTCAAAAACTATTGGTCGTAGAATGTTGAGATTTGATATTTAGGATTGTTCTATGATCTAGTTGTGCACCTCCCCTTTTGGTGGCAATCGAATGGATAGTTTATGTACAGGACTGCCCAAAAGATTCGAAATACATTACGCTCTATGGGCCGAAATTCATTAAACTCGCCTAACTCAAAAGCTATTAGGCGTAGAGTGTCGAAACTTCATATTTTGGATAGTTGTAACATCTAGTTGTGCACCTCTCCTTTTGGTTCCATTCGACTGGATAGTTTATCTACAGGACTGCCCAAAACATTCGAAATGCATTACGCTCAATGAGCCGAAACTCATTAAACTCGCATATCTCAAAAACTATTAGGCGTAGAATGTTAAAACTTTATATTTAGGATTGCTGTAACATCTAGTTGTGCACCTCCCCTTTCGATTCCATTCGACTGGATAGTTTATCTACAGAACCGCCCAAAAGATTCGAAATACATTACGCTCTATGGGCCGAAATTCATCAAAGCGTTTTTTAGAGGTATTGGGCTATTTCAAACGACTCAGAAGAGATGTATGCTGTAAAGAGTTAGAAAATGAATTTCTCCATTAAAAAAAAGTGTCTTTATCATTTGTATTCTGCTACAGGAACACTCAAAAGATTTCCAATACATTACGGTCAATGGCAATTTTAGAGGCATTCATCCATTTCAAGCACAATACCGTCCTACCACATAAGTTAGGTAATGGTCCGACCACGGTCACGTGCCTCCCTCAAGAACTATGCCAAAAGTCGCCAAGCTTGGCGACTTTTGGTGTACGTGTGTGCATATTTAACTCTCAAATCTCAAAAACTATTATGAAATTTCATATATAAGAATGTTGTAACATCTAGTTGTGTATCTCGATTTTTGGTTCCAATCTACTGGAGAGTTTATATACAGGACCACCGAAAATAATTTTAGTACTTTAATGTCTATGGACATCTTCAATATAATACAACTGTAGACAGTCATTGTTTGGTACATGCCCAAAAACTCGCCGTCTTTCCTCGACCTTGGCGAAATATCGCCAAATTTGGCGATAGTCAGTCATTTGGTCCATGCCCAAAGTATCGCCATTTGTCACCGTTCTTGGCGAGTTTTGGCGAAATATCACCAAATTTGGCGATAATCTGTCATTGTTTGGTTCATGCTTAAAATCTCGCCAAATTTCGTCGACATTGACGAGTTTCGCCGAAATATCGCCAAATTTGGCGCCAAAAATTATTTCGTATTTTGTATAACACTAAAACTTTAACCCGTAGATTTTTGAACTTTTGTATTTAGAACTATTGTAATATCTAACTGTTTTCCATATCTTTTTTGACAGCAATCGACTGAGAATTTATTTACAGGGTGAGCCAAATGACTTTAAATACATTCAGGTGTATGGATGCATTCAATTCATTGAAAGTCTGTGGTCAATGACTACTTTGGCTATCCCCAAAATCTCGCAGACTATCTCAAGTTTGTCGGCTTTTGGTGAAATATCGCCAAATAAAGTGTCAGAAGGAAATATTTCAAATTGAATATCCTACTCATCTTGGCGATATCGAAATATTTGTCTAGAAATCGCTAAACCTTACTATTATTGATATTTTATCTCTTTCAAACAAATAAGTTTAGAGGAAGTGCGTCGAAAATATTTTTGATCTAATGGACGTGCAAGGAAGTCATGTGTTGGACACATCAGATTTTTTTTCTTTTGAAATAGAGGCGAAATAAAATGAATTTAACTCTAATAAAATTTTTATGGAATATAATTAATTTATATAGTTATGAAAGTGTTAACTATGTTAATTATTTACTGAGTAATGGAATTATAAATGTTCAAATTAAATATGTTTGTTATAGGCTTTATGAATTAGCACAGCCAAAGGAATCAATTTTTACTTACTTAAATTTATCCACATATTGCTGTTTTATAACAATTGTTTTCATTGTTTTGTTTACATTATTTTAAACGTTAATTTACATGTTCAGTTATCACTTAATGCAATTGATTTTGTTTAATGAGCAGAAAATTAAAATTCTATGTTCTTTTTTAAGACTTTGAAGTTTTTATCTTTGTAAAACTGTCTATTATTTTAAAAACTGTATAATTCTTTCGAGTATTATTTTCCTCTCCATGACACAGGGATTATTATGTCACTGAAAATGGTAGATGGCCAAAGTATTAAGGTCCCGTGTTTGGGTCTCATCGCGTGGCTGTCGATCTAACTGCCTGGAGTTTTGGTAGGTTTTCTCCAGATGTAACGTGAATATGCATTAAAACCCCTTAAAAAGTCCTCCTACCAAGGCACCCCCCATCCTTGGCAGATCACCCTAGCGTAGTGTTACCATAATCACACAAACAATTTCAATAAAGTGTAAATGCATGTCCAAAGTGTCACATTTTCCTTCATTCTTTTTTTTTTTTTTTTGTTTCTATTGGAGTAGTATTTAATAACAATTTACAATAAAATTTCTTTCCCATTATTGGCACAGTGGTTATGTCACTAAAAATGGTAGACAGACGAATTATGAAAGTCCTATGTTCGGGTCCCAGCGCGCGGCTGTCCATCTAACGGTCTGGAGATTTGGTAGATTTTTCTCCAGATGTAACGTGAATACATATTAGAACCCCTTAGAAAGCCTTCTTATCAAGGCATCCCCCATCCTTAGCAGATCGCCCGAGCGTAGCATTGTTATAATCACACAAACATCTTTCCTGTTATATAGTTAACAGGTTATTTATGTGTTATATAAAATTACTTTTCTTGTGTATTTATACAGTATCATATGAAGTCATTTACTACTTGATAATTATTCGGCAAGAGGGACAATTTGCCAAGCATGAATCAGTTCAGTAAAAACGCTCAAAATACTGGTGTTAAAAGATAAAGTAAATAAAACTTTGTGTAAAAAACACACATATAACGATACCAATTCACAGGTACGATCGTTTCAATCAAAAACTTTTTCAGTCTTCATCAGTCTTTACACTACATTTCACCAAACAGTGGGAACTGGAAAATTAACAAAAGAAGCATGTTGCTGCATGGAAGAAAAGAAAAAGGCGAGAAACTAGAGATTAATGTTACCTTGTTTTTGTTCTTTGGTTTGATGGTCTGTGTTCTTTTTTTGCTTTATTTATTTATTTTTGTTTGTCTTTTTCTTTATCCCCCACCTTCACCACTTTTTTTTTTCTTTCCCTTTCTTTAATCTCTACGGTTTCTTGCCTTTTTCTTTTTTTACATGTGGCAACATGCTTTTGTTTATTTTTCAGATCCCACTGTTTGGTAAGACACAGTGTAAAGGCTGATGGAGACTGAAAAAAAATTCTGTCTAAACAATCATACCTGTGAATTGGTATTGTTTTATACTAAGTTTTCATTTACTTTATGAATCAATTGCTAGTGTAAGCAATAAGCTATTTTTGTGTCAGCTTAGGAGACCTAACGTTGTATGTGACAGTGTGAAATGTGTGGCTTCTTGATTGCTGAAGACAAGTTTGAGTTTTGCATGCTGCACATTGCTTTTATTTTTCTTCTTTAGCATCATACAAATTTTTTTCCCCCTAGAATGTGATCAACGCAGTTTGTTTTTTATGCCTAATGAGTGCTTGTACAATTTTGCTGTACATTTGAAAGAGCAACATTGTACTTGTACTTTTTCGGCTTGTAAAATAGGATCAAGAGTCATCTGCCCATTTGTACAAGCTGCAAGAGAAAAAAGAAATCAGTTCATATAAGAAAGTGCCGAAGAAAGATGAGAAGTATAATCCCTGTGTGTGAGTATGATGATCCATGAAATCAAACTTATAAATATATTGTATTGCATAAATAAAAAGATGAAACAGTTTCAATAAGTTTTTATTTATTAAAGTCTCTTAGAGAAATACTACAAACAAATTGGCTTGTGTAATGTTGTTGTCTTTATAAAATAAAAATATAAATACCCTAAAAGCACACACTGTTAATGGTAAATAAATGATCTGTGATTATGTACAGCGGGGCTTCATTTGTGACCAGTCATCTAATGATGTTGCTATCAAGTCACAATGTGAAAGGCGATTCTTGCAATTATAAAGTGATAATGTCACAGTAATCATTTTGTGTCTTAAATCTCATTGGATGGTTGCTCATTTTAATAAGAAATTTTGATATCTCCCACCTCAGGGAAAAAAAAAAATTGTTATGCATTGGAAAGAGTGAACTTCTTAAGTTTTATGATATGTACTTTCCTGGCAAGGCTCCATAATTTTCAGCATTGCTGGGAGAGCATGTAGTAGGAAGCAGCTTAATAATTTTTTAAGCAGCACCAATAGTGATTCAAGTTACGAGCTGCCACTAAACAGGAGAAATACCTGATAAGTGGGGGTAAGCCTACTTGGCAATATTTGTTTGCTCGTGGAAGGCCCTCAGCTGCAATGCAACCTGGTGCCTCAATATTGACAATATGACAGTTATGCCACTAATGAGATTCGTGAAATTTCAAGAAATTTAAAATGCATATAAAGGTTACTAATGTCAAAATGGATGTCAATTTGGCTAAATACTAAATATCCAGACAAAATTTCACCTGGATATCTGGCAGCAGTATGTTTCTTATTCAGTTGTATTGTTACAAGTTTTCTAAAAATATTCATCGTTATTGTTTTAAAAAATTTTTCACCAGTTTTAGATCATTTAATAAAAAAATCTGAAATCTTTTGGGGATTGTTTTTATGAAATTATGCCTGTTTTACTCCAATTAAAGTTGATACAGACAACACTGCTTGAAAATCAATGTAACTTTGATATTCATTGTACATTGATAAATTTCCTTACTTTCAAAATAATTTTAAAAAAAAGAAAACTTTTCTCACCAGACAACAGTATATACGAGAGGCTGTATTCTCAGAAACACTTAATTCTTGGAGGGGGAAAAAAAAAAAAAAATTTACCAAAGAATGAAGAACAGTTATTATCTTTAACAAGAACACTCAGCAAAAGACTGATGTTGAAATTTAAAATAATTAAAAGCATTGTAAAATAGCACACGTAAAAATTGCTACGCATCAAGATGATTGTTTCAGGTGGTACAAAAGATTCACCCTTCTTCAGTTACAAAAATATTCCTCTGCATCAGAATTTACCACCTCAAAAAAAGGCTAAAAGTGCTTAGAATGTCTAAAAGTGAACAGGTGTTTCCTGTTTTCTTTGCGTGATAAAATTGCAATTTGGAAAATCATTAAAAGTGAAATATTTGATTTAAAAATTGCATTTGTAGTTTTAGATTTTATTATGTATATGTAATATCGCAGTATGAAATTTGAGGACAGATATATTGCTGGATATTTGTAATATCTGGCACATTAGCTGAATGCAGTATGTTTGCCTGAGAACATTGCATTCCTAAATTTTATTAGTAAAAACAAAAGAACTAAACTTACTACAAAGCAACTCAAAAAAAGAAAGAAAAATCCTTAAACAGTAATTTAATATAAATCTAAAAACATTTCTGTAAATTCCAGAACTTACTATACAGCAATTAAAATGATTGACAATCAGTGGCCCATTTTTAACCTAAAGTAACTGCAATGGATATTTGTGGCATAGCTACTCAAAAATCTTCAATCAGTCTATACACAAAATAAAACTATTTAATTAAACAAAAGCACTTACCTTAACTTTCACAGGCGTATCACTAATAGGTTATTTCATTTACAAACCATGAAATTTTTTTTATTTTCAGCAAAATTCATTGCAGTACCAATTCACGATCAAGATTAATACATAACAACAGAAAATAAGATACTTTACGATCAGTGGCAGATCTAGAAAAGAATTCTGTATTCCCAATAGGTAAATGCTGCACCTAGAATCAGTTGGTTGGATAAAGCAGTCTTCTTTACGATGTGACTTCACAGCAAGAGCATCATCATTCATTTTTTATTTTTAAAAAGAACGGTAGCTTATATTTCCAGCAAAATAGCAAGTGTGAAGCAGAATTACATTTATATCTGCCCCACATGCCTGCTATTCAGCTAGTAAAAGCTCACATAGATACAAGAAATTAACCCATGCCTTTAAAAGAAATTCTATGGTATCAAAGTATTTGAGTATTACTATATAGACAGAAATAAACACCCAGGTGGTTTTGTGCACTATGTTAATTATAAACAAGGCAAATTATAATATTTTAAAATCTTTAGTACATGTAGCACATTTTGTAAAGCATGCATAACTTAAAACATAGTTAACATTAAGATGTACACAGAAAATAAACACTGTAAACTGATGAACATTGGGCATTTTAACATGTACTAATTAGATACGACAACTTATAATAGTATATTTGAAGTACTAATATAGTAAACGTAAAGAATCTAAATTAAAAACAAAGAAATCGTATGAATAAAAAAAATACTGTGTAACCTGTATTAATCAGAAGTAATAGAAAGATATGAGTTAATGTATTACAAAAGTAGAGTATGATCAATAATACATAAAGACGTAAGATAACAAAACTTTAAACGTACTTACAACGAAACAGTAGCATAAGCATCCCAACTCTAACGAAAACAAATACCCGTAACTCTAATTAGATATCCATAAAGTCACCGAGCACATAATCCTTCAAAAGCAAATTTCTTCTTTAATCTGTATACATTTGTATTTGTACAAAAGATTAGCATTTTTACAAACTAACTACTAAGATCAGCTATTTGTGCTGGCGAAAATGCATGGCCAAACTAGCAAAGACAATTTTGCCAAATCTGGTACGCCGCTTGGAGACCTGGAAAGATTGACATCATTCCCTCTGCGGCGCTGCGCGGCTTCGTATTGGATGATCAACTGACCCCTATGTATTTCCAACGTCTAGTAGAAAAACAGAGTATTCGGTTAGGCCGAATACTTAAATATTCGGCAACCGAATAGTAAACAAATTTAAGTATTTACCAATCGGTAAACAAATACATATTTTTTCATGAATAATAATGAATGAACGATACAGCATTCAATTAAAACCACCTCTTTACAAAAATAAAATCAATTAAAGCAGCCCCTTTACAAAAATGCAGTCAATTAAAGCAGCCCTTCATTGGCATTTTACCTTACTTTTTAATCTGTTTTTTTCAGATATTTTAGCAGAAGTGTCTTATTAAAAACTGGTATGAAAACTCACAAAAATAAGTGTTTAAACTTACAAAATAAGTTTTCACAAAAATGGGACACTAGAAAAAATTCCTGGATCAAACCCTGAGATAGCATGTCTGCACATTGTTTTAGCAAGTATTGATGCTATTCTTAACTTAGTCAATTTAAACCATAGCAATCAATTTACATACTTTGGATTAAGTAATAAATAACAAATTTATATGTAGGTAATCTGGAAAGATGTTATGCTAAGCTTTTGCAAAAATTTGAACTTAGTGTTGCTTTTAGTTCAACGTTGTTTGTATTAAGAAAATATAAATATATTTACATACTGTTGCACTACAAGTTTTAGCTTTGCAGGACAATCCGTGTTCTTGACCTGTCGTAAACATTTCCCACGATAGCGTGCATCGGTGTTGTGCTGACACCCGAAATCTTTTCTATAGATTAAACGTTTCCCAGCATATTTGTGAGTTCTGGCCACTCTCCAAACAGCTTTGCTGGAGCTTATAAAAGCATTGATCCACTCCTGTAATATAGATAAAGAAAACTTATTAAAATGTGCGTAAATATTGTACCAATTTGATTATAGTGAAATGACAGTGGTGTATAAAAAGTAGGAAACCACGTGGTTTACACTTAACGGTCCAAAAAATGAAAAAGTAGGAAACCGCGTGGTTTACACTAAACAATACACGCATAAAAAAATAAACTTCGCGATTCTATGGAAAGATAAAACGCATAAAGCAGAAACATCGAAATAAAAGATGTAAAAGTAAAGTGTATACAAACCATAGCCGTCTTTTCATCCCTAACTTCAGAAATACGTAGATCAGTCTGAAGTATACCGGACTGATTGACATCCCTATTAATTACTTTATACGTATACCCGTTTGGTAATTTTAGGGCAGTTATTTCATCCATTGCGAAAAAAAACAATACAATATAATGTCTCAACTCGAAGCAAATGGCAAACACGTACGACAACGACTCAAAGCAAATGGCAAATAACCACACAAGCACAACGCCAACGCCAAATCGTTTGTGCGCCAAGGGTTGCCGAGATCTTGTCCAACTTTGGACTTTCCACCAATCAGAAGACTTGCCTCCAAAAACACTATGTGGGTATTGTGAATATGCTCTTTGCATGGCTCATCAAAATAGAGCATTTCGACGAACCCCTCCTCTCTGCGATCGGTCGCCGTCTTGCGTGACAGCTTGGAGTTCTCGTAATGTATTTCAATGGGAAAAACCCGATTTTCAACATTCAAAAAAAGTATTAAATTTAATTTTTTGGATGATTGTAATGGATGGAATTTGTTAATCAGACCTTCGACTTTTGTGTCCCAGGTGGCGTTTAATATTTTAAAAAGCTTAACATATAATATATTAATGATATTTCGAGCGACTTTTTCCGCTGGTACTGCGTTCGGAAAGACAACATTATGTACGGGAATGAACACAACGTTTGTTTTAAGATTCGGCAGGTCATTCGGATTACTGTTTGTTTACAAATATCATTGTTTTGCATGCGAAATTTTCTTACGTTGTGAGATTTATGCAATAATAAAGTTTCGTTTTTGAATTATAATTCATCGGATATTCTGTATGCCCTAGAAAACATCAAATTCCATTAATATTTATATTAAAAAAGTGTTTATTTAAATTTCTATTACGATATATTCAGATTGTTTTTCTTTCTTTTATAAAAAATAAATGTACTGCTTGTTATTATTTATCATAGTGTTCTTTTAAATATGTAAATGCCTGTAAAATAAGACCAGTTATCCCATTAATAAAGAAGTGTAACATATGCATCGCATAACATATTTGTACATGTAATTAATCTAATACGTATGAATATGAATTAAAAAAATAATCCAATAAATCAACTAAATTAAAGACGTAGACCAATTAATGTGTTCTTTACTTAGTTGCATAATTATTTAAATTGACAGTAAACATGAGTGCAAAATGTAAATTTATAATTCCATATTACATAAAGCTTCTGCCTTTTTATTATAAGATGGAAAACATTCTGTTTCGCAGTGTTAGCTCATAAAACTGTACTAAACAATTCTACAATTACATTTTTGAATTTTGTTTCAAGTTAGAATCAGAACAGAAATCAAAAGCTGGAACTCTGGCCCTGTATTTCTTTTTCTGGGTGAATTTTTACATATTAGGCAAACCAGCAAAGCTCATGAATACTTTGCTCCGAAGCCCAACTCTAGTATACATTAATTCATAAATTTTCCCCTTTTCAAGCACAAACTGATTTTAGCAGACACGACAAATCGTATTCGCTTCACCTCGACCAGATTTGAGAGTCCCGAGACCACCAGAATTTGGGTGTTTTCTGTATAATGTTTATATTTCTTCCTGCTAATTTCCGACTATTTAATTTTATATCACTGTTCTGTGAAATAATTATTATATGGGAAAATCTTTAAATTATAGTTATTTTAATTAAATGTGCTACCAACCCCATATTGCAGGGGTTTGCAGTTCGCTACTGAGTATTAACATAAGAATATTAAGGCTCCGGCACCTTTTTTTGCTAGAAATTGCCGCTAGCCCTGGAGCAATTAAATGTTTTCTCATTGAAAAATTTCTTTCATTAATTTCCAAAAAGTTACACTTTTTGTATATAACCCGCATACAAAAATATCTCCAATCGGTAAAATGTGCTCCATATTCTGATGAGGTGATGTACAAAATTTGAGAATTATATCCTGAAAAGTGTCAAAGGTGTGAAGATAATGAGTACTGACTTAAACCAATTTTCAGTAGCTCTTGAAAGGAAAAAAATCACAATCACATTTTAAGGGTCATACAGATATTATGAAAGAATATTTTACATTCAAATTCAAGTATAGACCCCAGTCACCTTTGTTTATAGATATCCCTTAAGACGTTATATGATGAAAGGCTGAAATTTTGTGCATCACCTCATTTGTGCATGGGGTACATTTTATTTTCTAGGAATTTTTTTGTAAGGTAGTTCTAAGAAATTTTAAAAAGAGTAACTCTGTGAAAATTAACAAGAGGAATTTTCTCTTAACATAGTCTTTTTTTTAACCTTATTTTAAACATTTATTCAATTCACACTGCCTAATTAACTTTAATAGATAAAGAATTAAAGCATGTTATCACTTTCTAGGGGCACTGTATGTGTGTGTGTGTGTCTATACAATTTATAAACTCTAATATTTTTACTTCCTTGTATGACGTACAAAGAAATAATGTGATCGCAAAAAGAATTCGGTATCCAGATTTTGACTACCTCTAAATTTACTGAGTTTTTGCTTGACATCTCATTGTACACATGTATGTATGTTCATATAAATTCATGTACAAGCATTCTGACTGACAGCTAGACCATTTTGATCAGTGTTTCCTGGCGCCTGTACGTACGTTTGTTTGTAGGTAATTACATATCTTAAAAACTATGAGTCCTACAATGTTGAAATTTTATATTTAGGATTGTTGTAGCATCTACATCCATACATTATGCTTTATGGGCAGAAATTCCTTAAAGTGTAATTTAGAGATATTAAATTATTTCAAATGAATCAAAAGTGATATATGTTGTTAAGGATTACAAAATGAATCTTGCCATCAAAAATGGTATCTTTATCATTTACAGTTCTACAGGAGCACTCAGAAAAATTCCAACAAATTACAGCCAATGGCAGTTTTAGAAACATTCATTCATTTCAAGCTTAATAACACCTTACCATATGGTTGGATAATGGTCCGGTGACGTTCAGCCACCTCCCTCAAAAACTGCATTAAAAGTCACCAAACTTGGCAACTTTTGGTGTATATATGTATATATTTAATTTGCATATCTCAAAAACTATTAGTCGTAGATTGCTGAGATTTTATATATAAGATTGTTGTAACATCTAGTTGTACACCTAGATTTTTTATTCCAATCTACTGGAGAGTTTATTTACAGGACCACCCAAAAGAATTTTGGTACGTGCATGTATCCTTGCAGTCTGCCAAGACGAGCGATTTTTCGCTTATGCAGGTTGCATGAAATCATGATGGTTCCGAATACAATTGGCTACAGTTTGCCCGCACATTTTCTGAAAAAATAATCTGGCACAAATGTCTATCAGGATAATATGCAACTACCAGAATTCCAATACATTAATGTCTATAGACATCTTCAAATAGTGGCGTAGCCAGAAATTTTACATGGGGGGGGTTACTATTGTAACTCACATATATGTATACATGTGTGTGGTGAGGGAGTGAAGAATATACATTTTGTATTGCAAAAATTTCAGGGTGTGTGTGTGTGTTGTAATCCCTTATCCCCCCCCCCTGGCTACGCCACTGTCTTCAATATATTATGTCTGTAGTTGTTCATTGTTTGGTCCATGCACAGAATCTCGCTATTTGTCATCCACCGTGTTGAGTTTTGCCAAAATATCGCTAATTTAACACCAAAAATAATTATGCATTTTGCATGACTCTAAAACTTTTAACCGTAGAATGTTGAAATTTTGTATTTAGAACTATTGTAACATCTAACTGTGCTTTTGATTGCTGTGAACTGAGTAATTTATTTACAGGGTCACCCAAAAGACTTAAAATATATTAAGGGTCTATAGATACCTTCATTTCATTAAAAATCTTTGATGAATAACTGTTTCAGCTGTGACTGAAATCTCGCTATCGCAAGCTTATTGGCTTTTGTCAAAATATTGCCCAATTAAGTGAAAAAAATCTTTAAAATTGAACTCAGCTTGGCGGTAAACTTTAGAATTGCAGTATTTTGTCTCTTTCAAATGAAATAAGTTTAGATGAAGTGCCCCGAAAATATTTCTGGTTTAATAGAGGTACAAGGAAGTCATGTGGTGTCCATATCAGATTTATTAGTTCAATGATTTGATTAAAAAAAAAAAAAAAAAAAAAACAATCATAATAAAAGGAGTAGTATATAGATTTTTACAGTTATATTCTTCCATGATGATTGTATGTAAGAGAATTTTTTTCAACATCGTAAATTACAGTGTTACTTGAAAATATGTTTTCACATAATTTACACAGGAACCAGACTACATGCATGCGATAGATATTAAAAAAAATCAGTTGTCAGTCAGCCAATTTAAATTACTTTAGAAGTTATTTACAAAAAAATACAAAAACATACAACAAAAAAATGACAATATTTGGCTGCATAAAATATTTAGGTTCTTGAATCTAAACAGCAGATAAGAACAGTATTCATAGAAAAATTGCTACTGGCGTATTATCCCGGCACTCAAACAAGACAAGCGATTTCTCGTCAAGATAAATGCCGATCACATGAAATTATTAATGGTTTCGAATACGATTGGCAATAGTTTCCAGGACATTTGATAAAAAAATACTTTGTCGGAAATGACCACCGGGATAATATGTAAGTACCAAAAAATCTTCAGGATAATTTCTAATCCTAATATCAGCTCCACGCAGAACAGAGTGGAAATAGTTTTAGGTAAAAGAATAAGGATTTATTTTAACGAAGTACAGTTTAACCATTTAATCAGCTGTCCATGGACACGAGAACAACAACAGTATAATCTTGATTTCAGGAAGTCAAAGAAACAACAGAAAGAATTGAGATAAGAAGGTGAAATAAAAGAGAGTGTCAGTTTAATAGAAAAAACACATTTATTCAAGATATTTAAGTTCCACTCCATACCTAATTTAGAATACTGCAAAAGAATAAAAAGGCTGGTATCCAAGTTTAGTGATTTTGAAAAAGTAGATTCTATAGTTTTTTTTATTTTAGCATAAGCAACAATAAGTAATCATACATTAACACATCACATGCCAGTTTCAACATAAGAAACTTCCTGTTTTATTTATTTATTATTTTTTTAATAAACCAACCACTGGTACAAAACTAGTTCTATAAACAATGTATAAATTGACTTTTTAATCAAAATATGTTTTTAAAAAATAATCAACAAACCAATTCTTTCATGTTTTTTATTGATTTACTAATGCATTTTATATGCACATTTAATAACAGAATCCACACCAGAAAGTGTTATCTATAGAAAGCATGCACTAAAATTCATGTCAATCTAAGGATAAACCTATCTAGTCATAGTCATATTTTCAAATTACATTGGAGACAAATTATCCATATATTTAAAAATCATGAAAAAATATCACAATCCTAAACTAGAAACAATATCTAATTTTGCAATTAGAGTTTAATTAGTTGCTGACAGCTTTAAAATTTCTTCCATATTTCTAAATAAATAATGTACATTCTTTCGTGCACAGTCGTGGATTGCTGTGTAAACTGAAACGCCTGTTGCTTGCTATTCTGCAGTTTGTTTACATTCTTCGCAGTGGGGCTGCGTTCGTAATCCGAAAACCCAATGAACCTCCTCAGATTACACGTAGTTTAAACGGATTACTGAGATTGATAAATAATACATTTAGGTAAAGAAATAGCATGCGCAGAACGATGCGCGAAGCTGTCACTCAGCTGACGTCACAGATACGTCACGTCGAAATGCTCTATATGGATCAAGACCTCCTTGGCCATTTTACTGTAAATAATGCTATTGATTGACAACTAAACTCGACAAATTTCAAATTTTTATTTCTAAATGCAATTACGCTTTTAAAACTTATTGGAGTTTATTATTTGGAACAATTTTCCTTATATTTTATTCTTTTAGCGTCGATACGTATTAAGGTATGCCGTAAAATAATAACAGAGTATATTATTTGTAATTTAAATACTATGGCATATTTGTGTATTTTCTTTGTTTTGCGATACCTTTGAATTTAACAGGAATCTTTAAACCTTGCGAGAATTCCATCCCGTTATAGATTCAAGTTATATTTTATGTTGTTGAAAATTTGTTAGAATTTTATTTGTAAATTGTTTTCTGTTAAATTTACCTCAAGACGAATATTTTGTTTGAAAGTCAATAAAACAATTAAAAAAGGCAAATCTTTACATTATCTTATATGTTAAAAATTAATCACTAAACCAGTGTGTACTTTGTTTAATTAATGTTTTTAAATTTAAGTTGATAACCTTTTTATCTGAATTATCAGTTACACTATTTCAAGGCTCTATTGATAACTGTTTTATCTTTGAGAGATCCTTCATCCGGATGATGACCAATTCAGATATATTATAATTAGATGTACGGAAATTTCGCTAAAATTTGCACAAAATACTTACAAAACATTTTTCATATGCTTAAAATTTATATACCAGGGTATTCATTACGGAGGGGGGGGGGATTTTCTCACCCTTTTCCCAAAACTGAGTGAGATTTAAAAAAAATGGGTGAGAATTTCTCACTATAGACGTGGGTTAGGTAAATATCCAAAATCAGGGTATTTATGATTTTTAGTTATTTTTATTGCATGTAAATGGTCCTCCAAGTCTGAGAATGGCAAATTTCTCGGCGTAATAATTTTTTAATGTGAGAAAATGAAAAAAAGTCGAGACTCTCTCTTTCTTGCACCCTAGTGAAAACACTGGATACTTACAGTTCGCCTCCGATAATTTAGCACTCGAGCTCGGACAAATTCATTTCTTGTACAGGATATCAGGTTTAGAGGTTACTTTTCCCCTATTCCCTTAGAGCAATTGGCGATTGCTCTCTTCGCTAAGAGAGTGGAATTTCATGGTCATTGTGTGCTTTTCAAAGAACGTCTTCTTTTTCCCCTTCCACTCTGCACCATGCGATAAGGCGCTGATTGTGAGGGTCCCTCCACTAATTATGTGAAGGGACACTTCATTCTCTTCACCTACTTTGAACAATCGACGTGTCCGAAGGCTGGTAACCCGATTGCCAAGTTATCGGAGGTGGACAATACATATATCCCTTTGGTCATACTTGCCAAATTATTTTTTCATCAGATGTGCTGGCAAACTGTATGAATCCTAGAACTGTAGCAATCATATTCTGAACCATCAATAATTTCATGTGTACGGCATTTATCTGGGCAACAAATCGTTCGCTGTGGTGGATCACCAGGCAGTGGTGCAGAGGAAAAATTCTCAGGGCCACAGCTTGCTGTTTATATGATACTTAATTGTGTGTTGTCAATTTTGTTAAAAAAAAGTGCAAATTCAGATTATGTATATGGGTATAATTTAAAATTTTCAATTTTTAAAAATTGTAACCCCTATCTTGTGGCATATCATATTAAAGCTCCATTCAACAGCTTTAAAATGAGACCACTCTCAGCTTTATACCATCACTGGTTGCCAGCCTATAGGCATCTGAAGGTGCAAAAATGATTTTTTTTCATAAAAATTGAAATATTTAAAAATTAATAACTTCAAAAATAATTGTGCTACAGAACTCAAATTTGGTATTTTTTCATAACTCAATGATATATTACTGAATACCAAAAATCTGAAAAATTTAAGACATCAAGTCTGAATCAGTGTGTTGATTTGACATGGAATGACCCATATTTCAAATTAATTTTTGTATGAAATTACAAAAAGGCAGCTAGAGCTTTTCCAATTACTATTAATTTAAAGTTTCTTTAAATGAATAATAATTTTATTAACGAATAAATGATTGATCTAATACGATATCAAAAGGATTTCTGGATAGCAAAGGGACTCCCAAAGATTTTTTCCCTGTGGCCTCGACTTGGCTCTCTGCACCTCTGCCGCTTGGATAGTACATAAGTACCAAACACTGTATTCAATGTTAATTAAAAGCTGCATTGTTGTTATTTCAACATTTGACTGCTTTAGAGTCGTTCTTCTGTCCATAGGGGAGAGGAGGGAGGAATGTTACAGTGGGAGGAGTGGGACATCTAAAATTGTGATAAAATAAAAAACTTAATTTTATTTCCAGTTTCACTAAAAGATGGCATGCATATAGCTTCTTGTTGTTTCCTATTTGTAGTTTATCCAGCTTCAATTTTCAGCTCGTATTTGGAAAAATTTAAATTACTCATCTCCAGAGTAAGTTTCAAAACTTTTTTTAGTTTTATTTCTCTACTCAAGTATTTTGTAGAACAAACAGAATAGGATGTCACAGAGTTCTTAAAGATATAATGTATGTATATCTGCAGTTTAGTTAAGCCTAAAACCAACATGGTTTATGTGATAAGTTATTTTTTAAAAGCAGTATGTAGAGGGAGGAGTGGGATATGTCCCAGTCCTCCCTTCTATTATTAAACATAGCCAGTGGTGTAGCCCCATGAGGAATTTTTTGTCATACAAAATTTATATTCTTCACTACATTATCACACACACACGTATACATACAGTCGAGTCTCTGAAATCTACACATCTATAATCTGCAACTCTCTATAATCCGCGATAATTTTTAGATGTAAACAGTGAAATTTGCAGTTAACAGTTAAGCAGGGTTGGCTTTTTACCGGTAAACTGGTTTTTACCAGGGCATGGTAAAAACTAGGTTTTTACCGGTAAAAACCTGGGAAAAAGGGGTAAAAACCTTATGATACAATAAACTCCCTGAGTCATGAATTGTATATTAATGCTATTTATAAAACTGTGTTTTCATATAATTGACATGGATATATCATCATCAGGACATCCTGATGATGCAAACTACATTATGTGATTGTGCAAACTACATTATGTAATAATCATTTTAATGAAAACCAAATGCTTACAAATATTAAGTTAAGTGTAATAAAAGTATATTTATAATTTTCCTTTAAGTAAAAATTATTAAACTAGCCTGCATTACATAATTGTAATAAATATTGTAATGTGCCTTCTCATAATAATAGTTTTAATAAGTTTAATAATGATAAATGTACATTATCTATAAATTTGAATTCTTGTAAGATGAAAACATGGATGAAAGTTTTCTGTGTTTATTATATTCCTTAAAATGATCTTTTTTCGTATAGCATTCTTTTACTTACCAAATCAGACACTGAATTACGTGAATATTGTCATATGGAAATGGAAATAGTGATATTAAATGTCCTGAACTTTTATCCCTTAGAAAATGAAAAAATAGCAGATAAATCTTCGTTGTTTGCTTGTGGATTAAGGCCAATTGACTGCACTAGGGTCCTAGTCCTATAGGGGAATATTTTCCTGTTTCTAAGTGATCCTAGTATTTATGTGCCATTCCTGGGGGGAAAAAAAAAAAAAAAAAAAAAAAAAACACGGGAAAACTCCGAACAGCTAGATCAACAGGCAAGACTGGGATATGAACCTGGCACCTCCCACCATCCAGTTTCGAGAGCAGAACCTCTCAGCCATTGGCGGAGAGATAAATCTTCAAAAAAGTGACAAAAAATAGTCAAACTAATACGTTTTTCTCAAAGGTTGTAAAAACCCTGGTAAAAACATGTTTTTCAAAAGACGGTAAAAACCGGTAAATACCACCAGGTGGTAAATACCGTCCAACCCTGCAGTTAAGTAATACTAGGAAATTGCAGGTGAGTTGAGTTGTAGAATTAAAAGAAATTTTATGCTATTTTTAATATTTTTTGCATATATCTAATTAAAATTGTTCTTTTAACCCATCTAACAAAGTCTGAGCAGTAAAATGAAAGCATGATTAGCTGACAGAAAAGATTCTGAGAGACAATCTCGCACACTCAGTTAATGAAATGTGTATTATTTTGATTTTCATTTTTTATTGAAAGAAAGAGAAATTTTCAAAAAATTTCTCTTGAAGAAGGCTTCTTTAGGCTATAAATATTTAGAATTCATCCAAAATTATTCATTGGCATCACCACAAGAAATAATGACAATAAACAGACTCCAGGAAAAAATATTTAAACACAAATCAAAAGCCCTAAAACAATTAATTCCATGTTTGCAAAATTAAAAAAATAGTAATATAAAATTAAAGTATGAAAGTTTAAGCCTTCTTCAAGAAAAATTTCAGTCTGCAAGAGTTTTGTAAAATAAATTTTTTTTCATATATTTTAATAAATTCTTTAATAATTAAACTAAGTGTGACAGTATAATTAATTTCAGCCATTAAAAATGTTCTGTTGCTTCATAACTATAGTAAGAAAAAATGTAAACGAAACAATGATCTGTAATCCGCAAAATTCTATAATCCGCAAACCCCTTGGTCCCAAGGTGTGCGGATTTCAGAGAGTCTACTGTATATGCGAGTTGCAGTAGTCATACCCCCCCCATGAAAAATTTTTGGCTACGCCCCTGAACATAGTAAACATTGTTAGATTTTGTTGTAACAGTCATTGACTTTGGTACTGAAACTATATTCTCACATTAAATTTTTTGAAAATTTACTAGCCCATGATGCATTGTAAACGTAGTGCTGAATACAAAGGCCACAGTGTTGAAATTAAAGTAATCGCTTCTTCATGCACTATATTTTTAAAGTCAGAACACAGCATGCAATTGTTTAATAACAATGTAATTTAATATATATGACATTCAATCAAGAAAAGTAAAGGAAAGGAAAAAGGACAAATAAAGATATTAACAGATACACCTGAGAAGAAGGAAGTTAAAGAAGCAGAATCTGCCAGACTAGAAAACAAAAAGCGCAAACTAAAACCTGCATGTACAAATCCTAAAAAACTAAAAATGAAAAAAGAAATGCAGTTCAAAGATGAATCCAGTGATAGCAATGAGTCTTTAATTTCATTTCACGACACTTCCAATGATGAAATATTTGATTATCATGTGCAGAATGATATGGAAATAGCACAAGAGATTGACTGTATGGAAGACAAACCAAATATAGGGGGAAATGATTTTGTGCTTGTCAAATTCCTCACCAAACAATCGTTTATTTACTACGTTGCAAGAGTAGAGAGCATTGACAATGACACTGAAAGCTACAATGTTAAATTTTTTAGAAAAGACATGAAAGGGAATTTTAATTTTCCTCAACAGGATGACTATAGTATGACAGATAAAAATGATATCATGAAATTGCTGCCCCCACAATTAATTGGTGGGACCAGTAGAGCAGTCTTGTTTTTCGTTTAATGTTGACCTTTCTCATTATGAAATTCGCTGACTTTTTTAAATTTTCAAACGTGTCCCACTCCTCCCACCCATGAGGGAGGAATGGGACATAATTCTTGTAATTTGTAATTAGTTGAAAGTAATAAAATTATTCAACATTTAAATGCCGTGTATTAAATGCCGTGATAGTTTCAATCAGTTTGGTAATGTAATCTTTTTTATCTAAAATAATGATTTTTCCTGTTTTTCTCAGCTGAGGCAGGTTATTTCTGGATTATCTTTCAGTGCTTTTATAGTGGTCTACAGTGCTTATAAAATGGTCAGCTTCGGTGTCACCAATTTATATCCATCAATAGACACATCAGAAATGTACAATACAATAAGTAAAGAAATCGAGAACGCATTTAATACAGATATTTCCATAACCCTTAAAGCTGCATTGTCCCTCATCTTCAATAACTCCTATTTCCAGTTTAATAGTAAATTTTATAAACAAAATAAAGGTGTCCCTATGGGCTCCCCGATCTCCGGAATTATAGCGGAATGGAAAATGAGAAACCTAGAAACTTTAATCAGTAAAACCCTCCACCCCCACATCAAATACTGGTATCGTTACGTTGATGTTTTTGCCATAGTAAATAACAATAGCATTGATAATATTCTCGGCGAAATTAACTCTCTTGATGAAAATATACAATTTACTATAGAACTCGAACAAAATAATAGCCTAAATTTCCTTGATGTCAAAATAATTAGAACCACCCCAAACAACATCGAAACTACTGTCTATGGAAAACCCACCAATAACAATGAAATTGTCAACTACTCCTCAAAAACTACTTATAACTACAAAATTTCAATCCTATGTTCCCATATTAATAGGGCCCTAGAAATATGCTCCAACTAGAAACTACTAAAGGATGAACTACAATTTATACAGCAACTTGCTCGCGAAGCCAATTATCCCAGCAATATTATTCCCGAGCGAGCTAGACGGGCTCAGTTCTGAAGACGCCAGTGGATTAACTGCCGAAAGCGCTGAAATGGTGCATGTTTTTTAGACTTTACGGAAATTTTAATGGCTTTTAATGTTTTTAATTATATATCTAATCAACATTTTTGAAAAATTGGAAGCCTAGAATTTAAGCTGAGTGGCAACCTATCATGTCACCAAATTTCGTTTTATTCTCTGCAGTCTTTATTTCGTGATGCTGGAACAAAAATTTCAGCATTTTAAAACGATTTTCACAAAATCTCAAAATATAATCAAAATATTTTAAAAATTCAACCTATAAATTAAGATTAGCAACTACCTATCATATCACCAAATTTCATATTAGTCGTTATTATGCAATGCTTGAAGAAATATAACTGCATTTTGAGAGAATTTTCTCAAAATCTAATTAAAATGTTTAAAAAATTGGACACCTATACTTTATATTGAGCAACAACCTATCATGTGACAAAATTTCATATCATTCGCTTTAGTCGTTATTATGTAATGTGTGAACAAAAATTCACTCACAAGGAGAGGCTCAGATGTTGGGATCACCGATTTTGATGAAATGTTGATGAGATGAGTTATAGGGGGCCCATAGTATAGCAAAATGCCAAAGAACTAGCTGCCAACTTTCCCTTATTTTCGCGAAAATTCCATTTAAACATTTGATGCACTGTTATATACCAATTATTTGGAAAGTCGTTTGTGTTATCCGTGGTGCTGTGGTTTCGCTTTCGGCTACAGATCAAGAGGTCTCTGGTTCGTATCCAATTGAATCTTAATATAATTGATATATTTGTAATCAGCATCAAAAGTATTACATACGTACCAAATTTCATCATGATGGATGGTGTCATGGCCTGGTTGATCTGACATGGAATGATCCAAAAAGGAACCTCAGATGAAAAGATTAGATGCATTTTTCAAAAATCCAAAAATTGGAAGTCGCTGATTTTAATAAACAAGGTGCTTCTTTGATAACAGGTCATCATCATGCATTTTGCCTTACCAACAGGCTTGGATGTCTGGGCCTTTGGAAGCATTTTTGCTTTTCTTATAAAGATATAACGATTTTATGCCCTGTAGTACAAACAAGATATAGAGCCTACTTCAGACGCATGCAGTGAGTTACTGAAAGAATGAAACTGCGTATCAAAAGTCTGAGTATGTATGATAATTATTTGTAGCCAGTAGTTGTGTAAGACATTGATGATAAATATCTTTATATATCTTTTATGAAATCTTTAGGCAAAAACATGTTTTCCTGTTCACACATCTCAGAAAAGGATAAAATCCTTAAAAAGAGACGGACTAAGCTTGAAAAAAATATGAAGTCCAATAAATAGTTAGGGACATTTTCTGGTACCATTAGAGGAAGTGAAAGAAATTAAAGACATCAAAGATGTCCTGTCCGTAGCACAAGTAAATAGCTTTTATTAATTAATGATACAGTTTTTAAAAAATAATTTTAAAGTTATTTAATAAATGTATATTTCTCCATTTACTAAAGCTTGAGATTGGCGGTCGCCAGATCGCCAGTGGCGACTGTGGAATTATTCCTGGCGACTGCAAAACAGTCTGTCAGTCGCCAAAATTGGCGACCTGCAAAATTTACTCAGCAAGCAACCCCCCTCCCCCCTCGTTTCCGTCCCCGTAACAAAAGTCGGTGCTGTATGTACGAGCAAAGTAAAGCAAAGCAGTTGAAAAAACGTCTAAAATTGATGATGCGCAAAATTTACTTAGTCCCGCCCACCCTCGGCCTCGTAGGAAAAGCTGAATGTCAGCACTATATGGACAAGCAGGGGAGAAAGGGTTGCAGACGTCTATGGGAGGGGAAGAAAGGGGAGGAGCTCATCATAACTGATATCATACATGTAACATTTGGGGGGGGGTAGGAACGCACCGGAACTGAATACTCAGGGTCCCTCTCTGTGACCTGACCCGTTGGTTGACCTTGACCCTTCGCACCATCTCATTATTTTATTACATATCCACATCGACATTCCAGTGTGCAGAGAGGCATATCCGTTACACGTGGTCGCAAAAATCTGAACAAAAGTATTATTCTAATTATAATTTGTTACAATTTCTACAATAGACGGCCGTAATAAAAAAAGAAGAGTGAAAAGGACTTTTATTTAAAACTAAATTTGATATTTGCCTACTGATACAATATATGACTGTATGTGAAAGATGCATTAAGTATCTCATTAATAAGACATTGTACTGAAGGAACGAAGCTAATATTTTTCTAAATTATAGTACTCCCCTTTGTATATTTTCCGTCGTTCGACTCAGTCAGGGTCCAGTCAACTTACGAGTAATCGATTATATTTAAAAAAAATTTCATGTGATCTTTACTATGACCCTTCTAAAACTGTAGATGGGAAGCACATGCGTTTTTTTTTTTTTTAAATTATTATTATTAACTTGAAAACAATAAACAATCTGCTTTTGAAAGGTCGATGAAGAGGTTGGCATTCTTTGCATCCTGATTTACGCTACAGCAGATCGAAAACTACCACACAAGATGCTTTATTTAAAACTAACAAAAACGTTATTTTGTACATTCGAATACGCAAATAAAAACTAATGTCATAAACATACAGTTTTCAGTTTTAAATAAATCTAATTTCAGCTGCTTTCATATTATTACGTTTTTCCTTTTGCAAGAGTTTTGGCATCTCTACAATAGCGCGAGAGGGAGGGGGAAGAGAAACAGACAAAACACTTGATTTTGTTTTATTTTGTAATCACTGGTAAAAGCGCTAGCTCTTCAAAGCTTAAATAAACAGATCTCCATGCCTTTAGAATTCCATTAATCAGCGTTACAGCTGTCCGAGAAGAGAGAAGTGTTTCCCCCCCCCCCCTCCTGTTCACACTTCAAGTTTTTTTTTTTTTTTCCAGTTCCGTTTTAATGACAGGGAGTTTCTCTATAGATTATACGAATAGAAGGCATTTTTGGTCGGCCGAAGCGAAAACGTATCCCCCCCCTCCCCATGGGTGCCGGCAGCAGGCTCCCCCCTGGATTTTTGTATGCTGTGTTTTTAGTTCCTTTTTAGCTCTTTCCAACATGGTAGCCATACGTCGAAGTAGTCTCCCCCCCCCCTCCCTCGCAAAAATTTCTCCCTGTTTTAAGTTATTTCTTTTATATGATTCACCTTTGTAAATTGAACCCTTAGTATGTGTAACGTTCGTTAAAAAATGTTTTACATAATCAGACACTTGATTATTTGAAAGTGGAAACCTTGAAAATGGGCTGTTTGAGTAGCATTTTAAGATGGGGAAATCGTAAGCAGGGATGTTAATTCTGCGCCGAGCTGCGCCGAAACACAAATTCTTGCGCCGAACTGCGCTTTTAGCCGATTTTTGTGCCGGTCTGCGCTGAATACGTCATTTTTAAAGAGTGTATAGAAAGCTAGTTAGCAGTAAAGCAAGATTCAAACTGCGTACGAAAGCTGTATTCCGAAGCCATTCTACCCGCCCCGGATCGGATGAGTCGGGCTTTGTTAGTCACCTCAATCAGGGCCGGCCAGATAGGCAAACAAGTAATCATCGCAACGGGCACCGTTTTTTGTTTATGAAGGGGCACGATTTCCAACTTAAAATCATAAAAGCAATTTTGAAAAAAGTAAAAGGGACGTCTTTTTCTACGTTTGCAGGGTGGAGTGGGTGTCATGTACCGCAGGGCCGCCCCTGATCTAAACCAGACCGGTCCGTAAAGAAAACAGTATATTATGGTGACGTCCCAGCCCCTAAAAAATCACGGTTTATGACCCGGCCCGTAGCAAGAATGAAAATTGGAAGCATGACCGGTTTAGAAATCAGAATCTAGGCTGTCTGAATTAATAGAATATTTCATTTCAAAATAATCCGGAAATCCGCTGCCAGTGGTGTAGTCGCGGGGGGTAGAGATCTGTGCGGGCCCAGGCTTTTGCAGCACGATTCATTCAAGGCACGGGCTGACCTCAGCATTTTCTAGAATGGACCGGAACAAGCTTATACTCTTAAAGACGGTCCTCTGCGTTTGCAAAATCGAGCCTTTCCGGAAATTTTTGCCCTCCTAAAATTTGGATAAGACCAAACGATTGGCTTGTGATCCCCCCCCCCTTCCTTAAATCATGATTAATATACGAGCTGGACCGCGTCTGAATTTTTTATTTTGATTAAATGCCGGTCCGGGCTAGACGTTTTCGGCCCGTGAAGATCATGAGCGGGGAGATGCCGCCTCACTACTTCTTCATTCGAGCTTATGTCAGCAAAAGTAAGCGTTCTTCACTTTTCATCATGGACGCATGATTTTTGAGTCTTCCGTTGCGAGTGTTCCTAAACCTTTTTTCTTAAAACTACACCACTGTTTTTCTTTTTGTGTGTGTGCAGGCTCTACGAGAGGGGGCAGACAGGGCGACGCCCCTGGTCCCGTGTTCAGCCAAAGTTCGTCCGCAAATTTTTCAGAATGTGTTACGAATTTCATTTATAGATCCGTAATTAAAATCTTTATTTTAAAATAGACTAAATTTTGAATACATAATTCTAGAATGATATAAACGGCAGAAATGTTAATTCTACCATTTAAATATTAGTATTTTTACAACCTTCGAACATGCATTAAAAGTACCATTGCATATAAGAAATACTTCCCTCCCACTCTCTTTCCATTTAGCATTTATATGAAAACCATTAAAAAGAGCAGTTTCACACACACACAAAAAAAAATTCCTTCCGTCCATGTAAATCCATGTATTGTTTTTACCAAGTTGCTGATAGCATAGCCTGCATACACCCTTTTTTTTCCAGAGCTTTCCTAAAGTGCTTTCAAATAGTGTTTTGCTTTTAGCAAATGGTGTTTGCTTGCAAACTTTGCTTTTCTTGTATGCATTTATTGTGTTCCTAAATCTTCAATTTTATGCTCCAAAATCATGTTAATTCTGATCTCGAATCTTAGTTTTCTTCTCGGAAACTATTTTTTTTGTGCTCCCGAGGTGCACCCAAATGGAATTTTTCTGCTCCCAAATGGAATTTTTCTGCTCCCAAATGGAATTTTTCTGCTCCCAAATAGAATTTTTCTGCTCCCAAATGGAATTTTTCTGCTCCCAAGGTGCTCCCAAATGAAATTTTTTCTGCTCCCGGGGTGCTCCCAAATCGAGTGTTGGAGTTAACATCCCTGCGTAAGCATGTGTATCTGATTTTCCTTAAAATTTGATAAGATGCTTAGTGGTTTTTTTTACTTCCTTGTACGTAGTATAAGGAAGTAATGTGATCCCGAAAAATTTTGGGGGCCGAATTTCGACAAAAAAACCGATTTTGACTACCTCTAAATTTAATTTTAAGAATTTTTTCGATGCATCTCATTGTAGGCTAGCATGCACGATCATATTAAAGCGTCTGCAACTCATTTTGACCAGCGGCGAGTCTATTATGGTCAGTTTTTCCATGCTGTCTGTACGTACGTACGTATGTATGTAACTCGCATATCTCAAAAACTATTGGTTGTAGAATGTTGAGATTTGATATTTAGGATTGTTTTATGATCTAGTTGTGCACCTCCCCTTTTGGTCGCAATCGAATGTATAGTTTATGTACAGGACCGCCCAAAAGATTCGAAATGCATTACGCTCAATGGGCCGAAATTCATTAAACTCACATATCTCAAAAACTATTAGGCGTAGAATGTTGAAACTTTATATTTAGGATTGTTGTAACATCTAGTTGTGCACCTCCCCTTTCGGTTCCATTCGACTGGATAGTTTATCTACAGAACCGCCCAAAACATTCGAAATACATTACTCTCAATGGGCCGAAATTCATTAAACTCACATATCTCAAAAACTATTAGGCGTAGAATGTTGAAACTTTATATTTAGGATTGTTGTAACATCTAGTTGTGCAGCTCCCCTTTCGGTTCCATTCGACTGGATAGTTTATCTACAGAACCGCCTAAAAGATTCGAAATACATTACGCTCTATGGGCCGAAATTCATCAAAGCATTTTTTAGAGGTATTGGGCTATTTCAAATGACTCAGAAGTGATATATGCTGTAAAGAGTTAGAAAATGAATTTCTCCATTAAAAAAAGTGTCTTTATCATTTACAGTTCTGCTACAGGAATACTAAAAAGATTTCCAATACATTACGGTCAATGGCACCCTAATAGCACAACAGTCCCCTGTGACTGAAATGCGACCACACAATACTGTCACAATAGAGTTACAAACAGTCGCCGCGACTCCGCAGCAAAGTCACGCCAGAGTCCCTATGTCCTCTCGCTGTGTAGTCGCATTGCGACCGTTCAGAGAAGTCACGATGAGACAGTTTTGCGACAGCGAAAAAATTCGGGGAAAAAGAGTTACCGAAAATATGCACCAGATGGCAGCACCAAACTCTCAGGCAAGAAGAAGTTGAGGTCCAGAATCGCACCAGGGATCTAATGGTTATTAGCCCCGCATCTTACCGCAACGCTGTGATTACCGTGCTCGGGAACCTTTAAAAGTAAACTGACGGCTGCAAAAGCTAGTTCTGACGGCTTCTTTTGGAAATTTAAAATTTTTCTGTGAGTATTTTATAAATAAGTTTTATATATAAATATATTTATTTATTTTTAAATAATATAAAAAATATCATTATTTTCAGGAGATAATGTGCTGTTTTATTTAGGTATTCATCCGAAAAAACTAATGATTTATTGAAATTTTTTATTCGGTTATGAAATAAATTTGTAATGTGCGACATGTGAGGTTTGATATATATTAAGGTATGAGGGATAAGATTTATATTTTTGCTATATTTTGCCTAAAAGGGATTTCATATAAAAATAAATAAATTAATTGGAAAAACATGCATTAGATAAAATAAAGTATTTTTGACTTAGACCCATAGTTTTATCTCAAATTTTTCGTAGTGGAACTTTCAAACATACCAGAGACGTATTTAAAGGGGGAGGGGATCTGAAAACTTAAAGCAATTACTAAAAAACAGCAGTTTTGAGACATTTGTATTTACTCTAGTAACAATAAGGTTGAAAATACCGGATAGTCCCTCCCCCCATCCGAAATTTAAACCTTACATACGCTATCGAAACATATATGCCATGGGGATATGAAAGAAATTGTTAATTTTACTCACAGATACTTAGTTTTCACTTGTGATTAGAACTCTTAACTCTAATAGTTTTAAGAATAATATTTTTTATAAATAATATTGTCTTGTTTAAACGAAATAATTTAAAAGTTAATAAATTAAACTAAATTCCATTACTACATAACTGCGAGGTATTATTTAATTACTATTTTCGGATTTATTTATTAAATGTTTCAGGAAAGAAATTGTCACTATTAGAAAAAATGAGTATGTATCCAAAGTCGCAAAAGCGGCCAGCGTGGCGTCATTTTGAAGTCCAAAAAAATCAGTAGTCGCAAAATAGTCACACAGTGACGTCACTGAGCGACCAATCACATACTAGTCACAAGGTGACTTCACAGTGGAGTTACTGAGCAACCGATCACATACTAGTCACGTGGTGACTTCACGGCGACGTCACCTGGTGACTACTCACAAATAAACTTCACAGTGACCACACAGTAGAGTCACATCACTCGCAAGTCACAATGTGAGTAGTATGTGACAGTCCTGTGACAATTGTGACCCTCTGTGACGTCACAGCGACTCTTTTGTGACCATCTGTGCTATTAGGGCAGTTTTAGGGGCAGTCATCCATTTCAAGCACAATACCGTCCTACCACATAAGTTAGGTAATGGTCCGATCACGGTCACGTGCCTCCCTCAAGAAGAATGCCAAAAGTCGCCAAGCTTGGCGACTTTTGGTGTACGTGTGTGCATATTTAACTCTCAAATCTCAAAAATTATGAAATTTCATATATAAGAATGTTGTAACATCGAGTTGTGCATCTCGATTTTTGGTTCCAATCTACTGGAGAGTTTATTTACAGGACCACCAAAAAAGAATTTCAGTACTTTAATGTCTATGGACATCTTCAATATAATACAATTGTAGACAGTCATTGTTTGGTACATGCCCAAAATCTCGCCGTCTGTCCTCGACCTTGGAGAGTTTTGCCGAAAGGTCGCCAAATTTGGCGATAGTCAGTCATTTGGTCCATGCCCAAAGTATCGCCATTTGTCATCGTTCTTGGCGAGTTTTGGCGAAATATCGCCAAATTTGGCGATACTCTGTCTTTGTTGGTCCATGCTTAAAATCTCGCCAAATGTCGTCGACATTGACGAGTTTCGCCGAAATATCGCCAAATTTGGCCCCAAAAATTATTTCGTATTTTGTATAACTCTAAAACTTTAACCTGTAGAATTTTGAACTTTTGTATTTAGAACTATATTATAATATCCAACTGTTTTCAATATCTTTTTTGACAGCAGTCGACTGGGAATTTATTTACAGGGTGAGCCAAATGACTTTAAATCCATTAAGGTGTATGGATGCATTCAATTCATTGAAAGTCCTTGGTCAGTGACTACTTTGGCTATCCCCAAAATCTCGCAAACTATCTCAAGTTTGTCGGCTTTTGGTGAAATATCGCCAAATAAAGTGTCGGAAGGAAATCCTTCAAATTGAACTCAGCTTGGCGATATCGAAATATTTGGCTAGAAATCGCTAAACCTTACTATTATTGATATTTTATCTCTTTCAAACAAATAAGTTTTGAGGAAGTGCATAGAAAACATTTTTGATTTAATAGACGTGCAAGGAAGTCATGTGTTGGACACATCAGATTTTTTTTAAATAGGAGGTTGGGGAGCTACTACCTTAAGTAAAATAACCGTTTGTTAGCTTCTTGCAAGTCCAAAATTAGTAAATTAGGAGGAAGCGTACTGTCGAAATTAATAGAAAATTGGGGCCCTTGATCCTCTTTCTTTTATTAAGTCCCAATTCCTTTTCCCCCCATAAATTCCATGAATGAAAGGAAAGATAAATTAAATAAATACAGTAGGGGACCTGAAATCCGGAATACTCGGGACCGGACCCATTCCGGATTTTGGGATACCGGCTGCGAACTTTACCGATTTCCGGAAGTCTTCCGAGGTAAGCTGTAGCATAGGTCCTTCCGCGTTTTAGCGTCTATTATGACGTTAATATTAACTGAAACTCTATTAAATAAAAACTTTAAAAATATGCACATGATTATATATCTCTGATTAAAAAAAAAAAAAGAATGAATGAATAATACAGTATGTTAAAGATGAAGTAAAATCCATTAAAAAATTCGAAAGCTATGTTACCGAGCCGAGCAAGAATTTTTTTCAGACGGATTTGACGATTGCTGCAACTAAATTGGCTGAAAATATGCAACTTATATAATCTTAAAATTTTACTTAACATTTTTTCATGCATAGTTTCCGATTGAAATAACTCATCCTACACCGCAATTCAGCGGAATACGGAAGGACGGATAGAGCAGTTGCGCAATTTTCGGATCAACTGTCGCCTTTCCTCAGCCCGTTGATCTGCGTACTCGGAGGAAAGATTTCTGCCTAGCAATTTATTATGTAACCCAACCTTTTTTCACACATCCGCAGTACTTTGAGAAGGGGGGGGGGGGAACAGTCATTAAGCAGACCAAATCCCGTTCATCTTTGTTTACATTTAACAGACTAGATGAATCATCAACACTTGAAGCTGCGCGCGCGCGCGTGTGTGTGTGTGCGTGCGTAAAGGACACATATTTTCTCCCCATTAAAGCAAGTCATTCTATAATAGCATAGAATATATTTACGTTACGAGAAATCGAAAATTACCGTACAAGATCTAACGGTAATGCAATTCTAATTTATTAAACATACAAATAAATAAAAATCAATGAGCATACCTTTATATTTTATTTATTTAAATAAATCTGTTGTTTTTAATTGCTTCATTTTATCTCGTTTTTCTTTTTGTAACACTTCTTCAATTTTATACAAACTTACAATATGTTCTCCAGCAATAAAATTCTTTTTTTCTAAGACATTAATCAAGTCTCTGGTCATTTTCATGCATGCATCTATAGAGACGTTAGGTGTGTTGTCCTCCTCAGAATCATCGGAACTATTTTCGCTCTCATGAGCATTATTTTCTGGTTTTTCCAGCACTAAATCTACAATTTCTTCATCCGTAAGCTGGTGGACAGCCGGAGCATTTTCCTCAGCCTGTAATAATTCTTGAATGCATTCTTCGTCGATCACTTCTTTAGATACGCTGTCCTTTGCGTACCTTACTAAATCAGAAATTAAAAGATTTTCTGAAGAAACACTAAATCCCCCGAAATCAGCATCCTTGTCTTCATCAAAAAAGATGCTCTGGGGCCATATTTTGTGCCATGAGTGCACAATAACCTCACTTTTGAGGGACTTCCATGCATCGGCTATTTTCCAGATCGCATCTTTGATTGTAAATGCAGCTTGAAACTCCAAGATATTCAAGCCATTGTTGCAGGCATTCAACATCTGCTTTAAAAATTCGGTTTTGTAAGCACATTTTAGAGCTCTCAACACGCCTTGATCTAGAGGTTGAATAACTGACGTGCAGTTGGGCAGGAGATAATATACAAAGACATTATCTTTGCTTTTTATACCAGATGCTGTATGTGCTGTACAATTGTCTAACAGCAATACAATCTTGCAGTCATCTGGAAGTCCTACTTTTTTGCAGTGGGACCGAGCTTCTTTCACAAAAACATTTTCGAACCAATTTTTGAAAATGTCGGCTGTCATCCACGCTCTTCTATTGTGTTGATAGTGAACGGGATACACTTTAACATTTTTCAGTGCACGTGGTCGTTTGCTTTTTCCAATAACAAGCGACTTGCTTTTATGGGTACCTGCAGCATTCGCGCAAGCAAGCACCGTTATGCGTTCCTTCGAGTCCTTAAATCCAGATATTGAACTTTCTCCTGCGAACACATACGTTTTACGGGGAATATAACGCCAAAACAGTGCAGTCTCGTCCGCATTAAAAATTTGTTCAGGGCTCAGATTTTCAGATGAAACCATTTTGGTGAATTCTTCTGCGAAATTTTCTGCCGCTCCCAAATCTGCCGAATTTTGTTCCCCGCATACTTTCACCAACTTCAGTCCATGACGAATTTTAAATTTATTGTACCATCCAGTACTGTAGTCACATGGTACAGTGATATGCAATTGTTCGTGGAACATTTTAGCCTGGGTAATAATCGTAGCAAGATCCAGGGGAAATTTCTCGCTTCTTCGTTGTCTTATCCATTCGATTAACACTTTATCTATGTCAGGACACTTAGACGTATGCAGAGTCTTCCGCTTTGCCATGAATTCCGGACGGTCACTTCCCGCAAACATCTTTAATAATTTATCTTTATGATTTTTTATGTCGTAGACTGTGGATGTTCCAATTCTGTATTCCTGGCATAAAGATTTAACACTAGTACCGCTATCTAGTTTGCGTAATAAATTCACTTTATAAGAAATGCTTAAAGACACGTGCTTCCGCTTTGGCGCCATTCTGTAAACTATCGTCAACAGGACTGGAAGCTAGTACTAGAGTAATCGTATGTCTAGTCTGTCCAGTTCAATTCAGTTCGGCAATTCTTATTCACACTCAGCATTACCATATTTCCAGAAAAGTTTCCCTCCAAGAACAAAAATTTCCCTTTATTTACAGATGACTACGGACTGGACATCCCTTTACTTCAAATCCCGCCCACCTGTAATAATATTTTTGGGGATATTTGTCCAGCAGGATTGCGGATCTATCCAATAAAGGCAGACTGCTGTTTCTCTGGAAATGCTTTCAACAGCAACTCGCCGATCGCAAAGCGAAGAAAGGCGTGAGTAGATGTGATCGATCATTCTCCTGGTACGCGCCCGCGCCCTCCTTTCCCTGCGCTTCGCGGCGATCGACGAAATTCTTCCCAATTTAACAGGTTTTCTTATTTTTACGTATATTCAATTGAAAATGGTCTTTCAAAGAAAATGAGGAATAAAAAGGAAAATAATATCCGTTTATTTATGCTTATAGGAAGGGGAAAAAAAAATTGCAGAAAAAAAAGTTCCGGATTTTGGGTCTTCCGGATTTCGGGATTCCGGATTTCGGGTCCCCTACTGTAGTACTTTATTATGTGTACACCATAAGTTGAGAAAATGGTCTGCAATACTATATATATTATCTTACCTCCAGTTTCTTACTTAAAAAAAAAAGAAAAAAAAAACTTTTTTTTTTACTTAGGCTTCATGTTTCACAAGTACTTGGTAATAGTGACAACTTTCTAATAATGTCAAAATATTCTATATCACTTAGCCATACAGATTTCAGGTTGGCAGATTTTTGGGAGTCCACTGTATTTATTTAATAACCAACTATTTTTCGTAAAAGATACGTTTGAATTAATCTGAAGAGAAATTTTAAAGTAAAATATTTTAAATCATTAATTTTATTACAATTCTCTATTTTTAAGAGATTTTCACTTTTAATTTGGGTTTGGGGGAGTGGGGGGGGGGTTAAGCTCCTATAGCCTCCTCCATGTGTGTACCTATATATAGTATAGACACAGTGATGTGATGATTCTAACAAGGAGCTGCAGCCAATCAGGAGGAATTAATAAATTTTAAATTCATAGTACTTAGATTTCTTTAAATACAGCTAGTTATTTCTGAATGTAATATATGGAACATGCCATGCATTATTACTAAAAAAGCATTGAATCATTAAATGTACAAAATAAAAAATCTCATTATTTTCATATCTCTGAAAGGGGGGAGCAAGGGTGTCAAAAACAAAAATTACGTAAGTACGGAAAATTTTGGCCACTAACTATATCAAAGTGGCCACTGAACTTTGTAGGGTCACTGGCCACTGAGGAATTTTTTTAATCTCAAGCGTTACCATTTACCCATTAAGTTCATTTGTGAAAATACCTCAAAAATTCAAAGCAAAATCTAAATTGGTGAAGGTACTGTAAAAACAACTGTTTGTGATGTCCTGTACATAACAAAATTTTATTTATTAATTAAAAAAAAATGCTTAGTCCAAAAAAAAAAAAAAAATGCTTAACAGGGATCTAGTTGAGGTGTATATAAAACATTAAAAATAGTTGCAAACTTTCTCATTTATATTTTGATACTGAAAAATGTGCATGTATGTTAAAATTTTGCTGTGAAATGTCTCATACGTAACACATGAATACTGCCAATTGACCCTTATTTGTAACATTTACAGAAGATATGTCATCAACATCGCAGAAGCATCGGAACTTTGTCTCTGAACCTATGGGTGACAAAGGAGTGAATGAACTAGCTGGCATTGGTGAAGTATTAAGTAAAAGGTTAGAAGCAAAAGGATTTGATAAGGTAATTTTTGTTTTCCTAGTAATTTGCAGTTTGAAGTATATTTTGTTTTTAACCATAGAAGAGACAGGCATGTTCTAGTTGCATGGCTGACTGTGGACTGACTGAGACAAAATAACATGTTTCTAGCATTTTGTGATAGTCAGTATGATTTTGGCCATACCTATAACATTTTTCAACAAAAAGCAGAGAGAATTAGATCGTTATTAATATCACATTGCGAACCTTACATCCTGGAGAGATAATTTTATTTTACTTTTCTCTTCTTCACGGTTCGTACGCCCTCAGGCAAACCTGGAAAACTCAGGGAATTGAAAATTAGTAGGGATGTAATGGATATCCAGCCTATCCGGCTGATTTTTCAATATCCGAAATACCGCCGGATTCCGAATCATAACTACCAGGTATCCGGCTATATACTACTAAAGATCTATCTATAATATGCATGGGACAGGATGTAAAATTATGCTTGAACATTCTTGATAAAGTGATACATAAGACAGATGGGTATATTTTTTGATTGATGTCTTATCATGCAATCAAATTGATTTGCAATATCGGGTCTCTATCCAAGATTGAATTAGTGGGTGGGGCTGAAAATAACCTGGGTAGGCACCATTTTTTAATAAAATCTGTGGCTTTCAAAGAGCTTTAAACTAAAATAAAAGTAAAGGGAAAACTATTGTTTAACTCATCGACTATAACAATAATTCATTGACAAAAAATGTAACCCATTAATTGTAGTTTCAAGGCAACCAAAGGAAAGTAAACTGTAACTATTTTAATTTTTTGAATTCATCTTGCATGTATTAGAGGCAAGTTTGGTATGGAATTCTGAGGTGGGGTGGGTATGTACCTTGTAGGCGCACACATGACTACAGGTCTGTGCAATATCATTATGACTGACAATTCTGGATAACATACAATTTTATGTCAAAATTTAAAAATCAGTACATCATTAAGAACATACTAATTGCTTTGAGATTTCAAATTTTCATCAAATTAGGAAAAGGAATCGACAATATTTTACACAAAATAAAAATAAAGTTTTATATATTCTTATCTCAAATACTATTAATGCGTTCCTTAATAAAATTCTTAAAATTGAGTAATTTATTAAAAATAAAAATTTAAGTAACTTTTTTACTAGTAAAACATTAGAGAGGATTGTAAATAACAGATTTAAAAAAAAAAAAAAAAAAAAAACTTTCCTCCGAAAAAGCAAAACCACAACTACAATTTCAAAAAGCAATTAATGAAGATTCCCTTCATCAAAATATATAAGTATATTTAGAAAATTTGTTGAGATTCAACTTACTCTCTGAAGGAAATACAATTTTTTAAATCTATTAATTGCTTTAAAAGGAGAGAATAAAAAAACCTTTTTTTCTAAAAGTTACTTATTAATATTTTCTTAAATATTATCATGACATACAGTTAAGTTAAAAAAATATATTCCATTGCGATTTTCTTTGGAGCTATACATCACAACCGATGAGAACAGCAGTTTTGGTTTGAATTTAATGGGGAGGGGGGGGGGGAATCAGCACTAAAACCACCACTCTAGTTTCAACAAATCAAAACAATAGTTTTGGTTCCAAATCATAAGTAAAACCTTACTTTAGTTTCACCAGGCAGGGGCGTAGCCAAGGGGGGTCATAACTAGAGGTCTGCGCCGCACAGAAATTTGCGGTGGCGGCGTAACGACCTCAGACCTGGCGCACTGCGGCGAGAAAATTTTTTTGAAAATGGGCGTATGCGTGCAAACACACACACACCTATGTATAAATTGACATTAAGATTTTTTTTAAGACTAAAACTAGTCTTGAGTATGATTTTCTGTTGTTGTGGGATTACGGCCAATTAGCTACATATGAGCTCTAGGCCGAGGTGTGGAGTGCTCTACACTCTCTACGTGGGGGTCTTTCTAAGGTGTCCTAACAAGCATTTTGGAGGAAACTGCAGAAAACTCCGAACGGTTAGGTTGACGGATGCAAACCTGGGTTTGAACCAGGCCCCTTCCGTCTCCCAGTTCTGAGCACTATGCTCTCGGACAGTGGTGGGGCTTCAGAGTATAAGCCTGCCATTTCAGTGCACTTTTAAAACATTTCTACTGAAAAACTGAAACAATAGATTTTATCAAAATCGGATAAGTTTATATTGCCGATACAGCACATTCACGATATACATTTAGGTGTCAGTGTACAATTGATACATTTGCTTTTAAGCGGTTTTTTTTCTCTCCACAACCTTCTCATGTACCATTACAAACCTATAATGTTCTTTTGAAGGTATAAAGCAATGTTTAAGTCGTTTTTAAAGCAATCAAATTACGCCTTTGACTCAAAAAATAAAGTTACTAGTGTTAACCTTTTACAGATCGAATTCAGATCCAGCCATATTTTGAATTTGCTTTCTGCATATTTTGCCTTCTAATGCGTTAATTAAAGGATATTAGTCATTTAAGCGGGGAAAAATTTTATACAACTTTCCCTGTGTTCGCAATTGTGAGCATTGGTCTTTCCTCGACATCCTAGGATTCCTCTAGCCTCGACATCATGACTAATGACTTCTGACGAACTTTTACATTGGTTTCAAAAACAGAATATAGCATATCTGCCAACCCTTTCGTTTCTATCGGAACATTTCCCACCACAAGGGATAGAATCTTGCGATTTTTTTCGGTTGTCCATTGGGCAATCACTGAAATTATTTTGGTTGCCCGCAAATGAAGTTTCTTGCCCATAAAATTTTGGCTACACAAAATTATTAAGAACATGCAGCCGTTATAATGAAAATAAGTTGACAAACGTTTATTCATAAAATTGCCATTACTATTCAAAAATTAAAATAGAAATAGAAAGAAGTTCAGAATTAAAATAGGAATAGGAAACTGGTCATTCCATTTCAAATCAACCAGGCCATGTCACCCACCGTCTCGGATTTCTTTGAAAATTTTTATAAATGTAGCCATTAGTGCTCTAACTAACAATGTAAAATTTTACTTTAATATCTCTAATACTTTTTAAGATAAAAATTATTAAAATAATAGGAAAGTGACCATAAATAGCGCTTTTGCATACACTTATTTTAATGGTGCTTTCTCAGATAAAAAATCATAACTTTCTTTATTTTCAATATATTAAATTGAAATTTATACCAAAATGGTCACAAAGGTTTGGAGATTATAGAAAAAATTAATTTGATAGTGCTGTTTAAAACTGAAATCCCCTAAAAATTCATAAACTTTGTTTTTTTTTCAAAAAAATTTCATAAAAACAATAATTTTGCAAAAGCTGTTTCAATAAAAGGCACAGCTCTTAACAAAGCAAACTATTTTTTTACTTACATGTAAATACATAAAGTAAGATAATTTAAAATAAAAACTGTGGTATTTTGAGTCCTAATAGGTTAATTTAATTAAAAACCAAATATTTTGATGATTTTTCTTAAAATGTTATGCTGCATGCAAATGTTATTATAAAATAATTATTTATTTATTTAATTTAAAAAGGTGCTTATTTTATTTAAAAGTTAATAATGAGTTAAAATTATTTTACTTAAAATTTAATTTTTTTATTTTTAAAATATAAAACTTTTTAAACAAAATCTGATTATACATATAGTAAATATGTGTCAAAACTTGGAAGTTTTTCTTTCTTTCTTTCTTTCTTTTTTTTTTTTTTTTTTGTTATTGTCAACTACAAGTTGAATTGCACTCATTCTGACTTATTTTAGATCAGTAATATAACTGTTAATTTTATTTATTTTTAATGTAGACAATGCTTTGTTTATAATGGGAATCTCCTCACCTGTCAGTTAAAAACTTGGTATTTATTTATATTTAATTGTGTGTCATAGGAAATCAAGTTAAAATAGTTTATTAATGTTTAAATTAGTATTTTTTTAATCAGTTCAAGCAAAAAGGAAAAAGAGAGAGTGTGTCAATAACAAATAATAAAAAAATGGGGGTTGGGGAGAAAAAGTGGAAACAAGCTGGTTTTTTTTTTTTTCCCAGAAATGATGCAACTTTTTAAGTTATTTTTATGCAATTAAGTTATCCTAATTTAGAGATTCAAAGATTTTTTTAATATCTCTTCAGAAGTTGTACTATGCACTTTTAGGAACAGTTATTCTAACAGTAATGAAACACGCAGAAAAAGAAATTTAGTTAAATTTAAGTGCTGCATGGTTGGAAAATTTTCAAATTTAAATGTTGTCTCCGCCAATTCTGTAATTTATTTATTTATTTTTTTTTTTTGGGGGGGGGGGGTGTAAATTGCCTGAGGCATGAAGAAAGCATATCTGTATATTGTTTATATATAAAACAATTATTTATTTATAAATAAAATTTATATTGATTTATAATTAAAACAATTTTAAAAACTTTTGTTTTTATCATAATTTTTTTTATTTTTACATCAGTTTAAAAGAACTATGACAGTAGTCTCTTTTCAGTCAACAGGCTTTTGGATGTAACTAGATCAGATCACATGCTTTCTGTTTGTTGTGTGGTAAGGAGCTGGTGTAATATGAGAAGATGCAGGGGGAGATACTGAGTAGTGTAAGATAGTAAAGGCCATTGCCCACACCCAGTGATTGCTGCGGCTACAATGTATTTGAAGGAGGATATTTGGCCACATCTTAAGGCCTCTGCCGATATCCAGAGACCGTCGCGGGTCGCTTGTCCAATTATCACTTGTAAGCAATCAATTTTTCGCACTCAGAAGAAAGGGGGAGATACTTCGAACAATAGGTAATTGGGGACCGTGGATAATATTGCGTTTTTTACTCTTGTGGTTTCCACCCCATCTATTATTCGGTAGAGAACACCCCATGTGTCGCTGCCAGTCGCCGCTTCCAAACCCCCTCAAATACATTGTAGCTGCGACGGTCTCTGGTTATCGGCAGAGGCCTTTACATTGGGTGACACATATGCTGTCCTCTACCGAACAATAGATGGGGTGTGAAACCACAATATTATCCACAGTCCCCAATTACCTTTTGTCCGGAGTATCTCTTTCTCTGCAGTGCGAAAAATTTATTGCTTACACGTGATAATTGGCCAAGCTGCGAGCGGCTCCCTCTCGATGAGTCACCCTCTTGTTTGCAGGTGTGAATATCTCTTCCTTGGTCAGATGCTTTGAGAATTGGAATGAGTTTTGCCTTTCTTTGATTAAGTGAAGATGTACTTTGAGTAATTTGGAATTGTTTTTGATGTTTTCTGGGATTGTTGAAATTATTTTAAAGAGTTAAACCAATAATCTAAAGCTAAATTATTCAGCTTTATATATAAGCTCATTTTTGTTTATCTAATTAAAAGACTTTAAATTAGAATTTTTTTTTTTTTTAATAGTACTGAATATCAGTTCCATTTAATATGGCAGCAGAACATTCCCAAACGTGCTTTAGTATTAGCTAAGAAAATGGAACTGAATGCCATAAAAGGACTTATACTTAAGTAGAAACTGTATCAAGTTCTGCATTATTAAGCCCTTCAGACTTGAACTTAATAAGTTTGAGAAGTAATGTACAATCTGAGCTTTTACTTAATATTTGTGAACATCACAAATTATTTTATTTGAATAAATTTAAAATACTTCAAACATCATGTTTTGACCCGTTTAAGTGCCATAAAAGAAAGAGGAAAAAAATGTTTGAGAACCATTAATTTAAATTTATCTGAGGTAATTAACAAATTGCCGAACTGTGAAAAATCGATTCCTGGACAAAATAATATGTAGTTTTTGTAGGAAGAACGTAAACAAACTTATTTCTGAGATTGATGACAAAGTATCAACTGTCAGTGATACCAGTGACAAAGTATCTACTGGCAACTGGCAGTGATGAAACTGTCACAAATTTCAAAACAAGAAGCTTTAGAAGATGTTATAATGTATCATTACAAAACATAGGTGAATCTCGAGAAAAATGTTTAATTTGTAGTTGACAATAAAAAAAGCTAGAAAAATTTTGATGCATGTTAACTATATATATTTCCGATTTTGTTTAAAAAATTTTTTATTTCAAAATAATTTAAATTTTAAGTAAAATAACTAACTCATTATTAACTTTTAAATAAAATAAGTGCTTTTTAAAATTAAATAAATAAATAATTATTTTATAATAACATTTGCATGCAGCATAACATTTTAAGAAAAATCATCAAAATATTTGTTTTTTAATTAAATTAACCTATTAGGACTCAAAATACCACCACTTTAATTTTAAATTATCTTACTTTATGCATTTACATGTAAGTAAAAAAATAGTTTGCTTTGTTAAGAGCTGTGCCTTTTTCTGAAACAGCTTTTGCAAAATTATTGTTTTTATGAAATTTTTTTGAAAAAAAAACAAAGTTTATGAATTTTTAGGGGATTCCAGTTTTAAACAGCACTATCAAATTAATTTTTTCTATAATCTCCAAACCTTTGTGACCATTTTGGTATAAATTTCAATTTAATATATTGAAAATTAAGAAAGTTATGATTTTTTATCTGAAAAAGCACCATTAAAATAAGTGTATACAAAAATGCCATTTATGGCCACTTTCCCATTATTTTAATAATTTTTATCTTAAAAAGTATTAGAGATATTGAAGTAAAATTTTATATTGTTAGTTAGAACACTAATGGCTACATTTATAAAAAATTTCAAAGAAATCCGAGACGGTAGGTGACATTTTTGGAATTTACTGGTTGATTTGAAATGGAATGACCCAAACTGCGTTTTCAAGCTAAGGCAATGGTTCTGAACCTTTTAACGTCGCACCCCTCAACAAAGGCTAACTTACGGTGGCGCCCCCCCCCCCCTCACATTTTTCAACATAATTCAGTTTTTAATCTTTAACAATGAACATTTAGTCGAATTTTCTGCAAACTAATGCTATCAGTAAAGTTTGAACGAACCTTTTAAGTGAAAATAGATATATTTTTCAGTAAAAATGAGAATAAATAAGATGACTTTTTAAAAACATGCATCACTACTTGCTCTTTGGTTTTTCTCGCGTCCCCCCTGCAAACGCTCTGCACCCTCTTTGGGGAGCGTGCCCCACAGGTTGAGAAATGCTGAACTAAGGAATAAAAATGGGAATAGTTTTTCTTGCTTGCCCGAGAGGCATCTGAATTTTTTGTTTTACCCGCCCATTTAAAAATCTGATTGTCCCGGGCAAGCGAGCAACAGAAAATTTCGACCTCTGCCCACCACTAATTTTCCCTCGGCAGTTTAAGCTTGAAATAAGTCCACATTTTAATTTAAAATAAAATTGTTCAAAAATAGTGGTAGAAAATGTTCCGCTAAGAATGGAACGGTTGGTAGCTATGATATAATGATGGGTAGCTGAAATCTGTGTTCTCCAACCTTTTTATTGCCACGGACCGGTCAACGTTTGGTAATTTTACCAAGGCCCACTGAAGGGGGGGGGGATTTGAATGTTTCTAATTTAGATTGGTGTGATTTAATAACTTTAATTGTATTTAAACATGACTCCAAAATAAAATATAGTTACACCAAAAAAAAAAAAAAAATAATAATAATAATAGAAAGTGACATTTCAACCGGCAGAGTTGTCTGGAATAGTTTTAAGGAAAGAACATTTATTCTGTATTTTATGACTGCAATTTTAATTCATAATCTTGAAATCTTAAAGAAACAACAAAAAGAACAGAGAAATGTCAAAAGAATTACAATATTTCTTCTGTTACAAAGATATAAATCAGCACAAACACGACAGAAATACACCAAAGTAAATAAAATCCGAAGAATTTAATGTTCCTTGGCGGCCCTGTACTATTTGATACGAGGACCGGGACCAGTACGTGTCTTGGCAGTTGGAGACCAACGGCTTGATTAATAAGTGAAATATTAAGAATTAATGAAGGATTTATTTTTAAATTTAAATCAGGGATCCGTAACTTAACGTAACAAAATTGTAACGTTATTCGGCCTTGTAACAAAATAATTCGTTATACAATTTTTATATGTACAAATAACTGCTTGATTTTCGTTATGTATTAGTTACGTTACATTTTGTATTTTATTATCGTACCGTAACAAATCTACAGAACGCAAATGAATACGTTATTGCAATAACGTTATTCAGAATAACGTTATTCAATGGTATACTTATTATAACGTTATTCCGTTTTGTGTTATACTCAGAAACTGAACAAAAAGTAACAGAATGTATTCGGTTACTCATGCTAACACTTAGTTTATAATGTTAAACTCACCTAACTATTTAATAACGATACAGTATCAATTAGTTATAGAATATAGCATTTCGCTGAATAACGTTTTAAATACGGTATGAGACCATAACGTTAAAGGAACAGAACGATATTTTCATACCGTTATAGCTACATAACTATATGCAATAATATTGGAACATTTCGTTACAAATTATAACATATTGGTGTCAATATATTTAAATACGGTATAAGATCTAACGGTTCAAATAACTTAAAGATTTCTGATCCGAATCAACGGCTTTTCGGACTGAGAGGAGGGTGTAAGATAAGTGTTGCGTGAGAGCCACCCTTACTTATGTTTTGTATGTAGCACACACACGGACATAGGGGCTGTCCAGGAGCAAGGGCTTCGGAAGCATAGGCCAAGGGGATCATTTGCCTCCCCCCTAGATTATTATATGCCGTTTTTTCTCTGCTTTTTAGTTTTTTTCCAATACGATAACCATATGTTGAAACAATCTTTGTCCTCCCCCCACCCCTGCATCGGAAAATTTTGTGCCGACGCCCATGTCCAGGAGTCGCGAGTCAGACAGTATGATAGGGGTATATTGAATAATATAAGGGTATATAAAGGGGTACATACAAAGCCATTGCTAAGGCTTTATTTAAGGAGGGGAGATAAACTGCCAAGTCAAATATCGGTTTTTACCAACTTATTAATTTTTTTATCAACTATATTACCAACTTTTAATTTTGCCAACTGGGTTTGTGTAATTTTGTCAAGCGTATCAGAAATGAATTATGGTTTTCGTTATTTTATTTATTTATTTATTTTTTACCAAGTTTGCCAATTAGGAGTCTAATTTTGCCAAGTTTAACAGAATTTTGCGAGTATTAGAGGGTAGACTCCCCCTACCCCACCTCCCCCTTTAGCAAGGGCCCTGTGTACATGATCTTGAAGAAAAACCTTTTTTTCTAATAGTGGGTGCATGAGCTAAATTACTTGAACTTCTAAAGCCGAGATTCCAAAAGGAGTCAATTAAGTTTTCAATGGGTCTATATTATTCCAGGGACATATTGGGGATCGAAAATAACTTTTCGCACTTTTAACAGATTTCTTCTTCTATTTCTGCTTACTTTTTAAATAAAAAATTTAAACATCTCTGGGGCACAGTCAGCTGGGACATGCCACCTTTTTACGATTGTAAAAACTGTTTTGGATGAAGTGGAAAGTCTCAGCGTTTTGGCTTATCCCGCGGTTGTCAGTCTGACTCTGGAGTTTTGGATATTGAAGAGAAATCGTTTTTTATTATCTGGGTTATTTAATCGTCTAAGCCGAGATTTCAGAGGGTGTCAATGAAAGTTTTAAATGGGCAGAGGTTTCAGGGACGTTTTGAAGGGTGAAGATTATTTTTTTGTGTTTTAACTGTTTCTTGTTTTCTTTTCTTTTTAAATGAAAAAATAAATTTGTTGATCTATTAATAAAATGAAATTAAGAAAGTCGAAATTAGAGGCGTAGCAATGGATATATATCCCCCTCGACGCCGAAATTTTTAGATCAGTTACCATGAGCTTTTAGATTTTTATGTCTTGCAGAAATTACATTTATTTATTCCCGACACTAATGCATATTTTTACCCCGAATAAATTACTCTCTACATTTCTGGTCAAGGTAGTGAAAAGGTTGGGAATCTGAAGAGAACTTCGACAACATTAATACATTTTAAGAGACATACTGGTTTACGTGTTTAACCCTCCGAGCGGCCTGGAGTTTGCCTAGTGATAACTTCAAAAAAGTTCCAGTGTATGGGATCTGTATCTCTCGAAAATGCACAAGAAAAACCTACTTCCCCCCATTTCCGCATGGAAGGCGTGGGGAACAAGGTAATTAACAAACTGCCGACGTGACAGTCTACCTACCGCCTGATAAATTACTTTGTATTGTAGGAGCACATGTCCGGTGAATCTGACCAACTGGTCTCCCTCACCTCTTTCCCCCCTAAATACTCGGAAACTACGCAACGTTGTAGGAAACCAAAGTTCTTTTCTCGGTGGTATACATGTACACTCACCCAGAGCCAGATTTTTGTCTGGAGTTTGGAAAAAGAGATATTTTGTTTTTTGTCCCCTCTCATAATGAGCAGGTAGTGAGAGTGACGCTTGTGCTCTAAAAATAGTAAAATTAGTGATTATCTTTTTACTATACTTCTTTATCTGAAAAATTTCTTTATAAAGCTTTTATAGAAATGAACGAAAAATAATATATCTAATGGGCCACTTTCAAGATGAGGCCCTGGACACAGCCTCGATTTGCTCATGCGATAAGACCCCGTGTACATATTTTCAATAAAGTGTCCAGTGTCAGATATATCCCATTTACCTGAACCTTATATAAGACGCTGTCCTTCATAAAATGTGCAAAGTGTTCCATATAATTATTATTATTTCTTATATTTTTTTCGAACTGTGCATTTTTTCATAAAAGTTTATACAGTTAGTTAGGAAAGAGAAATAGGAAATTTGGCTTTCACTCGATCATTTTTGAAGTTGTAATGCAAAAAAATATGACAGTTAAAAAAAAAAAGAGAGAGAGAGAGAGCAGTGGCGCACCCATGATTTTAGTTTAAGGGGAGCTGGGCTTCAAATACTGCTGAACTCGATTATAGTGACCTCGATTATAGTTATATCATCAAAATATTCGGTACTAGACTACTTGCCCATAGAACACAAGGTCACGAGCAATGTAAATCATTATAGAGTCAAATAATTATCCGCTCATTTCAGTTATGTTATAGCCGAGTTTAATTGTGTTTCATATACTAACTGTAAGTTTTTACTTAAGAACTATCATCTTTTTTTTTGTAAAAGGTATTTTAGAAATAATTTGAAGGCAATTTTAAAAACAAAAACAAATAAATCATTTGTGACAATTCCCAATTTCTAATGCTTTTCAATTCTAACTTTCCACCTTTAGGGGGGCTTGAGCCCCCATAGCCCCCTCCGTGGGTGCGCCTATGAGAGAGAGTATAATGTACTTGAGTGTAGGGTAATAAAGCTTTCATTTAAATTATCTCAAGCGTACGAGAAAAATAAAAATTAAAAATTCTTCGATGTTTCATTTAAAGGACTTGTTTAGTAAATTTGTTAAACGAAATATCTATATTAATCTTTGTTAGATAATAAACGTTTTTAAAGACCTTTATTTATGTTCTGCATATGCGAAAAAATTCCAAGAAAAATTAAGAGCACGAATCTGAGAAAGTAACACACCTAGGATTCATGCCATCTGAGATTTTTACCAAAAAATTCCCAGTTGTTATTAATCTTATTAATGTAGCAAATCCAGAATATTTTGTCTCAAAGTGAAGTTGTTCATCTTTTATGGCCCACTAAAAAAGCAGACCCGTAGCCAGATTTTCTATTCAGGGGGGCACCCTCTTTTTTCCAGGGGGGAGGGGCACCCTAACTTAAGTGGGGTGGCATCCTATATTTTTTTGAATGATAACATTTTTATCTATATTTCTCTTCATTAAATAATAGCATAAGTTTATAATTAAATAAATTCTGGAAAGTCCAAACGGCTTCCAAGAAGTAAAAGTTCCTTGGCTTAAACAGAATGGATTTAAAGTTGTCATCTTTGGATCATATTTGGAAGATGAGAACACGAAACAAAAATGACAGAGTATTACAAAGAAAAACTTTGTATATATAAAACTTTGATATATAAAACTTTGATATAAAACTTTGATATAAAACTTTGATAACTTTACCTTATATACAAAAATTTTTCAAAGCATCCGCATTAAACTTTTTTTATGTGAAATTTTCTAGGGGGGGTGGGGTTCAGCCCCACCTGGCACCCCTTTGGCTACGGGCCTGTAAAAAAGTCCGTGCAGCACACAAAAGTGGGCGTTTTTCTCAGACATAGAAAATGCTGTGGTCAAAAACTCTTTGGGGGACAACTTGCCATGATATTTATTTAACATCTATAATGTTAGACGATAGAACTTCATGAAATATATGAGAAATCTGTGGCAGGTTATCGACGCAAAGTCACTGAAGGTCACAAAAACACACATTTTCTTTTTTTCTTTTTTGTCATTTTTAAGGCTTAACCATAGCTTGCACCTTCAAGTTGCTAAGGCAAAAGAGGTGTCCTTTGAAAGACATGTATTAGCACTTATAAAAAAATGCATGTATAGTTGACGCAAGTTGAATGCGCTTTTAGATTTATAAGACCAAAATCTGAAAATTTTCGATTTTGACTGAAATTTGAAGTTTCATAAATTTCTGCGGCAGAAGTTTATTGAAAGTAATTCTTTTGGATAGTTTTTATGTGAATATATTGTATTATTTGAATGCTTATTTAATTATTTGAATGAATGAAATTATTTAAGCGCTTATACCAAGTTTTGCGCGCAAGATTAGGACCCACTGGCGCATTGACTTAAATTGAATTGAATGAATTTAATTCAATTTAAATTATCTATATTTAATAGTTTTAGCGACTTAAATTGCTAAATTTAAGCAGGGCCTGATTATGACCAACAGGGGCCCCGGACATTGATGAAATTTGGGGGCCCCAATCCATGAATTTTTTTTTATTTTTCAAAAAATTTTGATATAAAAGAAGACTATTTCAGAACATTTGAAATTGGGGGCCCTTTACAAAGTCCCGATTTTCCCATGCGATAATAAGGCTCTGAATTTTAGTATTTTTGGGGAAACGGGCGGATTTTCAAAATTTTAAGGTCGCCTACGTCTTCTCTCTATCATTTTGCGCATCTTTATGCAGTTAGAGGGAGTAATCAAAAGCGAAGCGCTGTTAATTTGTCAACGGTAATGGTTAAAAAAACATGAGTACAAATTTTTGTCAATTTTAAATGTATGACGTACAACTGGCGCCATTCCCACATGTAATCTAAAAAAAAAAAAAAAATCCTTCGGAACTGGACCACTGAAATGCTTAAAATATATTAATCCTTATATCAATGCTTTATTTAGGCGAAAACAATTCATTCGTTTTAATATTCTTAAAAGAAGTAGAAGTTTAATAATTTCGAGAAGCTATTTCAAACGATTTAAAATCGCAAAAATTTGCAAACCTATTTAGATTATGACATATAATTTGTTAGAGTTAACCTTTTAATTCATTTGGAACGCTTTCCTTCTTAGAAAAAGTCTCCATTTTAAATTAAGCCTTTCTGCTTAATAATTTGATTTTTTTTTTTTTTTTAAATAGCCGAATACTGACAGCTTAGCAGTACGGGACTGATTTATAGCTATTATGCCAGACTTGGGGATCGTCGAGAATCTTTTTTTCCCTACAATTTACACTCTTAAAAAAAATCAGTTGATTACCAAGAAATCTCTAGGAAACAATGATTCCATTACTTGTTACTTTCCGAACATGTACCATGTAAGGAAAGTATTGCAATCCTGAAAAAATTCGACTTCGAGACTTTGATATATTTACACGTTTTGAGGTCTTCTGAATTCATTTATGCTGCTTTTACGAGATGTATGTATGTGTGTGTGTGTGCGTGTGTGTGTGTGCCTGTGTGTGTGTGTGTGTGTGTGTGTGTGTGTGTGTGTGTGTGTGTGTGTGTGTGTGTGTGTGTGTGTGTGTGTGTGCGTGCGTGCGTGCGTGCGTGTGTGTGTGTGTGTGTGTGAGAGAGAGAGAGAGAGAGAGAGAGAACTTCGATAGCTCCTAAACGGATCATTCGATTGAGCTCAAATTGGACATACATGTTATAAACCACCGTCGCAAGACCGGTATTGATTTTGGTGTATATAGGACTTACAGTTTTTCTACAGGGCTACGTCAAAGATTTCTTTGACATTATAGTATATGGGGAGAAAGTCTTGAAAGTATGTTAGCGTTTAAATGGTGCATTCGATTGAGTTTCAATTTGGTATATATGTTTGAATTATTCATCGATTAAAATTTATTTAAATGCTTGGTAATGATCTAATCGTAAGTCTTCGGAAAGTCGAGTGGAGGCACTCCAGATTTTTTTAGTATGATGCCATAACTTTTCTTAGTATTACTACTAAATAAAGCCATGTTTGCCAATTGATTTACATGACTTTATTTAGCAGCAATACTAAGAAAAGTTATAGCATCTTTGTTTCAAAGAGATTTCTTAGTAATCCACAAAATGTTTTTTAGTGTGGGGCATCACCCAAAAGGATGTTATTTTCGGATCCGCAACTCTCGTCCGTATACCAGCCTATATACAGCTAGAGGAGCTGCGGACCCACAGATTTATCGTTCACGTTTGCGCCATTTACATACAGCGGTTTTTGATCAGCCGAGATGTGAAAACGAATCCTTTCGCTTTCTGCACACCAGGTTATTACAACTCCTTAAAAATTTATTTTAGGATGAATAGGGAAAATTAAATTACTTAATTAACTAAAACATTTTTCTAATTTATGTGTATTGAAAGAAGAAAGGGTTGTCACCCGATCGTATGCCAATATAGCTTTTGGGTCATCGTGTGACAATTGAGCTAGCTATGACAGCATATTTTAATATCCATAACGCTAGGTTCGAGTAAAAGTTTTC